>CM031244.1:603545615-604145615 GCA_018340775.1 Taxus wallichiana var. yunnanensis
AGTGATGACTAGATCATCAACATAGACAACAATAATCACCATCTTCCCCCTTGCTTTTTGAGGTAAATTTTGGGATCATATGGATTTCTAACAAATCCATGTTATGACGAGATGCTCATCAATGTTGATGTACCATGCCCGGGGGTGCCTATTTGAGCCCATAAAGAGATTTCCTTAGTCTGCATACCTTTGATTCTTGACCGGGTACAACATATCCCTCAAAATTTGAGTCATGTAGACTTCTTCTTGTAAATCAACTTTGTTTTGGAAAGCACTTTTTACGTCCATTTTGTGAACTTTCCATCCAAATCGAAAGCGGTGGAGCAAAGATCATCCTGATCGTTTTGATCTTAGCTATGGGAGAAAATATCTCCTCATAGTCAATGCCTTCTTTTTGTGCATACCCCTTTGCTACAAGTCTTGCTTTGTACTTTTCCATTGTCCCATTTGCTTTGTACTTAGTTTTGAATATCCATCTGCATCCAATGGGTTTCTTCCTTGGTGGAAGATCGACAAGCTACCAAGTGTTATTCTTCATCACTGATTGATATTCAGAATCCATGGCATCTTTCCAAGATTTTTCATTATTAAGGGCTCATCGATTCAATAACTCTACTCATCAAAGAAAAATTAACTTCTTCTCTTGTTTTACTAGGAGCTCATGGTCTAGGGTGGATGTATCGGATGGAGCATCCAATCTTACATCTCTTAATGTACTTGTACAAAATTTAGGCATACGTTGAACAGTTCCCATGGGTTGTGGTTTTATCTCGATCAACACTATCATCCCCATCATCACTTTCATATTCTCGAGGGAACATCAGCTTCAATTTTTACAATTTGTGAAAAATCTACATCTTGTGAGTTCGGAGGAGGAGTCTCTTCTTCCTTCTTCACGAAAAACTCAACATATCTCTTGGTGTAGACTTTTATTGTCTTAGGATCCATCAATCTATATCCAAGAGTCTTTTTAATGTACCCAATGAAGATGATTTTTTTGTGACTTCATGTCCAATTTATTTCTATTTATTTGGGTATGTGCATGGTTGCATTGCATCCGAATACTTTGAGGTGTGTAATGAATGGTTTCCTATTTGACCATGCTTCTTGTGGTGTTATTCCACCAAGAGTAGTTGTGAACACTCATTTCAACAAATAAACTCTTTTCTTTCTTCTTCTAACCAAAATGTCTTTTACAAGTCCGAAATCATCGATCATGGATTGCACGATTTTCATGATAGTATGATTTCTTCTCTCAACAACACCATTTTTACGTGGTGTGTGAGGAGAGGAGGCATTTGTCGACAAATCCCATGAGTTTGTAAGTAGTCTCGAACTCATCACCGATCAATTCCCGCTTATTACGAGTGGAGAGTTACGATGTGATGACCCAGTTTCTTTCTCAACTACTACTTTGAACTTTTTGAAGGTTTCAAATGCTTCACTTTTCTTGCGAAGACAAAAAATCCACATATTTTGTGAATAGTCGTCAACACAAAGCATGAAGTACTGGAACCCAAAATGACTTGGCTAGAGTGGACTTCAAAGATCGGTATGAACCAGGTCAAGTTTACCATGAGCTTGAAATGTACTCCTCTGGAATGAAACTCTGTGTTGTTTTCCTACTAGGTAGTGAGGACACTTGTCTATATCCTTCTAAAGAGATGGTAGCCCATGTACCATATTACACCGGTGAAGTGTTTCGAGATATTTGAAACTTACATAACCAAATCTCTGATGCCACAACTGTGCTAAGGTGGATTTTTTAGCCACAAGTGCTTGATCATATATGTGAATGAAATCAAGTTGAAACATGCGTCCCACATTGGAGGCTTTTGCAATTATTTTCAAGCCTCTTGATTTATCTCGAATCAAACACATTTTCTTGCTAGAATGACTATCAAAGTCAATTTTTAGGTTGTGATGAAGGAGTTGACTGACTAAAAGTAGATTCTTTGTCAACCCATGGACATATAAGACATCGATAGTCTGCATTTGCATAAACCAAGGGTTAGAGAAATGTTCTCAATCCCTAAATTGCATATAAAGAATCATCTCCCAACGAAACATGATTTTTTTATGGTGTGTCCCTCATTTAAATGAACCGATCTTTGTGGTCGGTAATGTGTCGAGTGGCTCCCAAATCAACATACTATACATCATTAGATGACATGATTGGTTCACTTGATTGAGCGATGAACAAGAAGTCTTCATTGTCTGACCGTTCTTGTTGCTTAGCAATATTTCCTTGCTGGTGGGGTCTTCTTTTCAAGTTCCCCTTTTTCTACCCATGATTGTTGTTAGAATGTCCCTTGTAAGATTTTTGTTGTTGTGGTCCAGAGTTACTAGATGAACCTTTCTTGTAAGTGTTATACCAACAATCTTTTAAGTCATGTCCTCTTTTACAAATAGGACATTGCTTCTTCTGTGGATTGTCCCCATGAAACTGATTCTGATGTTGGGACTTCTTATAGGAATTAGGTTTTCCTTTACCTTTTCCTTTCCATTTTTGATGTGAAGATAGTGCCTGCTCCTCTTCATCATCCTTATTGTGCATTGCTTCCTCTTGTTGCAGTAGGTTTACCAGTTTGTCAAAACCAACTGTCATATCTGTCATGTTTAGTGTTGTGACAAAAATGTGGTAAGAAGAGGGAGTGCTCTCAGAACAATGGGAATGAGAGCATGTCTGTAGGATTTCCCAGTGGCTAAATTTGAAGCCCTGAATTCTGCAACTCTTCTTAAGAAAGCTTCTATTTTCTCATTCTACTTGAACTTCAGTGTATGTAGCGACTCTGTAAATTCAAGTATGACATTCTTGTTCTTGGCCTCATATTTGTGCTCAATTTATCCCATGCTTCTTTTTTGTTTTGGCATCTCGAATGTGGGGTTGCACATCAATGGACACTCCAAACAAGATGATGATTTTGGCCTTCGATCTGCGCTTTATCAAACTACGATGTTGTGTTGTATCGGTAGCTAATCCTGTCGAGTACCATTAACAAGACAGATCTCTTCAAACTCAAGTTGTGTCTTTATTTTTGTCTTCCATGTGGCATAGTTGCTTCCTCACGAGCAATTGTGAATCTAGAAGAAAAAAATTGGGGCATTGGTGCCCATTTTGCGAGATCAGCGTGGTTTGGCTCTTATCACTCTAGGTATTAGGTCTCCAAATCTATATACCATCAGTTCGATATACCGAACCTTTCTATATATGTGCCCTTCTAATATACCCGTCGGTACATGGAAGAATCTCACTCTTTCTATATACCCGGTGGTATGTGAAAGAAGTGTTAACTTACGTCAAAGAATTCAATACATGGTACCAAGCAAGATGCGATGGGGTGCGTATGATTATTGACTTGGCTCAAAGAAATATCCTCATACGTGCGCGTAACTTCACTATATACTTGGATAATTTCTTAATCCATATTTATGTCATGTAATTGTTCATAGATGGATGGGATGGTTCATAGTGTGTGCCTTTGTGACCTTATTCCTCCCCGTCGATTTATAGGGAAGATGCCCAGACGACATTATTACTGAGCTATATTAGGTGTTAAGTGCGGTAGTAGTCACAACGGCTTTACTTGTAAGCACTTCCCGGAGGCACCGTATATCTTGAGCGTTGCGAATGAGATCTAGGATCTCGTGAGTGTTATAGAACTAATTTTTATCATTTTTATTACAATTACGCCGAGTTTACGGCGGTTAAAAGTTTGTAGTTGACTATGGCAACCTGTAAATTAGTACAATACAAAATAAGCGATATACAATTTACATTCAAAAACTAGAAAATTTGAATGCGGGAATTATTTTTTTGTTTCGCGGGCTCTGGTGGGCTCCCAGCCCAATATGACCCAAAATGCTAAAAATTGCAAAAAATGGCTAAAAAAGCAATTTTAGATGGGTCTCCTTTTGCAAAAAATGTCCAAAATGAAAAACCAGGCCGAATGGGAGAAAAAAATTTTACCCTAAATTAGGAATTTCTCCGCTAAATTTAGTTAGTTATAACTAAATTCAAAATTTCTACTAAATTTGGTGGTTCCACCAAAAAATCCACCAAATTCGAAAAACAAGTTGGGGTGGGATTTGAACCATGCACCTCCCACTTCTAAGGCTTTCCCTCTATCCAACTTGGCCACTTAAGGGCACTTGTTATGGAAATGAGCAAACTTGTATTTAATCAAAGGTAAAATCGACTAGCCTTTTAAAAAACGCGACTGGCATGAGCTCCACGTGTTTGCAGCTGATATGAGGCGGTTTTAGGGTTCTTTTCGTGTAAGAAAAATGGATCTGAGACGTTTTTAATCTCCATGAATTTGTATTCTCCTATATGCCTTGTATATCTTTTTCCGATCGCATGTTTTAGTTGCCACCGATTCGTGTGTATTTGGAGCCGCTTTTGTAATGCAAAGAAAGTTGAATGTTTTCCACTTTGTTTATTGTTCATTGTTTTTCCTTTTCTTTTTGTGCAAGTCTATGCTTGAGGAGGCTCGCCTTTGAAAAATGGCCTCTGTTTTGTGCGTTGCGAGTCATGATTGATATGTTTCTTTGTGAAATTTCAGCATGCGTGAAGGGAGATAGAGATGAGGTTTGGTGTCTTTAGGAAATGTGCGGAGTTGATTTTATTGCACAGTGAAGTCGACACACTCTAGAAACACCTCAAAGGTTTCATCTTCAAAATCATTTGAATTCTTGTAAGTGACATAAAAATAGTAACGGGTAGAACTCCATAAGTTTATAAATAATGATTGGATAAATAGAAACTGACCTTGAAGTTTCTAGGACAAATATCCCTTATTAAAGATTTGCTATGCAAAGCTATTTCTTAGCTTTTGGAAACTACAATGTTGATCTCATTATTGGTTACGATAACCAATATTCATATTCACACCCATCTATACAAAATCTGCTAATTTTACCCTCAAACAGGATAGAAATGCTCACCCATTGACACATACCTGACTCCACCGTTTTTGATGCCACACTTTTGCTTAATCTGCCTTTTCGTTTGCTTGTCCAGGTCCATTATTTTTAATGCGGGGCACTATATGGGGAGGTCACAACTTTGTGGATAGTGCAAATCTACCTTTCAACAAAGCACGTGTATGGGTCACTGGCGGTTCAATTTACCCAACATGCATACACCTCTATGTATGACCTTTAAGCACTGCAACAAATTTTACCTGGTGCACCCAACACCAGTGCAAAAACAAAATTGTGTTCCAACTCCTAGAATGAACTAGGGGATGTGGGGAGGCGGGGATGATCTTTGGGAGTTTGTAGGAGGCTTCATAGGCTCACTATTGCTACATACTCTTCTCCAATCTTCTCTATCTCTTCTACACTCTCTTTCCACTCCTTGAGAGGTCTAGATTCTCGCTCTGCGGTGCCAAATGTTGGTTCAACAACGAGGGTGGAAGCTTGACTAAATTGTATTATTCTTGATCAACCAACATTATAATGAATGGGCTGCAATATTTATAGATATTGCATGCCAAATACAAACATGAAACAAAGTTGCACGCAGTGTAACCATATTCCAAAATACACAAGCTTCCAATAACATCCAGGAAGCACAAATGAAATTATTGTTAAAACAATATAACTTGATTCTTGTAATATTCAAATAAAAACAAAAGGATGGATTCTGATTAAATATAACCATAAAACAATAATTAATAAATTTAATAATTATGGAATGCATAATTAATTAGGATTATAATTTTTATCCTAACACATGTGTGTCTGCATGTAGACCAGGATAATAGCTTTAAAGTCCATGCATTGGCCTTTTCTAGGTAAATTAACTCCCGACCATATAAATCCTTTATCCCAACCATGCTCTGGAAACTGGAATGAATGATCTTATTGGAGTCATCTATGTACCCCATGGCTAGAGTCACATAGTCCTCACATGCCTTTCCTTTCTTTGTCTTCTTTCCCTTGGGAAGAACACTAGAATTTATAGTGGGTCGTTCACCTTCATGTGTGGAGTGAGGCACACCAAATAGATTTTCCATCTTATCTTCTATCTCCTTGACCCCCTCTTCATCATATTTCATTTCGTCATCATGAGTATCCTCTATATTTTTAGGGCACTTTGAGGGGTTCTGATGTGCTTTCACCGAACTCATCCTCTTCATCCTCTTTGAGATTTAACTTTCTGCTCCTCTTATTATCGGTACTTATTTCTAAGGGGAGATCTATGGTTATTTTCATGGAGGTTGTGATGATATTGCACTCTAGGTCATGGTCCTTGAACACCATTTTAAATTACTATTCCTCATTTATTGGGTTTACACCTAAAAATTTGTCGCATTTTTTCTAATTTTTCCTACTCTTGTTGTTGTCGAGGAGGAGTAATGTCACACTTACTTTCCTTAGTGTCTAAGGGCTACCTCTATCCTCTGCGCACTAAACCACTTTGTTGTCCTTTTTTCATCTTTTTCTTCTAATAGTGAAGTGGGATTTTCAGCCGCCAAGCTCCCAAATCTATGTTTCCCCTTTTGTATGCATGGTAGCATATATTCATTTTCAACATACTTACCATTTTCTAACCTAGGATTAAGATGGATATAAATTACCATGACTCCACTATTTCCAATGGGTAAACTAACAGGCCTCATGGTTATATCATTTGATATGAACCTATCAATATAAACAGACCTACTTGGGTATGTATAAGTATTTTTCAAAGTATGGTAGTCATAGTCTACCTTGTTTGCATTGTAGATTAGCCTTCGTGCATTTATAAATATGTGAATTGTCACCTGGAAAAATTGTGTTATAAAAGCATAAGGGATTTTAAACAAGGTAGTCCATGTCCCATCCTTCATTGTAACACGTGCAATGTAAAAGTGTTGGTACACAACAAATTTTACCAACTTCCCAACTACTAATGGCAGCCCCTTAGGAATTATCCATTCCTCTTTGAAGGCCACGCAAAGTCTACTATTTCACATATCGCCCTTTTCATGAATGGGCCACTCATAGATTCCTCACATAATAACTTCTTAAACCTCTCTGTTAGAGACTTATTCTCTATAGGATACTCCTAAATCTTGTTCTTTGGCCCATCGGGCACTCTAATTTAAACAAAAGCAAGAGATAGAAAAATGGTTTCAAAGCTTATCTTTTCACCTTTGCGCACTTCTTCAATGATTATATATGTTATGTATCCTACCCATTTGTAAATTTCTCCTTAGGACATGTTCTTAGCAATGTGTAGCCACATGGTGTTCACTTGTGACCACCTCTCTTGATCATTCACCTTTGTGAGTAAGTGTGCAACCTCCTACACAATAGGGTACTTCCTTAACGTATAAATATCCATTCCATGCAGACCCTTTGAGTAACCCGGCTCCTTACGAGTGGCCAAAATAGATGATTTTTACGATAAGTCACTTTGGTAATGTTTGTCCCTATTCCCTTTAAACCTATCGGGATCATAATTAAAGGCATGGTGATCCTCATCTACTACCCAATAAAACAAAATAATTCCTCATGCAATCTACTCATAAGCCATTGTATAGTTTCTTAGGTCTTCCAAAGTAAGGGAGTTCATTTAGTTGCAATATCCCTACCTTATTCAACAATTTCTCTCAACATCATCATAGATGCAGGCATGCCATCAACTCTGGGTGCTTGTTTTCATTTCGATTAACAATGCGTCAACTCTTCCTTGTTGTCGATCATGCGATGATTGTAGTCACTTAAATTTTCCCGATTACATGAGAATCTTAGTCACATCCCATGATTACATCCACTTTGGGTATTGTATTTCCAAAAATTTCTTTTAGGGCCATGTTTTATCTCCACCTCGGTTTCTACCTTCTTCCTCCCCTTTGTTCCCCTCCGGGTGATCTCCTTGGTGCAATGGTAAGGCAAGGTTACGCCTTTTTACTTTTGTTGAGGAAAATCATGTGCCTGGCTTAAAACCACATGCCCTAGCTTATTCTTAAACCTTAGTGCTCTATTTATCCTCTTTGCATGCATCTGCTTCACTCAAACCCTTCTCCAATGGGGACGTAAGAAAATTGTGCACAAATATACTCTCCTCACCTAGTTTTACAAATCTCTCCACCTCAACACATATTGCTTGTCTCGGTCGAAAATTACTTCACTCTAAGAAGTTTCTAGGGTTATAACTTGCCTCATGTTACACTATGCATTATTTTTTTCAAACTATGGTCTTCTTTAGGAGAAATTTTCTTTCTAGTAACACCCTTCCATACTATCTACACTTTCTAACAAGAGAAATCAGTTGCATAAGTATTTCCTTATGTATACCCATGTTTGAATGACAACCACCCCACACTAAGGGTGTGTGCGAGTCCTCTATGCATTAAAACACTTCGATTGTAATCATCTTCGGTGCACAACCGCTCTTATTACACAAAACACTAAACTAAATTGACAAAGTATAGTGACAAAGAAGGAAACACTTTGAGGAAAAAGACGGTAAAGGAAATCATATTTAAATGATAATAGTGCCTTATTAAAAACACCAAGAAGGCTTATTTATAATAGGGCTTTAGCCTAATCCCATTGAAGTAAGCTGGGTAACCGTGTTCCATCAAGCACCTCTAGTTGGTAAGCACCTAAGTCAAGTATATGATTAATAACATACGGTCCCATCCAATGCACCTTAAGCTTTCTGGGTGACATAGAAACTTCAAATCATAAAGAAGTACCATCTACCCAACCTCGATCTTCTTTTTTTTTTTTGATGTGCCTATCGTGCCATGCCTTTTCCTATATTTTTTTCTTGCTTCTAACTCCATCGTGCTAGGGCAAAGCTCTCATCTAGTAGTATCATCTTGTCAATTCTCTCTTCTAATTTTGGCTCATCGGCTAGACCTCCTGCGCATGCAATATGCGAAGAAGGTAACATGAATTACATTAGAAGAAAGAGGAAGGAAAGAGAGAAACATTATTTTCCCAAAAGTCAAATTTCACACAACAGGCCACAAGATAGAGTTCCAAACAATTATTTACAAGTGTCAACAAGTTCCACGATGGTTAGGTAATTTAATGGGGGTCCTACAACTTCTGTTTACATTTTCCGATGGTTGCAAAAATGTTCAATTAATGCTCGAAGGCTAAGAAACCACTTTAAAACATTGTCCTCTAATGAGAAAACACACCATAGGTAAGTTTCTACATGTCCTCATATACACCGAGAATTCATAAGAACTAATGGATTTAAGAACTGGGAGAAATTTACGATTCGTGGCTAATTTTACGAGGCCATTCGTGAAATTTTCCTAGCTATAAATGATCAAAAGTGAGCTTGAGGGCTCAGAAAATCACATCCAAAAATGATGTTTGATGGATGAACAAGAAATGAGAAAATTCTTACAATTTCCCTATTTATGGAGAATTCACGGAGGTGAAGTGATTGAGAACTAGCAAACAACTTTCAAAACAGGTTTTCTGGAGCCACCAATTGTAATTGGTCTAGTTTGACCTAGTGAAATTGACCGGATTCCTACAAAATGAATTTTCCAAACTATCAAGAAAAGTGTTTTTCCTCAAATTGAAGGTTGTAGGAAATTGTCTAGTAAAAATACTAGAGGTTTGAGAAGGTGGATAAGCATTTTGTTTTCCAGGATTCAAACGGCAAGCTGATACAAAACCCACCTTTTCAAATTTAGTATCCTCTTATAACCCGCAAAGTGGTGTAACAAAGTGCTCTAGAAGGGCATAAAAAATATCACAAAAGATCATTCAACCGAAATTCAAGCATTAAAGTGACTCCTCACATAACAAGGTACATATAGAAAACTTAAAATCTTCTTTCTGGAGTTACGAAGGTTATTTTACATGTCTCCAAAAATCATGATTTATTTATTTTAAGAAGGGGGCGATCAACATATTCACAGGGAAACTTAACTTCAACCTATCAAACAAACGAGTACTATAATACATTTTTTTGGTTGGGATGTTTTCTTGAGGTCACCACAAATTGAGGGTTTAAGTCCATTATCTACCGAGGAATATTGGATCCGAAAACTATGTTATAATGTTTCATTGTCTTAAAACAAGTTTATTTAATACAATTAAATATACGAAAATCCTTGATTTAAAATTTTATTCCATTTGCAAAATAAAAACCAAAGAACATAAATTATTAGAAATGAGGAGAGATGAACCATGCCTTAGATATATTTGTGTATGTAGTATATGAGACACTCCAGGCGGGTTCACCAACATTCTACAAGGCTCCAACATTCTTTTATCATTCCTTTAAATAGTTCACGTGCATCATGACCCCTCCATTTTACACAATTCCAGTTGACATCACGGAAGGTTGTTGACAAAGTTCAACCGAATAGGTTAACACACGATCTTGCATTTTGTTGGGAACTTCTAAATTTGTTTCAATAGAGCCATTTCGTTTCCTAATCAATAGTCAACTCATTCCATGAGACCGCTTCCCTTTAACTCCTTTTTGCAAATTGTTCATATGCCTTTTGTAGGCAACTATAAGTTACCCACGATGAACATATCTTGAGGCTGGATTTACACTTACAAATGAATTTTATTGAAGTCTCAACACCTTTTCAAAAACTCTATTTTTTATTTTTTTCACTGAGATAACAATCATTTCCTCTTAGTAAATCCATTGATCAATATCCCACAACCAAAGTGTTCCACATTTTACATACACATCTACCAGAGCATTTGTAACTACAACATCGACAAAATTCCTCTATCTTCTATGCTTTGATGGATGTCAAGACCATGTTCTGAAGCTCATATTTTTGCATAGGATTGGAGCAGTCTCCAATGTCCACGAAAAGACATAAAATTCTAAAATATATTTATTTACATAAAAAACTCCATATCAAAATAAGGGCAAAAATATGTTAGACCGCATCTAAAAACCACACTTTTATAAGAAGCATTTCGTTAAAAGTTCAAGTTCTTGGTTAAAATTTCCCCTTTCTAGCATAGGATGGGAGAACATTACCCAAAATAATTTATCCTAAGGAATCATTCCCATTGAATTTGACTTGCTACCACATCACGACAACTTCACAACTCCACTTAGTGTGTAGGAAGAGTGGATGAGAAAAATCTTACGAGATCCATAAGTGGAATTGTTTAAACTGATTTGCAACTCAACATACAAGCTCAATCTGAGAAGAGAGAAGCAAAAGATGGATGTCAAAAGTAATAAAAATGGCAGCCACAAATTTTGCAAAGATTTCCTCTAACCTTCTGCGTACATGATGCAACTATCTTATTCTTGCTAAATATTTGATATTGCCTTGGGTATGAGCTTTCTTATTGCCTCTAGATCTCACATAATTTTTTTCTATTATTATTCCGGGGTAATGACGGAGTGCTCGCAGGTTTTCATGCTTACCACCGCCTTGTCGGGGAACCCATGTCTTCAACCTAATCACTACCAGATCCTCACCAACCACATTCACTTTTCTCTCTCTCTCTCTCTAATGATTTAATTTATTTTACTTTTCTTATTATTATTATTTTTTAGGCATTACATATATAAAATATCATTCAAGCATTTTATAATAAAAATATACATAGTTGTTTATATCATTTTTCGTCTAATAATAATACTAATCGATTACATTTTTGTACAACCCATTGAATATTTCATTCATGTTTTATATAACCAATTTTTAAGGAGTGGAGTAATAATATTCGATATTATCTTAATAATAATATTATTAAGAATCTATTATGATTAGAAAATATTAAAATTATTCAACTTTATAATTTAATATTATCATACTTAATCGTTAATCATATTATTAATAATATCTAATAATATATTACATATTACTCAAACAATATAATAATATAAGCATTGTTTATTGCTAATATTATATTAAACAATGTGTTTATATCCCATCGATTACCTTATCTTCTTAAAAATAAGCTTAATCCCACCAAAATACAACTATGTATTCAAACCAAGGTTATTTGAAGACCATGATCAATCATCCGTATGGTGAATGGTAGAAAACACATTATAAGCATCAACCACAAGGAGGTCTAAGGAGGTCAAACAACAACCATGCTAACCACAAGGTTCATAGACCATCGCCACTCAAGTAATCTATAATAAGTTTATTATGAATAGACCTTATTGTTGTCGAAATATCAGACCTTACTATATATAGTGAAGATAATCCAAGCTTGAACTCCATATACCACTATGTGGTCTAAAAATCTGAAGGTAAACCATACGAGAATGGAAAAATCGTCCCTCTCACATATCGACTAGAGCATTATCTCAATCTAGAATGGACAAAAAGAAGGGCACAAACCCAATAACAATGGTGACCGGGTTGTATATATTTGTCAAGGCAACATTATAATAAATCCAAAGACAAGCTGAGAAGCCCAAAACCACATAAAAGTGACATAAATGATAAGCTACAGGCTTAAGAGCTAAATCTCATAAATAACATTTACACAATCGTTTCAAACAACCAAAATATTGGTTAGAATGGAAAAACAAAAAAGCAAGTAAACAAAACACAAATAAAAAATAGTCGGTACTTGATACCACCCCATATGGGTGTTTGAATAGCCATTAAAGACAAACCCAAGTTCTTATATAAGGCTTAAAGTAACATGTAAACGTTTTTTTGTAACTAGGTGAAGAAAAAGGCCAACAAAATCAAAGTTACATGATTATGAAACCCCTTAATACAATTCATTCATTCCTTCACGATCTTGGAATCACCCTAAACCATTATCATAACAATAATGTGTTTTAAACATACTGATCAGTATATAGCTTGAATGTGACCAAAACATAATAACATAATCACGCTTAAAATCTTATACAATTAGAGGAAAATCCATCTAGTCGATACTCATTCAATCATGACTAGGATGATAAAAAAACCATACCCATGAAGGAAGAATTTTAATACAAAGAAACATAGAATTTATCCATTTCCATTAAAATATTTTAATGCTAAAAATGATAAATATGAACAAGAGATGATTCCATACTTGAAATATGCTTGAAGAAGGTTTAATCTACTTTATTCTTTCCTAAAAAATCATCCAAATATTTCACATAAAACCAAACAAAATAATAATCATGAATCAACACAAGAGCCTAATAAAACCCATGATCATCAACTATATAATATCTTTAACAAATTGGAGTTATGATTTCACATGCAAAGTCCAACATGATGCCCAAAAATAGCCAAAATAAACTTGCATGCAGAGCTCTCATGAAGGAACAAAAAGACTTAAGCTGAAAAATACAAAACCAATTAACCACTTATCTCGGCGGTGGCTTCCTTGACAAGCTTCCCTCTTCTCCCGAGGTTGGAGCCTCACTAATTTTTCATTCAATGAAAATGGTACACATTTCCTTTAAACTTCCTCTAACTCCCTAATAAACCCTCATTCGCAATATTTGGCATGTCCTCCAATCGACCTCAAATCAAAACCCCACGTTTGGGTGGTTTATAACATCCAATAGTTGGATATATTCCCAACTTCCAAAAAAATCACACTTACTAGCAAGACA
Organism: Taxus wallichiana var. yunnanensis; assembly: GCA_018340775.1. Classification (NCBI taxonomy): domain Eukaryota; kingdom Viridiplantae; phylum Streptophyta; class Pinopsida; order Cupressales; family Taxaceae; genus Taxus; species Taxus wallichiana. The sequence goes on from CM031244.1 coordinate 603,559,153, forward strand.
ACACCCGAACTTATCTATTTGTTTTAACCAAACATTAGCATAGGTGGAAAATCATTGAAACACTTGGTTAGAGCTTGGGTGGGGCTCATTCAAGTTGGTGACCTCAACCCCTTTTAAAATTTTAAACTTTGCATTTCCATTAACATATGGCTCAACCATTATGGTTGTTGTTAAGTTTTAAATAGAAACCAAATAACATTACAATTTTTTTTTTTAATTTTTGATATTTGGAATGATTTTGACCGAAGCTTATGAACTAGATTACAATCAACCAAGATATAGTATTAAATTCAACAATTAGTGAACTAGAACCACCATACATGAACACATATCAAGCACAAGTCTTCTCGAACCATAATCTACCTATGTGAAATTATCCCGTGAATTGTGCCACTACCGCAAGAGCTACGAGCTACCACTAGAACAAGCTGCCGGTGGTAAGTCAACCACCACCATTGGTACCACCTCAAAGGGATCGCGCTTAGTGGGATTTGACTATGGGTGAAGCGAGACACAACCATCCAACTTAGCCCCTCCACAGAACCCTAATAGAAACAAAATTATAATATATATATATATATATATATATATATACACACACACACACGTCCATTCACTATTATATATATATGCATATGCGTATATACTTCCATACATACCTATATATGTATATTTTATACATCACAAGGATGAATTTATTAATCATTACAAGACAATAGACATTTGTATAAATTCCCTATAAAGTCTTCCAAAATAACATTTTGAATATAAACCCAAGGACCTATACCTTTCTTCATCAACAAGGGTGTTCCCAATTTAAACCTACCATACAAGGGTCATACAAAATTTATTAACAACACACAATTTCAGGATGTAGATTAGTACATATGTATAAGATTAAACAAGAAGCAACCTTACACATCAATCAAGCCATCACTATGATTTCATAAATAATTAAACTAACATGATCAAACAAAAACCATACGGTTTACACAGTCATTCAAATCAAGTCAAGCATGATAATCACACACACACATTCACCTACAGATAGAAAATAAATAATAACCAAAGATAGTTCTTAACGAGGGGTACTTATGACAACAAGGATTTAGGATCGGTAAATGGCTTATACTACTAACACTTCAATTCTTCATTACTCGGTGGTTGATGATAGTTAGATTGTATTTATTTTTAAGGTTTTTGGTCAATATTAAAAATAACCCTAATTGAATAAGTAACAAGACGAATAATATTGGAGACTTTTTCCTCCGTTGACATTATTATTTTGAGAACATCCAAGAATTTGGACTTGTTTGTTATTTTAAATCTTGGAAGAATCCTTCTCAAATTTCCTCATGAGGTAGTCCTACCTTCTAGTTTATTCAAATGCCTCTTCTAGGGAAGTAGGATAAAAGGAACTTACCTTAAATGAAGGTGAGGATCAAGGGCTTGTAAGAAAATTTGAAAGATAGTATCATTAGGCATGTTATGTTCTATCCACATGGATAGGATCTTGCAATGCATGATAAAGGTTTATACCGATTCATTTTCGACAATTTATGAAAGCATTGATGTTGTTTTCGAGATAAATCATGATATTAGAACTCATTTAATAGGTATTTCACTAGGGAATGTAGCTCAACAAGAGAATTAGGAGGAAAAGTATGGTACCAATATAGAGCATCTTCTATAAGTGTCTTTGTTAGGAGTTTGGAGATAGTGTATTATTTGGTCTTGATCCATTATTTATAAATATTTCTAAAAGCCTTGATATGAAGGGCGGGACAAATAAACTCATGGTAAGAGATAGATGGAACAATGCCAACAATATATATACTAGCAATATAGGTTCCTAAGGGCTCTTGTTGGAATTCTTACAATACTTTATTTTGGAATAGGGTTAAGGGGTGGGAACCCCATTAGACCCATTTGGAAAATTATGGGGCAAGGTTCCCCAAGAGCTCACTAGAGGATGGTTGAATAACTGAGCCATGTTATCTTACATTTAGAGAAATTGAGCCATCATAGTGGATTACTATTGGATAATTTATCAATGAGTTGGAGAATGGGGTTGGTAGGGTCAGAATTGGAGGAATATTTAGATGGACCTATTTTAGAGGTTTTCCCATGTAGTCTTTTATTACACAATATAGTTATGCGCACTAACACTTCATCTAGAAAAGTCTAAAAGATCTCCCAAATCATGCATTGCCTCCAAGTCCCTCTCTTTTTTTCTTAGCAAGATGTTAGCATGGATATTTGTAATCATAACCATAGTAACATACAACCATGAATAATTGGAGATATATCATAGTAACTCAGAACACATATAATAAGGAAATAATTCATATAAAATAACCAATAATATCTTAATACAAATCAATTCATGTTCGAGACACAATAATATTAGTAATCAACACATAATTATTCATTGCATAACATATAAGTTGATTAAATTACAAACCATTACATTCATGCGTTGGACATTGCATACTCACCTAGAGACTCTAGAAAAATTTTACATCAAGAGGACTCAAAATAACCCTCTTTTTGACTCCAACTATGTACAAAAATAACTATTACAATGAGGCACATCACCTATGTTTATACTATGGTGACTTGTCATTCACCACCTACATGCACCTTTCCTAATAATAAGCATGCTCTATAATAGATTCCATGCTTTTCTAACTTACATTACAATATATCAAGCTATAAATAAATTTCTCTACCCATGCATTAATTCCTATTTTTATCTTTATTTGTCTTTGTACTTACCTCGCATGTGCCTTTTTACTAATTATATCCTTTTCTTGGCCACTAAGTCATCATGTTTCAGTCTATTTCTAGATCCTTCTTGAGCAACACTTTATCTTTACTTTTCTATTTGTATGCCTTCATTCAAAATTTGCTAAGCCCTCGTATTCTATATGCATGTGCGTACCCTAGTGTGTTGACCTATTCCTCCGTTGTGTGTACACCTCTTCCCACTAATATGTTGTTACTTTCTATTGGTATGTGTATGTGCCAACACATATATCCTATCTCTCACACATGGCTAGTACTTATCAATTTATTCAGAACAACATTACCCCACACTAGGGATATTATTTGTCCTCAACAATACTTATACCAAAGGAATTCCTTTTAAGAATAAGTGAAGAATGAAAGAATAAATAATCTAAGGGTAATTACCTAAATAAATAAATGAATAATAATAATCCAAGTTACACATTCCATGTAGGCTTGAGGGTGTAGGATGATTTATAGAAATTCCATGTTAAAAAAACCTTCGGAAATTTCCACCCTTCGATCTCCTTACTATCTTTTTCGACACTGAGATCCAAAAATATATGATAATTTTTTATGTGTCATTAATTCAATTTTCTCCTTTGGCTCCTTCACTGTCCCATCAAGGTCTGATGCCACTCCTTTCAAAGAATCTATTTGACATGCAACCAAAGGAAAATGCTACTTGATCCTTACCTAAAGTGTTTCTTTGACATCCTTTAGTAAGTCTCTCTTATGTGCCACCTCATCCATGATTTCTTGGCTTCCTCCTAGGTTGTGTGCACTTTAAGAATAGGGTCAAGATATTTACAATTATCAAATGCACAACCCTCTTCCTTCATCACTTCTTTCATCACTATGATCAATCCCTCCTATTTTGATATTTTGTAGATGATTGCCTTCTTATTCTTTTCTTTTTCTTTGGCCAATTCCTCTCCGACAAAGATCTTTGGCCAATAATTTTTCTCATGCAACAAAATACGCATCAATTCTACTAAGTAATGTAACTTTGAAGGATACTCATCTTGGGCATTTTTGAAAAGGTCGGATGGGCGGTTTTGATGCAAGTTAATATCTGCATGACCTTGTTATAAGCATATGTCATGCATTTATTTTACTTTCTTAACACCTTTGTGAGTTACTAGACCTCTTATTATTTGTCCTTATTATCTTCTAGCAACACCCTTATTGTGTCTCATTTGTCCAAATTATGGTGCATAACCTCAACCAACATTTATTTTATGGGGATCTTTGGCCCACTCATCATCAAATCTATTGGGGTTTCTGACCTTGATGACCATACTTTAATCCTTACTCATCTTCCTTGTAACATATGTTTCACTATCTATCTCATATTCGGGCTCCTCCACATATGTCTCCGCATGATCCAAAATAACATCTTCCTAGTGTACATCTTTTCCCCTTCTAGATGTTGTACCTCTCATTCATAAATATCCTTATCACTTCAACCGTACTTTAGAAGCTTTCTTGAAGCATGTTTCTATGATAAAAAATATATGTCATCTATAATGATTACATAATATCCCCTTTTATTACCTTCCTCGATGCACTTCCCCTTTGGAAACACCTTCTCACTATTAAGTTGTGCACTACTCCCATCTTCCCTTGTAGCTCCCATGCTATCCCGGATGGTTTCCCATCACATGTCTTGTTGTTATCCCTTTCTTCCTTCCCCATACATGTCCTACATTTCCTCATCTCCTTGCACAATGTCATCCTTCGGATATGCCTCTTCATGAGTTGGCTCTTCAATGTGTGTAACATCCTCTACTTATTTATCTTTCATGCTTTCCTCTATGTTAATAAACTGATTCCTTCTCTTCCCTTGTGGACTTGTCTTCTTTTAAGGCTTGGCTTGGTTGGAGTAACTAAGGGTGACCCGTTAAGTGATTCTAAGGTTTATGTGTCCTTGACTTACACTTTTTGAGTGCCTTTCCATCATCCTATTATGGCATTGGTCTAGCGTAGTAACCTATTATTCTTCCGAATCCTCCTCATTTTCATTATTCTCATTTTCTTCTTCTTATTCCGAATGAGGAGGGGTCTCCTCACACATTCCTCTTTCCATCTCAATTGTCTACTTTTTGTGGGTGGTTCCGAAATATGAAGGTACCTCGCATCCACATACCTTCCATTATACATTATTGGCCTAAGATATATATTACCTATTATCCACTTTTACCCCTGGTAAAAATGAATAAGTTAGGAGAGATGGACTTGGGCAGGTTAACAAAGCTTCAATGGTGAATCTAGAATTCACCAGTAATTTCCATGTTTTAGAACACTTGCAATTGATTTTAGGGTAATTTAGAGCTGTTGCATTCATAATTGGATCTTGATACCATCACCATTGGATATAGTGGGTCGTTTTTAGGTGAAATCATATAAAATTTCACCCCAAAATTCATCTGGGAGCTCAAGATATGGCCTTCGCAAGTTACCTTGTAGAAAATTTGGGGTTGGGGAACTCTTTTGCCAAAATGCTCAAATTTCGGGCTTGAGGAAATTTTTGTCAAAGTGCTTAATCCCTGGAACTTTTCATCAAATTTTAGACCCTAGAACCTTTTCCAACAAGTGCAAATTTTAGACTTGGGAACTTTTTCACATGTTCACAATTTTTAATGTGCAAACTTTAGATGCTCATAACTTTTGATCGAATACCGAAATAAGGAAAAATTTATATCATCAGAAAGGTATCGAAGATTAATACATGATTAATTTATTTATTTTCCACATTAAAGTTATTTAATTGTGTTAAATTTTAAAAAGTAGACTCATGGTTGTTTTTGGGTATATGTTTTGCAAAATTTAATGATGCCCATGTTAGGTCTACAAAATTCAACATTGGTTGATCTGAGTGGTTGAAGAAGTGGTTGGGATATTTAATATATTATAAATTTATCATTGGAATGAGGGAGAAATAATTTAAATGTCTTTTCCAACTGAGATTTTAATTCCTCAGTCATGTGGATATCAAGTTAAGCTTGACAAAATCTCAAAACAACTACCTCTGCTCAGAAGCTCATAACTTGAGAATTTATCAAATGAGTCCAATATCTACACACATAGATCAAGAAATTTAGAGATTGATGAAGAATTCATTGTGAAAAATGTAGAAAACAAGCCCAGTTCATATGAGATACTTCAAGTGGCTGAGAATGTAATTAATGAGTATTGAGAGCCACTTTGTTGTGCCACAAGTTACAAATCAATGTGGGATGACTTTTGGAGATTTTCAATCATGATTTCAAAAAAAATTGAGTACTTTGTAATTGGTTCAAAGGAAAATCCAATTTTATTTCTTCTCTCTCCTCTCCTTCATTTTCTATAAATTGGGAAGTTCTCTCATTTGTAGGGGATGATTCTTGTAACAAAACTCTGTCATTTTTGTTTTGGAACACCAATGTGCTACAAGCCTTCATATTGGACTTCTTACATGTTGATCTAGGCATTTCTCTTTCTTTGTAAATGAATTGTGCATATCAATGAAGTAGTAGATGCAAATTTGTGGATGTTTTCTTCCCTTGTCTATGTTTATTGCTTTCTTCTTGCCTCTTTATTTCATTTGCAGGTGTATTGTGTCTACCTTATGCTCTTGCAAGGTGTAATATTTTTGTGTTTTCATGGAAATGATGTTGTAAGTGTTGTTATATTATGGGTAGCTTTTTCACCCCTCGATCATCATTTCTTCTCATTTCCACATATCGGGAGAGTATTTCCCATTCCATTTTCTTGGTGCATCACCTATGTAGTGTAGTTTTCTTTACTTTCATGTTATTTCTCTCTCCCTAGTCCCTTGGAAATTATAGGATAGAGATAGCCAGTAGTTTTCCTTCATTAGAGTTAGTTTGCACTAGATTAGGAAGAGGAACCAACCTTCTTTGGAGGTCTATCTCAAGTAGTAAGTCCCACAACTTGGAGATAGTACCCATGTTACCCAGTCACACTACTTTCCTTAACACACTCACATGCTAAGCAATCAGAGGGTGTTGTGATTTGGTGATAAAAATTCTAGCCATACTGGTGGGGCCAAGAAGTTAAGATCATTAGCTAGTGTCTAGTTCAAAATTTGGAGAAGACTTCATTTCAATAGGTTGGTGTGTTCTTATTGGAATTTTAGCTTTTAGAAGAATTTACAAACACATATGGCAACTCCATTTGGTCTGGAAAACCCATTCTCTAAAATTGCAAACTTTATTTCCATCCATATTCCTTTCCATATCTTTCATTTTCTTCCATTCTATGAATTTGTGCAATCATGGCTTCAATCCCACAGTGAAATTCAAATTTGCATCAATTGTCATTGAATCCATATTCACCCCCAAGTATGCAAAGTTCATTCTCAGGTTACTACTAACATCCTCCAGACCCATACTACGATGAAAATTAGTGGTGAACACACTCATAAGAACAAAAAGAAGATCAATTTGGATACACACCAAACTATACAACTATTGGAGAGAAGGAATATGTAAATTATGGAGGATATCTTACACTTGAGGATGAAGAGTTACAGTTGAAAGTTTAAAAATTGGAGGCAAATTTGGTGTAGACCAGGGATACAGCTCAAGCAAGGGCACTCAGAATTAGATTCAAGGAAACTCGTCCATGGTTTTATCTTTTTCCAAGTTATGATAGCTCATAGGAGAAACTTGATGACATGGTGCCCCACCTTGAGGCATGGATTAATGATATTGAAGACTACGAACAAGAGGTAAATCATTTTTTTAATGCGAAGTGCTACATTTCTTGATCATAGATTTTATTCCCAAAATTTTAGGAAATTAGCATTTGCATTGAGCAATTATTTACATGAGATAGAATAATATCGTGTGTTATTATTATGAGTTGTATTTAATGATTTATTTAAGAGTTATAATAACTCAAGCATTTGATATTAGTTTTTATGAGTTATTCTAAACAACTCATATAATATTAGTGAGTGGTGGCGGGATCCTTAATAGGATTCTTATTTTATAGGATATGTATTTCCTATATAAATTTATTTCCCAGATGAACGAATACAAACAATTTTTATTATTGGTTTGTTGTATACATGTGTTGATGCACTTTCATTTGGTATCAGATTGATTATGTTCATGAGTAAGATGTTGATTTAATTGCAAAGGAGCAATTCAATTCTATTTATTTCCCTCAACATGCTAGACATCGGTCAATATTGGGCATTCTCGGACATTTGGTGCAATTTGGCTATAGAATTGTTAATAGTTATATCAATGCACCTAGTAGCAAAATGTTTCTAGATCATCAAGCTATTGATTCACATAATTTTTGTGCTAAAACCAATTCAAATGCTCACCTCATTCGTCTCGTCTTTGCATCAGATTCGTTCATTTTTGTATATATTTATTTGTAAACTGTAGACTCATGTTTGCATCAGGGATGCATTCTGTTAGAAAATTGTAGCTGAGAACTTATCATACTTTATTTTTGGGTGACCAACCATAATTTTCCACGAGTAAAGGCTTGTTTTTATTCTGTTAATATGAATTTATAATAGTTAAATCATACGAGAAGGTGTCCACATGCAATGCAAATTGGTGCATCCATTTGAGAAATGATTCATGACGAGCTCGAGTTAAACATGGGTGGAGGATTCCACACGCCTTATTGAATTTTATTTGTTGTTACAGATTAATATGTATGTAACATTATTATATAAATATAAATGTGTGAGTGAATTATAACAACTCATATTATGAGTTGTTTATCATATTGTTATTTGGTTTAATAAATAAACTCATAGAAATAGGTGAGTTATTTGGAGTAGCTCCTAAAATATAGGGAAAGTGGTTTGTGGAGGTTTCCTACTTTATAGGGAATCCTCTCCCTATATATTTACATCACTCATGTATTGAAGTATCCCAGATGAATGAAATTAATTGAATATCATTTCCGGTTTTTATATTATCTAGTTTATTACTATGGAAAGCTTACCAAATCATTACATTTAGTCTTTGGAGCAGGAGGAGTTTCTGTAATGGGACTGTAAAATAATTATGAGGGGCAGCGTCTCTTTGCTATTTTCCCTATATATAGAATTGTATTGAAGCAACTGTTACCATTTATTTCATAGATTTGCAATCTGGTCACGAGCTCAAGCCTGTAACTTTTGTGATTGTTGTGTGCACCTGATCTACACGTTGGAGGAGCACATGAGTATTAAGAGCGTAGTTTTGTTGCATGTAATTGTCCGTAACACAAAAAGATGAGAATAAGGTAATTGATATTCTACGAATAGTCCACTCATGTGGCCATGCTCTCGATCGGACCGGTTATATCATTTTTCTTTGGTATGGAAGTTTTTGCCATTTTTGGACATGTTGAAAAAAAAACACAAGGAAAGGAAAACAAATTCCATTTTTGGAAAGGGTTCGAAAAAAAAAAAAAAAAAAAAATTTACTTTTAGCATTTTAAATATAGTTTGTCTTCTTTAAATATAGTTTTTCTTCTTTAAACATTTGTTTGTAATAATTGTAAGCATCATCAATATTTTTTAAAAAAGGAGAAAGGTTGATCTATTTTTGTCAATTGGCTCTTATTTTAATATTGTGTCTATAGTTATTTAATGTCTATTGTCCCCATAGTCATCAAAGTGTTATCTATGTGTAATAGTCGTATAATCTCAAAAGTTGTCATCGTTAGTCAAAGTTATTATGAATAGGTGATTATTAGGGTATTTTGTCTAATTTTGTGTTTGTAAAGGATGCATTCTCGGTGGTAACTGATGTCCGGGTGCCAAGTCTGTCCAAATTGAAGGAAAATGCATAAGATCAGTCACATTGAAAAATTTGATGGCAATGAATTCCATACCTAGCAAGTTCGAACTTAGTTGATCCTAATACATAAAGATTTGTGGGAAATTGTTGCTGGTAATGTATCAAAACCAACTAATGTAGATGAAGTGGCAAAATGGGAGAGTAAAGATCGAAAAGCTATAGCAATCATTGGATTAGGATTATCTGATGCATATCTGCATCATATAGACCTATCAAAGACTTCAAACATCATCTGGACGACATTAAACAAGTTGTTTGGGTTGGAACCGGGATTGCAGTAGTGGCACTCAAACAGAAGCTATTCGGGCTCAAGATGGAAGAAGGAGAAAGCATGGTGCAACACATCAGTAAGTTTCATTCCATTTACAATCAATTAGATGGAATAAAAATTGATGTGCCTGATGATGATGCTAAAGTAGTATTACTTAATAGCATGCCTCCAAGCTATTCTAATATGGTATTTACATTGAGTAAAGTAAATCCAAGTTTGGAAGATCTGATCTCTTCTCTGATTGAAGAAGAAAATCAGACTAAGAAAATTAAACCAGAAGAAAGTACAATGTACGGTAAAAATAGACCACATACTAAAAGCAGATCCAAATCCTCTTTTAACCAAGGATCACATTCCAAAGATACTAGCAAACATATCACTTGTTACTATTGCAAACAATCTGGTCATTTATTTATAAACTACAAGAAAAGAGCGCGATATTTACTTGATGGAAAACTACAAGAGAATGTCATGGCAGTTTGAATACAAAGAATGGGATGATATAGAAGAATCAAAAAATAATGATAATGGGTATGATTAGAAGACTATCTATGCTAGATAAAATACATCAGAGGATGGAGGTAATGGAGAAAGGAGGACAATCAATGTCCTCTCATCGATCATCGATGATGGGGGTGCACAATAGCATTGGTGACTTGTGTTATCTTTCTGTGTGGTGTGATTCATTTCAAAGTTCGTATTTTGTAGTGTTTTCTAAATAATGAAAATTTCACATTGTGGGGGGAATAGATTATCAATGTTCCATTTCCATGTGAGCAGAAATTTCTTTTCAACTAGTGTCAAAATGTAGTGGAAAGATAAAAACACTAGTGTAAAGCAACATCATGATACTTGAAGAGGATGAGCATTGCCTCGTACCTGGAACAAGGGTTCTTATTTGATGAATAGGGGTTCATACTAGATGGACAGGGGTTCATACCAAGGTTGTTGGTCAGCCTTTGCAAAACCATTAGTGGTCTAAGTTCATGAGCATGTAGAGGTGACAAGTTGTAGAAGAAGTGTGAATGTTTTCTACCATGTTCACATCAAGGGGTGTATACATGAATACTACTTTGTTAAGGGGGTGAATGTTACAAATTAATATTTAGATAATGTTATTATATAAATATAAATGTGTGAGTGAATTACAACAACTCATATTATGATTTTTTTATCATATTTTTATTTGGTTTAATAAACCAACTCACGGAAATAGGTGAGTTGTTTGGAGTAGCTCCTAGAATATAGGGAAAGTGGTTTGTGGAGGTTTCCTACTTTATAGGCAATCCTCTCTCTATATATTTGTATCACTCTTGTATTGAAGTCTCCGGATGAATGAAATTAATTGAATATTATTTCCAGTGTTTATATTATGTAGTTTATTGTTGTGGAAAGCTTACCAAATCATTACATTTTCACATTTAAGTGGAGTTCAAACTTCATAGTGGACAATTGGATGGCTGCCTCCTTCATAAAAAAATCAACTCATTCAATTTATTAACTATGTGAGGATTCACAGGGAATAAAAATATGTTCATCGGTTTATATGTTTCACCTCAAAACCCCGTAAGCCCATGGTTTCAACATAAAAGTGGTCAAAACCCAATATAAAAAGGTGGATTTGGGCCATTTTGCATTAGAGTGGAGATGTTAAATCTAAACATGGTAAAATGAATAGTGGGAAAATATTTCAAGGGGTGTAAAAATTTCAATGCTAGATTCGTTTGGAATTGTATAGTTATAAGTCAAAGTTCTATTAAAATAAAAGAAAAAAAATGTAAAAATAAAAAAAATTGCCTTACAGATGCATTTTGAGTGTAACTGATGTCTTGAGATTCATTTTGCTTCATGATCACATTTTATTGAGTTAAGTAGCAACATATTGAAGGTCGGAGGAAGCGAGAGGATGGAGGGCGATCAATTCCTCTCATCAGTCACCAACAACAGGGTCGCATACAACATTGGTGACACTTTTTTATATTATTTTAGTTATTTGCTTTGAGTGGCATTTGTAGAAATAAAACATGATATGTATTCCCTTGCAAAATATTTAAAAGAGGAGGATGTGCATTTTGGAACTGAAAAACAATTTTATAGGAGGAAGTTAAAGCTGGAGTGATCATCTAACTACAAAGATTCTCTGAGTGTTATACTTCTAACATCGATCGCTGGTGAAATCTAGCATTAACTGGAAATGAAAGAAGGAACTATTGAGTTTGCATATGTAGGTGAATCGGTGGAATTTTTATCATTTGGTATGGGATTCATTATGGTGAAGTGGATTGGTCATGTGCAACAAGATCCAAGCCAATAGTATGCAAACCTAAAAGTATGCGAGAGGCATATGATTTTGTTTCCATTTTTTCAGATGTGCTTCTTCCCATGTAAACACTAAGGGGGGAATGTTAGGAAATTAGTGTTTACATTGGGGAATTATTTACATGAGTTAGAATAATATCATGTGTTATTATTATGAGTTGTATTTAATGAGTTGTTTAGGAGTTATAACAACTCATGCATTTGAGATTAGTTGTTACGAGTTGTTCTAAACAACTCGTATAGAATTAGTGAGTGGTTGTAGGATCCTTAATAGGATTCCTATTTTATAGGATATGTATTTCATATATAAATGTATTTTCCGGATAAAAAAATATGAATTTTTTTCATTATTGGTTTGATGTGTTGAATTCCCTTCTCCATCTTCTACTCTTCCACCAAATATGAAATTTTCTTCCCTTTTCCCTTCGAAGAAGTCATCCCCTTCAAATAAAATAGAAGTTCTACATTCCCCACTACAACAAAAAATTTCTAAATCAATTATAACCCAACCCAACCCTCCTCTTGTAGTCCCAAGTGCATTTTGGAAAGAAAAGAATTAAAAAATGAGCCAAGGGAAACAAGAAGAAGAGTCGATCGAAAATAAATGAGAGAAGAATTAAAAAGATGGGCTCTGAGGTTTGCAATTGAAAAAATTCCCTTGATGGTAAAGTCTAAAGAGGAGGCCAAAGTTGAAGAACAAGCAGTGGAAAAGGATGATTTTGTAACAATAGAGGAACAAGAAGGACAAGAAGATAATCGGGCGTCAATTTTCTCATAGTCATCCTTTCAAGGTAATGTAGTAACTATATTTTGTAACTATATTTGAAGGTAATGTAGTCATCCTTTCAAATGAATTAATATCCCAAGCATGCATGCCTATCACCCACCCTAGATTGGGTGCTCACTCGAGGTGCGCGAAAGGTATTGAGCCCCTTCTTTATATGAGCTTTACAAGAATATTTGTCAACATTAGTGGGATAATGCATAGATATAACTACATGCATTCTAAGACAAAAACAAGGAAATTGGATCTAAGCACAAATGCACCATAATATAGATGAGAACATCACAATAATAGGGGGAATCAGATCTTGAACCATGAGCATCATCAAGAACATAAGGGTTTGGATCCATAAACATAAAAGAAAACATATAGATCAAGATCCATGACTCAGATATTAGAACATTCCCATTGTATTAATTTCTCAACATTACAGTAGCCAAATACATTAGAGAGACCATGAATGGAGCTAATACAATAACAGATTCCCCATATATTCTCTACAATAGCTTCATTACGAGATTACATCAATTCTTCCCTTAATTCTCACTCTCTATACACACACACATTATCTTTTCTTTTTGCAACACACCTCTTCTTGTCATGCCAAATAATACATAAGAGGAAGCTGGAAGGAATCTCCTCTAATTAATTCATCATGCCAAATGTCATCATTTATTTCTCTTATTGAGTATCTACAACATGCAAGTGCCAACCAATCCATAAAAATCTCATCTCTTTATCTTGCTATGATAAGCGTAATGATGTCTGGAATATGCTTTCCTTTATTTGTAAGTATGTCCTATCTTACCTTCAACCATAAATGAATTTGGGCTCCTTTCCATTTGTTCCTTTATCGCATATTTATCCATAGTCCAAAAATTGACTAAGTCCTGAATCCATCCTTCCTAGTTGTGAGCCTTTGTGCATCCCCAAAAGTTACTTCCACATGTGCCTTTGCACCCTACTTCCACATGCCATAACCCTCCATGCCCCATGTACTTGGTTATTTCAAGGGATCAACATCACCCCATACTAGCTCGATTTCCACCCACGACAATCCTTTACGCTCCCCAAACAAATCTCCAATGACCAAAAATATGCTAAGGTAAAAGGTAATATCTCACGTCGTCACCACCTACATGACCAAATGTAGTAACTCAGAGGAATTATACACCTATTCCCCCTCAAATTTTTCCATACCTCCAGCTCTATCAATGCTTTCCATGGCACCTCTCCTGCTAAACTAGGTACTTGGTCTGGTGTGATCTCTTCCACCTTCTCCTTCAACTCCTTAATCACCACCACCAGCTCTGCACAAAGACCCTCAAACTCATCCATATGTTTGGTGATGGAGTCCTAGAGTTCACAAATCCGAACTCTAACTTCTCACACTTGGTCTTTATTTTATCCTTCTGCACTATGGTGTTAACAATCAACTGTGTGTACTTAGACTTGTTAGTTGGGACCTTCTCTTACAAGGCCTTAAAGGAGGTATCCTCCTCTTTTACTCGTGCATTAATGATGGGCTCATACTTTCGCAGTAGTTATCAAAACCCCTATCTACTAGTATATTTTCTTCCGTGAGTCAAGTAAACAAGTCCTCCCGACTTAGTGATCGAGCCTCTACAACTATATTTATGTTTTATTTTTTCCTTGGAGAGTTCTTCAACGATAGGCCCCATGTCATCCTTGATGTTGGCTAGAAACATCCCCACAAGGTCCTCCAGATATTCCATTTCATCACCATAGTTTATCTTGGCTTGGCTTACCAGCACTAGACATTGCCCCAAAATACTCTTAACTAGGGCATGCACTCGATCATATGCCTCCTTGGTCCATGCCTGCTCCCCCTTTAACCCTTGGCACAATCTCTCTATTTCCTTCTCCTTCCCTTTCTTTTCCATAACCAAGGTTTGAATATTTTCCCCTATGTCTAAGTTGTGTCTTACCACCTCCAAAGACATATTTTGCAGCACGTTGCATGCCTTCTCATCAATGAGGTGTCTTGGATCCACCACCTTGTATGTTTCTCCTTCCTTCTTCTTCAGATGAATGGTCTCGATCGTGTGATCATTGACCTCAAACTTAGGCTCCTCTGCATGGCAATGTAGGTTCTAGCTTATCATCTTCCTTGTTCTTGTCACACCCCCACTTTGATCCAAAATATCCCACGCATGTAGCTTCTTCTCCACAATGGGGTGCATTGAAATCTCACATATAACACCTTCACAGGATCATCCATGAAGTCCATATGTGTGGAAATAGGCATCTTATTCTTTGTTACATCCTTGTGCTTTGTTCATTACTTCTTAGACACTAGAGTGAATCCTTTATCCTCCTTTATGACAAAGGAGTCTCCCTTATCTTCTTCCTTGTTTGGTGGGTTGTGTAGGAGGAGACCCTCATGTTGGACTCTTAGTTTCCTCCATAGAATGAGCCTTCTCCTTGGCACACACATCAACCACCGCCTTGGTGTCTGCCTCAACCCTTCTCTTCTCTTCTACCTCAAGCTCAGCCTCAAGTTCCTCCCTTAAGGTCATGGTATCTTCTTTCCATCCTATTTTTGTTTCCGAATTGGGAAGCTCATGTACCTTTTGTCTCTTCTTTTTGTCTCTTTTCCTCTAGGTAACTCACCTTCCTTGCTTTTTATTTGCAAGTCCTCAATGCTAATTGGATGTGATGTACTTGTGCCCCCACTGTTACCTCGGTGCATATAGTATCTTCTCTTCCAGGAAGTGTCCAACTTCCCCTCTTTTCTTCTTCTACAACGCCTTCTTCTTCCTGGACCACTTTTATTGGTGGGATCAACACTTCATGTGGCATTGGGAAGATGGTTTCCTAACCTGCACCTAAAATCATCCTTGCTTCTTAGGGTGCAAGCTGTATAAATACCTAGTGGATGTAGCCCTTGATGGTAACATTGACCTATGGGTGTAGATATAGAAAGTTAGGCTCCAAGGTCTCCATATATGTTGGCCTCGAGTTATATCTATAGGTCATGTGTAGGGTGTGCACATCAGTTGCCACCTTATCTATTTCAAAATTTAACTCATTACTTGTCCTTAAACTAGTTGATTATTCACTTCATATACTTAGCAGTGAATGTAAATGGAAGTTTGCACCATACCCATAATTCTCCTTTCACCATCATAAACCATGCAAAAGAGAAGTGTTGCATACCAATGAACTATACATGGTCCCCAACAATCTATGGTAGCTCATGTGGGATGCACCATTCATTTTTAAAAGCTCCATGTAGCCTCTCATACCACTTTTTCATCTGTGCCTTCTAGGTGTTTGAGATAGATCCATCACAAGTGAGTTGCTTAAACTATACTGCGGGGAGATGGGTGCACCGGTCAATAAACTCACATGTTCCTTTCTGGTCCATTTACGACACTGATTTTCCATTATACAATTAATAACAACATGGACCCCAAAGTTATTTTTACTCGTAGGTCATTCTATAATCGCGCCTCCTCAATGATACTATCAGCAATAAATTGTGTAAAGCTGTAGTGTGCCCACTTAGAAACTCTGTAGGCAACATGCAAGAACCTTTTGTTGATGTCTGTCAATCTATTTGATGCTCCCAATTTCTGAGTTAATGATTTGGGAGGTGAATCTCAACTCTAGGTCTGTAAGATCTGTGATGACTTGAGCCCTTCTCCATTTCACATAGTTTAATTATTTTGCTAACTCTTCCACTTTTGCAGTGGAACCCAAATCAAGGGATATGTCCTCACTAGCATTTTATAGGCTACTTACCCTATGGATTAAATTACCCGTGAGTCTCATCCTCCTCCATGCAAAGTAGAAGAAGTCTTCATGCAATCACAACATCAACCATCGAAAATTGAGTGCACGGGATTAGCAAAAAATGACAACTCCCAAAGATGAAAAACACTAGTCTTCTGTAACTCCTTCAACACCGAATCATCTACCCTAGGGTTTCCTTGTTCATCTAACCTTGGGATATCCTTGTACATATCCTTCCACATGAATTTATCGTGGTCAATGGTTTTGTGGTTGAACTAGCTGATTTTTACTAGTATAAGCGTGAGCACCACTTCTCTACCTCAATAAGCCCTAGAGGGTACTTCTTTTTTAATAAGTTTTCATGGCTTCTTCCTTTTACACCACTTTGGTCTTTTACTCATATTCCTCTTTGGTTCCATATTTATATTTCTTCCCATGCCCTAGGTACTTGACTTTTCCTTGTCTTCTCAAACTTGTGACTTCAATTTTTTTCTCCTTCACACAATTTGTTGAAAAGTTGCCAAGTGCGCGCCTCGAGGCCCGAACCAATAAAACGATTGCCACGTGTCCAAGTTTAAAGGCCGAAAGGAATTTTTAGAGAATGAACCCATGGATGAATCAAATTCGACATGTGTTATCAAAGTGGTAGAGCACCTTTGGAAAAAATTCAAATATTTTCCCGCCGATCCGTTTTGCCTGTTTTTGCCCTAAATCTTGAGATCGCCATAACTTTCGATCCAGAGCTCAGATTTTTGCATTCTTTATATCAATGGAAAGATGGAAAAATTCTATACATGATTCTGGGGTCAATCTTGAATTTTGGTTTAGTTTAGAGAGAGAAAATTGAGAAATGCCTCTGGCATGTAATAATAGACAGAAGTGACGTTTCAACAACCAGCTTTAATACAACAGACAGTTTGCCATTTCTACTAGACAGTCCACCATTTTTCCAGGATTCACCACTTCTGCCATAATGAGATGAGTTAAATGCAACCTAGAAGTGGTTGGGGTAGATCTGGATTTCCTCTCTCTTCCCTCTCTCATTCTTCCAATATATTTTAAGGAGGGGCTTCTTTCTAGAGGTCGAACATTTCTGTTTTTCTCCTCCCTTCTTCTCTTTATCGGGTGAATTTGTGGAGTTCGAACCTCCCATTTTGAAAGCTGTAATGTGACTCGCCTCTTGGAATTTTGTAGTGTATTGTATCAATCCTTGGAGCAAGTAATGCATGTCGTGGATGATTCTCAACCCTCTTTGTGTTCATTTGCATCCTCTGGTCTTTCTTTGCAAATTTTGTTATACATGCATGATCTTGCATCACATTTGAATGGTCTGTGTTTATTGGCAAGATAGATGTTCTTCATTCCTTGGTGCATCACCTCTGTTAGCTTAGGTTTATTTTTATGCATCTTCTTACCATGTCTCCTTAGCATATTAGATTAGGTTTTGAGTAAAACCTCTACGTTTTTCGTGTGCATCTGAACAGAGGAATAGGAACCAACCTTCTCTGGAGACTCCTTTCTCATTTCTACAAGTCCACGCTTGGAGAAAGGAATCAATGTTGTGCAATCACACTGGATGCTAGAGTGATCAACCTAGAAATATGATCAACATCCAGGGGTGCTATGATTTTACATTAGTAGTTTTGGCATGCCGGTGGGAGCCTAGAGGTCTCATTTTTGTTGCAGCGAAGTTGATGTGCATCTGTTGCAATTTTCTTGCTTGAAAAAGAGCTATTATTTACATATTTGGCGACTCCAAGGGGAAGAATCAACTACTTTTAGCGGTGCAGGCCTGAAAACTCATGAGAAGAGTCACCACAAGGTCAAGAGTTCGAGAAGAAGAATCTTGTTTGAATACTGCAATTATCTCAAGAAGAAGGAAAAGAGGAAGAAGGATTCAAAGGTCTCCATCTCCACCAAACAGAACTCTCTCAACTCCTCCACCTGGTAGGCCTTTCATTCAGTCAACAAGGGTTTTAAGACCAATTAGAATGGCACAAAACAACCCCTATGTCAACTTCACAGGCAGCAGCCCACTTGCCCTCAATGCACAACATCCAATTCCTATTGCATCCTTGAAGAACATTCCATACTTCACTGGAGAAAATCAGACTACTCCAGGTGATCATGTTAAAGACATTGCCAACCTTTGTGCAATCCATGAAATCAATGAGATGCAAGTGGCTGTCAAGTTGCTGGCATCTTCATTCAAGGGTAAAGCATTGCAATGGTTTAGGAGCCTTGGAGTTGGTTCTATCACAAATTAGAATCAGCTGTGTATAACACTTCATGAGAAATTTAGAGAAAAGGGAGACAACTTGTCTCTTTTGGAGCAGCTGACAACCATCAAGAGAGCTCCCAATGAGCAGCTAACCGATTTCAACTTCAGATTTCAAAAGACTTGGGAGAGAATTCTAGTGGTAGTCAGGCCAATGTAGAAGGTGCTTTTCTCTACTATCTCAAAGCTCTAAATTCTAATATTTCTATGTTAATTCAGTCCATGGGAGGCATAACTATCCCTATGGCTTATAGCATTGCCATTAGGGCTGAAAATTGTTTGATCCAAGCTGGCAAACTTGCCCCTAGACCTCCCATGCCATTGTTTCCAAGTTTAGAGAGTCCAAACACCAATCAAGCACCTAATTTGGCTCCTTCTCCCACTCCTAGAAATCAGAGTTCAAATGAAGCTTCCACTTCATCTCCAAGTGCCCCAAATGAGCTTCAAGAAGTCATGAAACAATTGCAAAACCTAGGCAATGAGCTGGTTACTCTCAAAGGCGGTAGGCCCAAGGTTTTAGACCTTCTTATCAGCACCAAGCTCAGCCTAACAAGCAGCCATACCAACCAAAAAGGCCACCTAATTCTGCTGCAAATATGAATCAAACAAGACCTCCTACCAATAGACCATTTCAGCCCTATAATCCAAATACCATATCTCGCCTCTAAGGCATTGGTGCCAACACAAAACAACATTACCCAGGAGTATGATTGGTGTTTTCCATGCAATGAGCCTCATAACCAATCCATGTGCTTCAATGGTGCTTTGAATCAAGCATTAATGGTGACAACTACTGGTGTGGAGGGTGAGGGCAGTCAAGGAAACAACCAACAACAAGAAACATTCCAACAACAATCAGCCCCAAATGACACCACATTGGTAAATTAGCAAGCAGAGGATTTTTGTGGCATGAACCAAGCAATTTCTCAAGGTGTTGCAGCCAACACAAGGTCAAAAAGGAGGAATTCGGGTGAAGATCAGCCATTAGCCCCAACCAATCCACAACTTTCCATGGCTCCACAAATGGTTGGCAAGAAAAATCCAATTTCAAATGCACAAGGGCAGCCAAGGACAGCCCTTAGGCCAACTCAAATACCGTTGTTGTTGCTACCCACGTGCAAGGAGTGAATGTGTAAACTAAGGGACAACAAAGAGATCCTTGATCACCATTCAAAGTATCATTGATCGGATGAAGAAGAAAAATGTCAATATATCAATGTGAGAATCCCTATCCATCCCGAGGCCAAAGAGATCTCTGCGGTGGCATGAAGGGCCAGCCAACTTCAAATCAGCAAATGCAAGACAAAGTGCTTACAAATGTTGCCCAGCCTGAGGGAAATCATGGAGGACAGCAAGGTAAAATGTTGAAACCCCCTCCTTTCTATGTTTCATTGATCATTGGAAATCAGCTAGTGCACAATTGCATGATAGACTCTGGGGCAAGTAGCTCAGTAATGCCTAAACAAATAGCTGATCAGCTAGGGCTCCAATATGAAACAATATCCAAAGGGGTAGTGCAGCTAGATGGGAAAGCTTATGCAACAGTTGGAGTGATTAAAAACTTGAGTCTTACCTTGCACGCATGTCCAAATGTTGATGTTTTACAAGATGTATCAGTCATAGACCTTCCACCACTCTTTGCCCTTTTCTTGTCAAGGGACTTCACAGCCAAGATTGGAGGATATTTGTCTACTGATTGGTCACACATGCTATTCAAGACGAGGTATGGAGCCAAAGCCATAATCAGGTCAGAACTTATTGTAAACTTCCATATTGAGCCTTACACTCCAAGTCAGATTAATGCCAATTGCTCAGCATTTGATCAAGAAGATCACCCAAGCTCCGATGAAGTTGACACTAAGGTTGGAAGAATCCGGATCTAACTCTTGATGAATGGAAAAAAGATTCATGCTTTTGATCCTTATCAAGAAGTAGAGGAATCGAGCTAGGGTCTATTATATACACGAAGAAAATCAACCTATTCCTAGCATCACCAAGCCAAACCACAAGGATGACAATGAGGTATGGCGGTTGTTTTTGTGAGATCAAGGAGTAGACAAGGTGCAGGAGGTGGAGCCATGCTTGTTTCACCTCAAGGAGTAAAGTACTATTCAGATTTTAGATTTCAGTTTGCATGCTCCAATAACACTGCTGAATATGAAGCCTTGGTGCAAGGGATGCATTGGGAAATCAAGAAGAAAATAAATAACTTGCAAGTCTTTGGGGACAATGAATTGATTGTAAATCAGGTCAAGGGACAACATGCTACCAAGAATGATCTACTCAAGTGCTACAAGAACAGGGTGTGGGACCTCATGGAAGATTTTGAAGGTTTTGACATCAAATCCATTCCTAGGAAAGAGAATCAAGCTCACGAGGCTTGCAAAAATAGGGGCAGCCTTTGACATTGTGGAAAGTATTCAACAAGACAAGGTACAACCAAACATCCACGTGATGGTGAGGCCTTCAGTGCCAGATAACAAAGTCAGTTGGCAAGTGTTTGAAAATGACCAACAAATCATCCATTTCTTGCAAGAAGAAGCTGAGTTCTCGTGAAGAATCAAGAAAAATTGAAAAGCAGTGATATGGTGACCAAGTGGTACATTTGAGAACTAACAAGGAACCCAAGGACTTATCACTTTGGAGTCCATTTTCAATCCCAATGATCAGTTTAGAAAGGAGAAAGCAAACATTCGGGTCAAGAGAGAGGATTAAGGTATCCATCTTGGTAGAAGAGAACAAACCATTGCAAATTGGAAGGATGACAACTGAACAAGAAAGGTATAAGTTCATACAGTTGTGCCAAGAGTTCCCTGATGTGTTTTCTTGGAGCTATGAAGACTTGAAAGGTTTCAATCCCAACTTAGCTCAGCATACCATTGAATTGGATCCGAATACTAAGCCTGTCAGGCAGAAACAAAGACCAGTCAACCCACACATGGAGCCTCTCATGAGAAAAGAATTGGACAAGCTGATTAAGTCAAGGATCATATTCCCAATCAAGCATTCTAGTTGGGTTGCCAACTTAGTTTCAGTCAGAAAGAAGAGTGGGGAGATCAGATTGTGTGTTGACTTCAAAGACTTGAATAGAGCCTCTCTCAAGGACCATTACCCACTCCCTTCCATGGAGCAAATCTTGCAAGTTGTGGTTGGCTCCGAGAGGTTTTCACTACTTGATGGCTACTCAGGCTACAATCAAATTATGGTGAAGGAGGAAGACCAATTCAAGACGGCCTTCACTACAAAATGGGGCACATATGCCTACAAGAAGATGCCATTTGGCCTATCAAATGCTGGAGCCACTTTCCAAAGGGAAATGAATATGGCATTCAAAGGGTTGATCAATAAAATAGTTCTGATATATCTTGATGACATCATTGTATTCTCCAAAAATGTAGTGGATCACCTCTTTCATCTGAGGTAGGTATTTCAGAGGTGTAGAAGATTTGGGGTATCATTGAATCCCAAAAAATGCATATTCCTGGCTCATGAAGGAAAACTTCTAGGCCATATTGTTTCAAAAGATGGATTGATGATTGACCCAGAAAGAGTTGAAGCAATTCGAGCGTTGCCATTGCCAAGTCACAAGAAGGCTCTTCAAAGCTTCTTGGGAAGGATCAATTTTGTCCATAGGTTTGTTCCAAACTTTGCAGCTCTCGTAAAGCCAATAACGCTGATGTTAAAAAAGAGCATGGCATTTAAGTGGACATCTGAAGGCAAGGCAAGTTTTGAGGCAATAAAAGAGGCTATATCTCAAGCTCCCACTCTCGTCAATCCAGACTTCTCCAAGGGTTTCATGCTATACGCCTTTGGTGGTGGAGACACAATTTCTGCAATCCTGGCACAACAAAACAAAGAAGGATTAGAACAACTAGTTGCTTTCTTCAGTCAAGGCTTGGAGGAATATAAAACTAGGTACTCTTTCATTGAAAAGCATGTACTTGCAGTGATCAGGAGTTTAAAGAAATTCAAGCACCTAGTCTCGAACAACAAGATCCAATTATTGGTCTCTCATGCGGGAGTCAAGGACTTCCTTCTAAACAAGGATCGAATGAGAAAGCGTGCGGGATGGATAACTCGTGTCATGGAATATCACATCGAGATTAAGGTCACCAAACTAGTACGTGGGAAGGGACTATGAGAACAACTAGCCTTGAGTCAACAAGTTGGAGCAAGTAATGGAAAAGAGGCTATCTTGGTACTACAGGATGGTCAAGAACAGGAAAATGATGATGTACCCACTCCCTGTTGGACTCAGAATATGATACACTTCCTACAGATAGGCCTATGCCCTCTAGAAATGAGCAAAGCAAAGAGGAGATACTTTAGATTATAAGCCATCCCATATGTGTTTGTTGATGGTGTTTTGTTTAAGAAAGACATCAATGGAGTTCTCTTGAGGTGCATTGGGACGGAGTCAAATTGAGAGGGTGTTATGAGATTTTCACGATGGAGATTCCAAAGAACATTTCACCCCATGAGTAACAACTCTCAAGATAATGAAGGCGGGGTATTATTGGCCCACGGTGTTCGATGATTGTTATACATGGATAAGAAAGTGCAAGAAAGAAATGTGCGCTCTTCATGGGAAAGGAAAGACTAGCGGCGCTTCCATTGCACCTAATTTTGGTGACCAACCATTTATGCAATGGGATTGGACTTCGTCGGGGTCATCAATCCAAACTCGAGCCAAGGCCGAAGTGGATTCTCACAACAACGGACTATTTCACCAAGTGGACCAAAGGTAGCGCTCAAAGAGGCAAGTGAGTCTAACATACTAGACTTTTATGAAGAAATAGTGACCGGGTTCGGTGTGCGGCCACTATCATATCAGATAATGCATTAGAATTCATAGGTTCCAAGATTACGAATGGGCTGTCAAGAATGGAATCTATTTAAGCACCTCTTCAAATTATTACCCACGGGGGTAATGGACGAGCGAGAGTCCACGAACAAAAAGTTACTAAGGATCATGGAAGAACTCTGGATGAAAACTAAAGGACATGGCATACCAAGCTAAAATCAGCATTATGGGTGACGAGGATAACACCAAAGAGGTCTACAAGTAGTTCTCCTACAAATTGGTCTATGGGAAAGAGGCGGTGTGCCTATATCATTAGAATTTCCAGCATTGGAGCTCATGAAGCGATTGGAGTTGTGCGAGTTCAAACCAATGGAGGCCAAGTATGCAGAGTTGATGGAATTGGAAGAAATAAGAGAACATGCAGCTCGATGATTGAAAAGGATCAGACCTTAGTAAAAAGATGGTTTGACAAGAAGGTAGGAGTAAGGACCTTCCAAGAGGGGACCTAGTTCGAAATGGGATGCAGATTGGGCGAAACCTAGAAGGTATTCCAAGTTTGATGCCATTTGGAGTGGCCCTACATGGTCACGAGATGTAAAAGTGGTAATGCCTTCCAATTATGCATTAGATGGAGAAGAACTCCCAATTCCAATTAATGAGAATCTATCTTAAACATTGCTACTAAAAAGGAAAAGGTTTACCCTTGTAAATATTATCCTATATTTCGGTTCCTCTAAGTGCGTATGCACATTGTCTTGTTGTAGTTAGGTTTATTTTTCCCTAAGTGCTTTGGCACAGGTTTTGTCGCTCTCAAGTTGAATTTCTATAGTTCAGAGTGCTCTCGAAGAATGAGTTGCGGTATCAGGATCGGGATCAGAGATCAGGTTGGTTTCAGGTTATTACTCCATGCCCAATGGATTGTTAAAAGGCCACTGATCTTCTACCTAGCAGGCAGGTGACCCCGAAAAGTCACCAAAACTGTTATCCAAAATTCCCCCAAGGTAATTTTGATAACATGCATCAGATTGTCGATCCGAGCAAGTAGAATGATTCATGGCACGAAATCATGTTTTCAGGGTCCCTCGGTTTCTCTCTAACCCTCCTGTCAAAGAAGAAAACCCAACATTTTAAAAGTATGTGAAAAAGTTGCAAAGAGCCAGGCTTGAGGCCGAAAAATAGAGAAAATTGACTAAGGTAGTCGGGGCCGAATCGGCCGAAAAGCGAGGCGATCATGTGCAGCAGATTGGAGCATCTGGGACATCGAGATGCGTGGAGCACAAAAAGCCAAACTGGCCGGAAAAATGAAGAAAATTTCCTAAGTCTTGTTTCACTCAGTTTGGGACATTCGGGCCAAAAGTACGCGAAGGACGCGGATCGGCCGGTTTGGCGCAAGTCAGTCCATTTCGGGTGGTTAGAAATATTTGTCCCAGAGATAGTGCAGGGACGGTTGGGAAAAAAAAGTACGTGGAGGATACGAACCAGCCAGTTTAGCTGAAATAGAGGACTTTCGTTTGGGACATCCAGGCCAAAAGTACACAAGGGACACGAGAAGCCGAAAGAGTCACCGATGAATCGAACGTGCCACGTGTAAGAAGGTTGAAAAGTTACCAAGTGCGCCCCTCAGGCCTGAACCAATAAAATAGTGCCACATGTCCAAGTTTAAAGGCCCAAAAGGAATTTTTAGAGAATGAACCCGTGGATGAATCAGAGTCTGACACGTGTCATCCAAGTGGTAGAGCGCGGGAAAAAATTCAAATATTTTCCCGCCGATCCATTTTGGCCTATTTTTGCCCTAAATCTTCAGATCGCCATAACTTTCGATCCAGAGCTCAGATTTTCATGTTCTTTATATCAATGGAAAGCTGGAAAAATTATCTACATGATTCTAGGGTCAATCTTGAATTTTGGTTCATTTTAGAGAGAGAAAATTGAGAAATGCCTCTGGCACATAATAATAGACAGAAGTGACATTTCAACAACTAGCTTTAATACAATAGACAGTTCGCCATTTCTGCTAGACAGTCCACCATTTTGCTAGGATTCACGCTTCTACCATAATGAGATGAGTTAAATGCAACCTAGAAGTGGTTGGGGTAGATCTGGATTTCCTCTCTCTTCCCTCTCTCATTCTTCCTATATATTGTAAGGAGGGGCTTCTTTCTAAAGGTCGAACATTCCTATTTTGCTCCTCCCTTCTTCTCTTTATCAGGCGAATTTGTGGAGTTCGAACCTCCCATTTTGAAACTATAATGTGACTCTGCCTCTTGGCATTTTGTAGTGTATTGTATCAATCCTTGGAGCAAGTAATGCATGTCTGTGGATGATTCTCAACCCTCTCTGTGTTCATTTGCATCCTCCTAGTCTTTCACTACAAATTTTGTTATCTGTGCATGATCTTGCATCACATTTGAATGGTCTGTGTTTATTGGCAAGATAGATGTTCTTCATTCCTCGGTGCATCACCTCTGTTAGCTTAGGTTTATTTTTATGCATCTTCTTACCCTATCTCCTTGGAAAATTAGATTAGGTTTTGAGTAAACCCTCTACGTTTTTTGTGTGCATCTGAATAGAGGAATAGGAACCAGCCTTCTCTGGAGACTCCTTTCTCATTTCTACAAGTCCCACGCTTGGAGAAAGGAGTCAATGTTGTGCAATCACACTGGATGCTAGAGTGATCAACCTAGAAATTTGATCAACATCCAGGGGTGTTGTGATTTTACATCAACAAGGATTTGAAAAATGCAACAGAGATCAAGTATAATTCCCAAACCAAATATTGCATTAGTGAGAGCATTCATAGATATTAATAGAATTCATGGAATTATGGATGATGGTAAGATATGCCATCCTTAAAGGTAAATCTATAGATATATATTTCATGGGTTGAAATTTGATCTGTAAGAATGGGATCTTGATAAAAGGTGACCTTAATGAGATGAATGACACATAATCATAGTAAGGGGCATACAGGGAAAGCATGCTTCGAACCAGATTAGAGGTAAAAAGAAAGGGTACAACTCAAGGCATTGCACTTGTAACCAATAGCAGGTGTTAATACATAACCAACAACATTTAGCTATACCAAAAGACTATGAGAGAAAAATGCATGCAATAATCTTGTAAACCTAATTTTGACACAATAAAGGGGTTTGAGATGTAACTTGTACATGGGAAGAGAGTTCTCTATAGGCGGTTGTTCCTAGGACTATTCGCGAAATTTGGTAAGAAGGAAGATGGCCCGGTGAATGTGGGAATACTTTGCAATTCATATGAGAAATTTCATCGATACCGGAAGCTTTCTTAGGATGTTATGATATATAGAAGGTTGATCAATGCGGGAATCCTTCACTGCCATGATACAATAGAGTAGCCATCATTTAAGGGTATGGTCTAATTTTTGCTTTTGCATTTGGATTTTTTTAAACTTTTTATTTTAGATGGTAGGATAAGATATGCATGATAGTTGTCCTTTGTGGGATATTACTATTTTTATTATATGCTTTTTATGAATAGTTGTCCTTCAAGGGATTAGTCTGTTGTAAGATAACATGAGATAGGAGCATCCATAATTGTGACATTTTTAAGGGGAAGAGATAGGTATAGCTAGGTAGACCACTTAGGAGGGGATGATGATTGTACAAGTGACACCCCTAGACCCTTAACATGGTTTCAATAGGTAAACAAGAAGGTGATGGGTGTAATGATCACGGAGTTCTCACCAAAAGGGAGAACCTATCCATAAGGAAAATGCTATGGGTAGAGCCGTGGTGCCCATATTTAAGGTCATGTCAAGGAAGTGATGGTATACCACATAGTTCCATATCATTACAACTATAGATGGAAGGGGATGACGATGGAGGAATGATCTACAAATATAACTATCTACTTATTTGGTATAAATTCTAACAATAGAATGGTCGTAAGTGCAATGCATTAAGAGGTTATGTTTATGGTTTACCATCAAGGGAATCCAAACGATAGGCCCTAGACCCATACTTATGTGTGATAATGTAAGGTCTAATCTAGATGGGAGAAAACTTTCCATGATGGCTCCTCTATATAGTAGTGACATTCTAGTTTTCTTTTAAGATAAGGTCACCTATTTAAAATTTGCATTCTTTGATACATGTGTTATAAGCATGTTGGATGCGCTCTTGATAAACATGATGATGCTCAAGAGCAAGGAGGTGATGCTTGTCTAATAACTCAAGTTGCGCTAGATGCTCTTGGTGATAATCTTCATCAGAAATGAAGTCACGAAGAGACACATGTAAGGATGGAATTTGAACTTCGAGGGGAAGAATGGATTTAGAACCATATACGAGAGAAAAGGGGGTAGTGCCTATGGAGGTATGGATGCTGGTCCGGTAAGCCCAAAGAGTGAAGGGAAGTTGAAGATGTCAATCACAACCTACTTTATTGATGGTTTTAGCAAGGATGTTACACAAGGTCTTGTTAGTCACTTCGGCTTGGCCATTAGCTTGATATTGAATGAGTCATAGAGTTTCTTAACATATTTGTTTTTAAAGGACTTCCCATTATCCATGATGATCTTGTGAGGAAGCATGCGAAGCAAAAAAATTATGTGTTGGTAGATAGAGTCAATAATTTGATTTCCTTTAGTTGAGGTGAGTAGATTATCTTCCACTCACTTGGTGAAATATTCAGTTGCAGTGATAATGGAATGATGATGCTGAGAAGTAGGATTGATAGTACCAATGAGATCAAGGCCCCAATGTGAAAAGGGCCAAAGGTCTTGAGCTGGTTATAAGGCTTGGCTAGGAACGTGGGTAGGATTGGAATGCTATTGATGATTGACACATTTCTTAACATATTTACAACAGTCCTAATTAAGAGAAGGCCAATAATATCCAAGGTGAAGAACGTATTTAATGAAAACCAATCCACTAAAATTTCCACCGTAAATTCCATCATGGACTTCTTTGATAACGTGAGTAGATTCATGTGATTTAAGGCATCGAAGGATAATACCATGAAACCCACATTTGTAGAGAATGCCTCCAAGAATTACATAGTAGTTAGAATGTTGAATAACTGACCTTCTACCATTCTTAGATAGGTCTAAGGAATGATGGATTTGGATAGATAATCAAATATTTGAGAGTACCAAAGATCTAATGAGTCGGGTTCAACAATATTAACATGAGGTAACCTACGAGACGTGAGATGGTTGATCATGATGATGAACAACCACTAAAATTTTGGATTCATTAGTTTTCCATGGGATGAGAGATGCAAGGTAAGCCATCGTGTCATAAAAATAATTCAATGAGTGAGGGACATATTGAATAGTATAATAATCAAAGGATTCAAAGAGAAATAGGATGATATCTCAATATTTTTGTAGAATGTCATTTTTACATTGATAATTTCCTATAATTTGTTTTATAATGAGCTATGAATCCTCATAGATGTCGAGGATTTGAATGGCCAAAAGGATTGAAGTTTCAATACCTAAGATAAGGGCTTCATACTCTGCCATATTGTTCGTGCATTCAAAGTCAATTTTTTGGGCAATGGGCATGGGAGTGTCCCAAGGAGGAATGAGAATGATGCCAACGCCTCCCCCTTGCCAAAATTTAGATCCGTCAAAGAAGAGATTCATGTGAAGAGGAAAATACTCATAATGAATATTGTTAATGGATTCATCAAGAAATTTTTCATGAGGAAGATGAGTGGTAGGAAGAGGGGCTTCAACTAATTGGTCTATGATCACTTGGCCTTTAATAGACTTTTGAGAGATGAACTCTAGGTCAAACTCTATCATGAGCATGAGCCATCGAGTGATGTGATCATTGTGGTAAGGTTTAGAATGTATGGTTTTGAGAAGATGAAATCTAGTGACTACATACGTTTTGTGATTGAGAAGATAATGGCGAAGCTTGGAAGTGGCAAAGAAAAGGGTGTAACACATCTTTTTAGCTTTAGTGTAGTGAGTTTCATACTCATGTAGGGTACAAATAATGTAATAAATATCTGCTCTCTTCCTTGGCCATCACAATGTGCCAACATGACACCTAATGCATGATCGGTAGTAGAGACATATAGATAAAAAGGATCCCCCTCATGTGGAGGTGTAAGAACAGGAAAAGATAGAGAATCTTTGCTTAATATCATCAAAAGATTTTGAAACTTATCATCTTATTAGAAGTTGACTTCTTTATGAAGAAGATGATAAAAGGGTTATAAATGGTCTGAAAGTTATGAGATGAAGTTGTGGATGTATTGAATCGGCCTTGAATACTATGAATCTATTTTAGATTACAAGGAGGAAACATCTCGGGATAGCCTTGATTTTGGTGAGGTCTACTTCAATACCCTTGATAGAAATAATGAAGCCAAGGATTTTTCTAATTAAGAATTCAAAAACACATTTGGTGTGATTAAGGCGAAGGAATAAATGTATGATATGCTTGAAAAGTATTTCAAGGAAAGAGAGGTGATCGTCTTGCTTTGTTTGGACTTTCCCAAGAGTTCCTCAACATAGTCTTTTGTATTCTTATGTATGAGATCATGAAAGATATAAGTCATGGATAATTCATAGGTGGTTCCAACATTTTTTAAACCAAAGGGCATGACACAATAGCAAAAGGTCCCCATGGGGTGATGAAGGAGATCCTATGTTGATATTCTAGTGCGACGATTATCTACTTACAGCTAGAAAAACCATCCATAAGAGAAAGCATCTCATGTCTTGCGGTAAGATCCACAAGTTGATTGATGTTAGGAAGAGGAAATTCATATATTAGAAAATAGAGATTAAGATCTCAAAATTCAGTGCATATACGAAACTTTCCCGATGGTTTATTGATGGGTATGATGTTAGAAACCCATTGGGGACAAGTAATAGGAATCATGAAATTGGCATAAAGAAGACGTTTTAAATCCTCTTTAACTAGGAGAGAAAATCGAGGATGTATTTGGAAAATATTCTACCTAACTGGTTTATCATTGGGGATGGTGATAATGTTATGGAAAATGATGGAGGGGTCAAGACCTAATATGCCAGAGTATGACCATGCAAAGTCATGGTTGTGTGTGGATAAGAAATAGGTGAAATATTTGATTTATTTTGACTACATATATTTTCCCACCTTAAGGATGTGGGGTTTTATAGGAATCCCAATATCAATGTCGATAGTAGACTCATTTAGAAGAGTGGAAGTGTCAGGGGAAGGGAGTTTTTGATATGATAATCCTCATCCCTCATGTAATAAACAATGGAATTATCATTGCCACACTGAAGAATGTCAATGGTAAGTGAATCTTCCTCTGCCATCTCTAGATGCTTGAGAGGAAAGGACTGGGTTTCATTTCCAACCTCATAAGTGACTGGTCTGAGGGAAATTGTGGAGATTAGAAAATTTTAGGGGGAATAAATTTGGTATCATCGGGATCGGTGAGATAGTCGGATGGAGAGAAGGGAAGTGAATCAATGTCGATGGGAGAAGATGAAAAAGTTTCGAAGGGGTGATGGTGGGATCTCTCTATCCCAAGCCAAAATTATCACATGGTTTGTGAGTTTATTTGAAGACATGGTCATGGGTACCTTTCTCATAATGTCCCATATAAAACCCCTCCCATGCACAACAATGGAGGTATCTATAGATGAAGGATGGTTTACCAAGGAATTTGAAACTAACAACATATGGTTTTGTGTGTGGGAATTCTTTGACAAGATAAGAAGGGTGATCGAGGCCTTTATAAACCAGGTGGGTTTGGATAAAGAGGGTCAAAAAGAGGTTTTTTCCCAAAATTTTGATTGATAAATACGGGCTTTATTAGGGCAGCCAAGGCGGTTAGGAGAAGGAAGATAATTAAGAGTAAGGAGTTGATATTCTCCTAAGGAAAGACACTGCATCACAACATCTCCATATCCCTTGTGAGGAAATGTAGATGCAAGAAATGAAGAGCTGGTTGATGTAGAAAAAGAAGGGTTGGATTTGGGGACAAGCATGTCTTTAGGTCGATAATTCATATAAAAATTCTTGAAAGCAGAGGCATTGGTAGGGAGAGTACAAATCGTCCCTTCATGTTCATATTTAATACAACGTGGAGGGTAGATGGGATGTAATGCATGACATGAATCCAACAACATCCAAGAAGAATATTATTTGGGGACAAGCATGTCTTTAGGTCGATAATTCATACAAAAATTCTTGAAAGCAGAGGCATTGGCGGGGAGAGTACAAACGGTCCCTTCATGTTCGTATTTACTACAACGTGGAGGGTATATGGAATGTAGTGCATGACATGAATCCAACAACATCCAAGAAGAATATTATATTGAAATTTTACTTCTATAATATAGACGATCTCATGGAGGATTTTATGGTGACACAAATGGTAAGGAAAATTGTACAGAAGGGGTGGTTATAACATCGTTAATAACACGAGAGGATGGTAGGAGATTCAATGAAAATGGTGTCGGGTAGTTTGATTTGGTTAAAGGTGTGAGAAGAAATTATATTGATATTATAACCATTATCAATCAAAGTCCATTGGATGAACGTGTAGTTGATGCGGATGTGATGAAGAGAGGAATATAGTTTTATTTGGGTGGCATATTGGAGATTTATAAATATTCAAAGGACATGGTGGTAGATGCTATGATAGAATAGGCTAGAGCCATGAGGGGTTGGCGCTCATCGGATGATATCAAGATATGTTATCGATCTTTAATAAGAGTTTGTTTGTGGTTAGGAGAGCTTTGGATAAGCTCATAAAGTGACATTTTAAGCGGGATTTGGTGAAGTTATATGATGATTTTCTATTGATGGAAGTGGGATTAAGAGTGGGAAAAAAATACCTATCCTTAGAGGAAGATGGAGGGTATGATAGGGATTGAGTGGTGATGCAGCCTAGAGTTCTTTGTGAATAACCCGGGCTCATCGACACATCACTTAGCCTCGAGTAGAGCACTCACCCAAAGTGCATAAATCCACCAGGTCCCTCTTTAGAGTTGCTTGTATAAAATGTTAGCATCTTTGGTG
The DNA here is from genome assembly GCA_018340775.1 of Taxus wallichiana var. yunnanensis. Lineage (NCBI taxonomy): Eukaryota > Viridiplantae > Streptophyta > Pinopsida > Cupressales > Taxaceae > Taxus > Taxus wallichiana. Next base: position 603,591,993 of record CM031244.1, read on the forward strand.
CATATAGGTATTCAAATTCATTACCAATAGTAAACAACACAGGGCATAAACTAGATCTAGTTCTTAGAATATATATAAGATGAACTAAATAATTACTATAACAAGATTTACCATGCAATAACTAGATTCAGTCCTACTCAATACAATTATCCATTAATATGAACCATTATATTAAATACTCTAAAACACAAAAGATTCTTACATTACATAAGTATCTCCATGAGTCATGCACGACAAAAAAAACAACATAACTAAACACACCTAAGCCGTGCAAATGCAAATCAATACATACATATATATCGTGTGTGTGTGTGTGTGTGTGTGTGTGTGTGTGTGTGTGTGTGTGTGTGTGTGTGTGTGTGTGTGTGTGTGTGTAGATAGTGGGGGGAATTTCCCTTCATCGCCCATGAATTTATAAAAATAGGTCACATGATAATAATAGCCATGCACCTTTACAAAAGGATGCACAACATGAAAGTGCTCTTAAGAATATATTTCATATAGTTAACCGAGTATAAATCCTATTATTATCTTAAACTATACATGACGCTTAATTGTTTCTTGTTCCCAAAATACCATTACATAGACCGCAAGTCTTCATGTCTGTGTGTGTTCAACACACTATCTTTCATAATAGACCTTATCCACATAACATGACTAAGTTTTGAATTCAAAGTGTTACTGGCACGCATTTATTCTGCTATTCTTCCACATTGTTAAATGTACCTTACTTGATGTGCACATCCTTTATGTGCCTTCACCTTAGAGAAAAGTGTTATCTAATCAACATTACCCCACTCTAAAGTACATTGTAGGACTGAAAATGGGAATTCCTTCTTATGTCTCCAACAATAAAGAATAAGGAATGAAAGAAAAAATGAAGCACTATATAAAAGAATGATTTTTTCTCTGTAGTTTCCTCTTCCTTAGGAAGGAATAACTCTAGATATTAATTTTTGAGTTCATCCTCCAAGGTCCTCCAAGTAATTTAGTGTGCTCCCTTTCACTTTTAGAACATCGATGGCGTATATTTCATCCTGAATGATATTTTCCTGTTCATTCTAAAGTACCTGGAAAACATGTGCCATATTTTATACCATTCCCTCCATGGAGTCCATTTTCTGCCTATAAGTTTCCCAAGTTCATTCATCCTATCTTTGTGTGGATCTTAGGCTTATGTAAGAGCCTTGAAATTTTGTTTTACTAGGGCTAATCTCTCTATGCACCCAACTTTTTCATCCTTTATTTCCTTTAGCACTTCATTATCCTCTGTTATCATTTTAGTTCTTATTATGGCATTCGACGCTACACACATGTTTAAAGATTGATCCAATTTCTTCGGATCATCTTTCAATGTTTGGAGTAATGCCTCAAAACTTGAAATTTTCCTAACAATGGTAGCCCTTTCTCTTGCTATTTCTTTTGTAGGATATTATGGTGTGGTCATAATAATAACCTCTTTATTCAAAACCAAATCCATGAGAGTGCGCAAATAATGCATTGCAAAAAAGGAAACTTAACTTGAAGGTGGACGAACCTTAGACTCCAAATGAGGCCTTACCTTAAGGATATGATCACCAAGTTCCTCAGTCATGCTAACCAAGGCCTGATTATTTTCCTCTTCTTGTTACTTCTCTACTTTCAAGTCCTTTGTCTCTAGAGTGTTATCCTTGTTATCCTCAAGTAGTGCTCGAATGGTGGTTACCTTATCAATGTTCCTCTACTGAGAACTTCAATAGATACCTTGACCAAGGCATTACTTAATTACTCATCAGAAATTACAAGAGGCTTGATAGTCATGTTCCTAACTTGTAGTTGCTTCTTTACCTAGTGCAAGACACATGATTCCTCGAATACATCAAAATATGGTTTTTCCATGTTGTTGATTCAGCAATAGGGGCGGAAGCCTGATTAAATTATATTAATCTTGATCAACCAACATTACAATGAATGGGCTGCAATATTTATAGATATTGCACAGCCAAATACAAACATGAAACAAAGTTGCACAAGTGCAACCATATTCCAAAATACACAAGCTTCCAATAAAATCCAGGAAGCACAAATGAAATTGAAATTCTTGTTAAAACAATATAACGGTTCCCATAATATTCAAATAAAAACAAAAGGATGGTTACAACTAAATATAACCATAAAACAATAATTAATAAATTTAATAATTATGGAATGCATAATTAATTAGGATTATAATATTTTATCCTAACATTCCCCCCCTTAATTGTGCATTTTTTTAAGAGATGAGGAGAGGAACTCTCTAAACAACTTGAAATTGTCACGTGCAAGTGACTTTGTGAAAATATCTGCTCATTGTTCAAGATTGGACAAAATTAAATTTGGACGTTGTGCTTCAACACATATTCACATATGAAATGAACCTGAACCTCAATGTGCTTTGTTCTCTCATGAAAAACTAGATTGTAAACAAGTTTTAGAACACCTTCATTGTCAACATACATGGTAGTAGGTTTATCCTATGGTATTCCAAGTCCTTCAAGTATGCGACGTAGCCAAATCACTTCATAGACAACTTCGTAGAACGATACTCATCTTTTGTGGAAGAGTGAAAAACAAAGTGTTGTTTCTTACTTCCCCATGATATTGGTCCAGATCCCATAAAGAATACAAATCTAGAAGTGGATTTTCTATCATCAATGTTACCTGAATGATCTGAATCCGAATATCTAATCAAGAATAAGTTTTTATTCTTCTTGTATTCTACACCAGGATCCACTAATCCTTTGAGATATCTCAAAATGCACTTTTCTACTTTCCAATGACAAAATTTGGGTTCTTGCATGAACCTGGATAGATAAATTACTGCAAAGCTGATATCTAGTCTAGTGTAGGTTAGGTAAATGAGACTCCCAATCAACTGTCGATAGAGAGTGGCACTTACCTTAGGGGATGGATCTGAACGAGATAACTATAGTCCGTTATCCATGGGTGTAGCAATCGATGTGCATTCCATCATCCTAAACTTCTCGAGTGTATTCTTGGTATATTTCAATTGAGAAATAAAAATATGATTCTCTTTCGCTAGAATTTTAATCTAAGATAGTAATGCATCAACCGAGATCGGTGATGATGAACGATCGATTAAGATATTTCTTCATTGTATCAATCATCCTCTCTGAACTTCCAAAGTGATGACTAGATCATTAACATAGACAACAACAATCACCATCTCCCCCTTGCTTTTTGAGGTAGATTTTGGGATCGTATAGATTTCTAACAAATCCATGTTGTACGAGATGCTCATCAATCTTGATGTACCATGCCCGTGGTGCTTGTTTGAGCCCATAAAGATATTTCCTTAGTCGCATACCTTTGATTCTTGACCGTGTACAACATATCCCTCGGGTTGAGTCATGTAGACTTCTTCTTGTATATCTCTATTTAGGAAGGCACTTTTACGTCCATTTCATGAACTTTCCATCCAAATCGAGTAGCTAGAGTAAAGATCATCCCGATCGTTTTGATCTTATTTGTGGGAGAAAATGTCTCCTCATAGTCAATGCCTTCTTTTTTTGTATACCCCTTTCTTGCTACAAGTTCTGATTTGTACTTGTCCATTGTCCCATTTGCTTTGTACTTAATTTTGAATATCCATCTCGCATCCAATGGGTTTCTTCCCTTGTGGAAGATCGATAAGCTGCCAAGTGTTATTCTTGATCACTAATTTATATTGAAGATCCATGGCATCTTTCCAAGATTTTGACTATTAAGGGCTCATCCGATTCAATAACTCTACTCATCAAAGAAAAATAACTTCTTCTCTTGTTTTTCTGCGTGAGTTCATGGTCCAGGGGTGGATGTATATGGTGGAGCACCAAATCTTGCATCTCTTAATGTATTTGTAAAACATTTAGGCATACGCTGAACTATTTCCATGGGTTATGGTTTTAAGCTCGATCAACACCATCATCCCCATCATCACTTTCATCTTTCGAGGGAACATCATCTTCAACTTTTACAACAGGTGAAAAACATACATCTTGTGAGTTCGGAGGAGGAGTCTCTTCTTCCTTCTTCTCAAAAAACTCAACATCTCGCAGGTGTAGACTTTTCTAGTCTTAGGATCCATCAATCTATACCCAAGAGTCTCTTGATGTACCCAAAGAATACGATTTTTGTGACTTCATGTCCAATTTCTTTCTATTTGGTTTGGGTATGTGCATGGTTGCATTGCATCTGATTACTTTGAGGTGTGAAATGGATGGTTTCCTATTTGACCATGCTTTTTGTGGTGTTATTCCATCAAGAGCAGTTGTGAGCACTCTATTCAACAAATACACTCCTGTCTTTGTTGCTTCTACCCAAAATGTCTTTGCAAGTTTGGAATCATCGATCATGGATTGCACCATTTCCATGATAGTACGATTTCTTCTCTCAACAAGACCATTTTTCTGTGGTGTGTGTGGAGGAGGCATTTTTCGACAAATCCCGTGAGTTTGTAGGTAGTCTCTAAACTCATCACTGGTGAATTCCCCCCCTCGATCTGAGTGGAGAGTTCTGATGTGACGACTAGTTTCTTTCTCAACTACTACTTTGAACTTTTTGAAGGTTTCAAACGCTTCACTTTTCTTGCAAAGATAAAAAATCCATATTTTTCGTGAATAGTTGTCAACATGAAGCACGAAGTACTGGAACCCAGAATGACTTGGCTAGAGTGGACCACAAATATCAGTATGAACCAGGTTAAGTTTACCATGGGCTTGAAATGTACTCATCTAGAATGAAACTCTATGTTATTTTCCTACTAGGCAGTGATGACACTTGTCTATATCCTTCTGAAGAGATGGTAGCCCATGTACCATATTACACCGAGAGAAGTGTTTCGAGATATTTGAAACTTACATGACCAAATCTCGATGCCACAATTGTGCTTTGAGGTAGAGTTTTTAGCCATGCAAGTGCTTGATAGTCTATGTGAATGAAATCAAGTTGAAACATGTGTCCCACATTGGAGGATTTTGCAATTATTTTTGAGCCTCTTGATTTATCTCGAATCAAACACGATTTCTTCTTTGGATTGACTATGAAAGTCAATTTTTAGGTTGTGATCAAGGAAATGACTAACTAAAAGGAGATTCTTTGTCAACCTAGGGACATATAGGACATTTGATAGTCTGCATTTGCATGAACCAAGGGTTAGAGAAATGTTCTCAATCCCTAAATTGTATATGAAGAATCATCTCCCAACGAAACAAGTTTTTTTGATGGTGTGTCCCTTATTGAAATGAACCAGTCTCTTTGGCCAGTCATGTGTCGAGTTGCTCCCGAATCAACATACCAGACATCACTAGATGCCATGGATGGTTCACTTGATTGAGAAGTGAACAAGAAGTCTTCATTTTCTAACCGTTCTTGTTCTTAGCAATATTACCTTCTTACTTTGGTGGGGTCTTCTTTTCAAGTTTCCCTTTTTCTACCCATTATAGTTGTTAGAATGTCCCTTGTAAGATTTTTGCTGCTGTGGTCCAGAGTTACTAGATGAACCTTTCTTGTAAGTGTTATATCAACAATCTTTTAAGTCATGTCCCCTTTTACAAATTCTCGTGGATTTTCCCCATGAAACCGATTTCGATGTTGGGACTTCTTATAGGAATTAGGTTTTCCTTTACCTTTTCCTTTCCATTTTTGGGTGTTGTTCGATTCATGTCATGCGCTACATCCCATCTACCCTCCACATTGTATTAAATACGAACATGAAGGGACCATTTGTACTCTCCCGCCAATGCCTCTCGCTTTCAAGAATTTTTGTATGAATTATCGACCTAAAGAAGACGGTGATGAAGAGAGGAATATAGTTTTATTTGGGTGGCATATTGGGGATTTATAAATCTTCAAAGGACATGGTGGAAAATTCTATGATAGCATAAGCTAGAGCCACGAGGGGTCAAGGCGCTCATAAGATGATATCAAGATATGTTATTGATCTTTAATAAGAGTTTGTTTGTGGTTAGGAGAGCTTTGGATAAGATCATAAAGTGGCATTTTAACCAGGGGACTAGTGAATTTATATGATGATTTTCTATTCGATGGAAGTGGGATTAAGAGTGGCCAAAAATACGTTATCCTTAGAGGAAGATGGAGGGTATGATAGGGATTGAGTGGTGATGCAGCCTAGACTTTATTGTGAATAACCCCTGGCTCACCGACACATCACTTAGCTTGAGTGGAGCACTCACCCAAAGTGCATAAAGCCACCAGTCCCACTTTAGAGTTGCTTGTATAAAATTTTAGCATGCTTTGGTGCATATAGGTATTCAAACTCATTACCAATAGTAAAAACATAGGGCATAAACCAGATAGATCTAGTTCTTAGAATATATATAAGATGAACTAAATAATTACTATAACCAGATTTACTATGCAATAACTAGATTCGAGTCTGCTCAATACAATTATCCGGCTAATATGAACCATTATATTAAATATTCTAAAACACAAAAGATTCATGCATTACATAACTATCTCCATGAGTCATTCATGTAACAAAAAATAACATAACTCTATAATTTGACACACACACACACACACACACACACACACACACACACACACACACACACACACACACACACACACACACACACACACACACACACACACACACACACACATACATATTTTTGTAAAGGTGCATGGCTATTATTATCATGTGACCTATTTTTAGAAATGCATGGGTGATGAAGGGAAGTCCCCACCACTATATATATATATATATATATATACTGTGTGTGTGTGTATGTGTATGTGTGTATATATATATCTCTGTGTGTGTGTGTGTATGTGTATGTGTATGTGTATGTGTGTGTATATATATATAATGGTGGGGACTTTCCCTTCATCGCCCATGCATTTCTAAAAATAGGTCACATGATAATAATAGCCATGGACCTTTACAAAAGGATGCACAACATGAAAGTGCTCTTAAGAATATATTTCATATAGTTAAATCCGAGTAGAAATCCTATTATTATCTTAAACTATACATGACGCTTAATTGTTTCTTGTTCCCAAAATACCATTACATGGACCACAAGTCTTCATGTTTGTGTGTGCTCAGCATGTTATCTCTCATAATAGACCTTATCCACATAACGACTAAGTTCTGAATTCAAAGTGTTACGGCATGCATTTATTCTGCTATTCTTCCATGTTGTTAAATGTGCCTTACTTCAAAGTATGCACATTCTTTATGTGCCTTAACCTTACAGAAATTTTTTATCTAATCAACATTACCCCACTCTAAAGTACATTCATGGCCCAAAAATGGGAATTCCTTCTTATGTCTCCAATAATAAAGAATAAGGAATGAAAGAACAAATGAAGCACTATACAAAAGAATGATTTTTTTCTCTCATAGTTTCCTCTTCCTTAGGAAGGACTAACTCTGGATATTCATTTCGAGTTCATCCTCCAAGGTCTTCCAGTAATTTAGTGTGCTCCCTTTCATTTTTTAAACATCTGTCACTATGGCATATATTTCATCTTGAGTGATATTTTCCTTTTCATTCTACATTACACTGGAAAACATGTGCCATATTTTATACCATTCCCTCCATGGAGTCCATTTTTCGCCTATAAGTTTCCCAAGTTCATTCATCCTATCTTTGTGTGGATCTTAGGCTTATGTAAGAGCCTTGAAATTTTGTTTTACTAGGGCTAATCTCTCTATGCACCCAACTTTTTCATCCTTTATTTCCTTTAGCACTTCATTATCCTCTGTTATCATTTTAGTTCTTATTATGGCATTCGACGCTACACACATGTTTAAAGATTGATCCAATTTCTTGGATCATCTTTCAATGTTTGGAGTAATGCCTCAAAACTTGAAATTTTCCTAACAATGGTAGCCCTTTCTCTTGCTATTTCTTTTGTAGGATATTATGGTGTGGTCATAATAATAACCTCTTTATTCAAAACCAAATCCATGAGAGTGCGCAAATAATGCATTGCAAAAAGGAAACTTCTGACGAACCTTAGACTCCAAATGAGGCCTTACCTTAAGGATATGATCACCAAGTTCCTCAGTCATGCTAACCAAGGCCCGATTATTTTCCTCTTCTTGTTACTTCTCTACTTTCAAGTCCTTTGTCTCTAGAGTGTTATCCTTGTTATCCTCAAGTAGTGCTCGAATGGTGGTTACCTTATCAATGTTCCTCTACGTAACTTCAATAGATACCTTGACCAAGGCATTACTTAATTACTCATCGAAATTACAAGAGGCTTGATAGTCATGTTCCTAACTTGTAGTTGCTTCTTTACCTAGTGCAAGACACATGATTCCTCGAATACATCAAAATATGGTTTTTCCATGTTGTTGATTCAGCAATAGGGCGGAAGCCTTTGATTAAATTATATTAATCTTGATCAACCAACATTACAATGACTGGGCTGCAATATTTATAGATAGTGCACATCCAAATACAAACATGAAACAAAGTTGCACAGGTGCAACCATATTCCAAAATACATAAGCTTCAAATAAAATATGGGAATCGCAAATGAAATTACTATTAAAACAATATAACAGTTCCCATAATATTCAAATAAAAACAAAAGGATGGTTACAATTAAATATAACCATAAAACAATAATTAATAAATTTAATTATTGTGGAATGCATAATTAATTAGGATTATAATATTTTATCCTAACATTCCCCCTTAATTGTGCATTGTCGAAGAGATGAGGAGAGGAACTCTCGAACAACTTGAACTTGTCACGTGTAAGTGACTTTGTCAAAATATCTACTCATTGTTTAGCAATTGGACAAAATTGAAGTGGATGTTGTGCTTCAACACATATTCACGTATGAAATGAACCTAAACCTCAATGTGCTTTGTTCTCTCATGAAAAATAGATTATAAACAAGTTTTAGAACACCTTCATTGTCAAGATACATGGTAGTAGGTTTATCTTGTGGTATTCCAAGTCCTTCCGGTTTGCAACGTAGCCAAATCACTTCACGCATGCCTTCTTCTTGCGTAACGTTACTCAACTTCGTGGAAGAGCGAGAAACAATATGTTGTTTCTTACTTCCCCATGATATTGGTCTAGATCCCATAAAGAATAAAAATCCAAAAGCGGATTTTCTATCATCAATGTTACTCCGAATGATCGAATCCGAATATCTAATCAAGAATAAGTTTTTATTCTTCTTGTATTCTACACCAGATCCACTAATCCTTTGAGATATCTCAAAATGCACTTTTCTACTTTCCAATGACAAAATTTGGGTTCTTGCATGAACCTGGATAGATAAATTACTGCAAAGTGATATCTAGTCTAGTGTAGGTTAGGTAAATGAGACTCCCAATCAACTGTCGATAGAGAGTGGCACTTACCTCGGGGATGGATCTCGAACGAGATAATCGTAGTCCGTTATCCATGGGTGTAGCAATCGATGTGCATTCCATCATCCTAAACTTCTCGAGTGTATTCTTGGTATATTTCAATTGAGAAATAAAAATATGATTCTCTTTTCGCTGTAATTTTAATCTAAGATAGTAATGCATCAACCTGAGATTGGTGATGATGAACGATCGATTAAGATATTTCTTCGTTGTATCAATCATCCTCACTGAACTTCCAGTGATGACTAGATCATTAACATAGACAACAACAATCACCATCTCCCCCCGTTGCTTTTTGAGGTAGATTTTGGGATCGTATAGATTTCTAACAAATCCATGTTGTACGAGATGCTCATCAATCTTGATGTACCATGCCCGTGGTGCTTGTTTGAGCCCATAAAGATATTTCCTTAGTCTGCATACCTTTGATTCTTGACCAGGTACAACATATCCCTCAGGTTGAGTCATGTAGACTTCTTCTTGTAAATATTTGTTTAGGAAGGCACTTTTTACATCCATTTCATGAAATTTCCATCCAAACCGAAGAGCAAACTAGAGCAAAGATCATCCCGACCATTTTGATCTTAGTGTGGGAGCAAATGTCTCCTCATAGTCAATGCCTTCTTTTTTTGCATACCCCATTGCTACAAGTTCTGATTTTTACTTGTCCATTGTCCCATTTGCTTTGTACTTAATTTTAAATATCCATCTCGCATCCAATGGGTTTCTTCCCTTGTGGAAGATCAACAAGCTGCCAAGTGTTATTCTTGATCACTAATTGATATTCAAAATCCATGGCATCTTTCCAAGCTTTTTACTCTTAAGGGCTCATCCGATTCAATAACTCTACTCATCAAATAAAAATTAACCTCTTCTCTTGTTTTATGCGAATTCATGGTCGAGGGGTGGATGTATCCAAAGTGGAGCATCCAATATTGCATCTCTTAATGTACTTGTACAACATTTAGGCATACGCTGAACTGTTCCCATGGGTTGTGGTTTTATCTGATCAACACCATCATCCCCATCATCACTTTCATCTTCTAAGGGAACATCACTTCAATTTTTACAACAGGTGAAAAATCTACATCTTGTGAGTTCGGAGGAGTCTCTTCTTCTTTCTTCTCAAAAAACTCAACATCTCTGCTAGTGTAGACTTTTCTAGTCTTAGGATCCATCAATCTATACCCAAGAGTCTCTTCAATGTACCCAAAGAAGACGATTTTTTGTGACTTCATGTCCAATTTCTTTCTATTTGGTTTGGGTATGTGCATGGTTGCATTACATCTGAATAATTTGAGGTGTGCAATGGATGGTTTCCTATTTGACCATGCTTCTTGTGGTGTTATTCCATCAAGAGCAGTTTTGAGTGCTCTATTCAACAAATAAACTATCTGTCTTTCACGCTTCTACGCAAAATGTCTTTGCAAGTCTAGAATCATTGATCATGGATTGCACCATTTCCATGATAGATAATTTCTTCTCTCAACAACACCATTTTGCTGTGGTGTGTGTGGAGGAGGCATTTTTCAATGAATCCCTTGAGTTTGTAGGTATTCTCTGAACTCATCACTGGTGAATTCCACCCCTTGATCTGAGTGGAGAGTTTTTATGTGATGACTAGTTTCTTTCTCAACTACTACTTTGAACTTTTTGAAGGTTTCAAGTGCTTCACTTTTCTTGCGAAGATAAAAAATCCATATTTTTTGTGAATAGTCGTCAACATGAAGCATGAAGTACTGGAACCCAGAATGACTTGGCTAGAGTGGACCGCAACGATTGGTATGAACCAGGTTAAATTTACAATGACCTTGAAATGTACTCCTCTAGAATGAAACTCTATGTTGTTTTCCTACTAGGTAGTGAGGACACTTGTCTATATCCTTCTGAAGAGATGGTAGCCCATGTACCATATTACACCGAAGAAGTGTTTCGAGATATTTGAAACTTACATGACCAAATATCCGATGCCACAACTGTGCTGAGGTGGAGTTTTTAGCCACAAGTGCTTGATAGTCTATGTGAATGAAATCAAGTTGAAACATGTGTCCCACATTGGAGGCTTTTGCAATTATTTTTGAGCCTCTTGATTTATCTCAAATCAAACACGTTTTCTTGTCGGATTGACTATGAAAGTCAATTTTTAGGTTGTGATCAACGAGATTACTAACTAAAAGGAGATTCTTTGTCAACCCAGGGACATATAGGACATCTGATAGTCTACATTTGCATGAACCAAGGGTTAGAGAAATGTTCTCAATCCCCTAAATTGTATATGAAGAATCATCTCCCAACGAAACATGATTTTTAGATGGTGTGTCCCTCATTGAAATGAACTAGTCTCTGTGGCCAGTCATGTGTCTAGTGGCTCCCGAATCAAAATACCAGACATCACTAGATGCCATGGATGGTTCACTTGATCTAGCGGTGAACAAGAAGTCTTCATTGTCTGACCGTTCTTGTTTCTTAGCAATATTACCTTACTGGTGGGGTCTTCTTTTCTAGTTCCCCTTTTTCTACCCGTGATAGTTGTTAGAATGTCCCTTGTAAGATTTTTGTTATTGTGGTCCGAGTTACTAGATGAACCTTTCTTGTAAGTGTTATACCAATAATGTTTTAAGTCATGTCTGTTTTACGATAGGACATTGCTTCTTATGTGGATTGTCCCCATGGAACTGATTATGATGTTGGGACTTCTTATAGGAATTAGGTTTTCCTTTACCTTTTCCTTTCCATTTTTGGATGTTGTTGGATTCATGTCATGCACTACATGCCATCTACCCTCCATGTTTTATTAAATATGAACATGAAGGGATCATTTGTACTCTCCCCGCCAATGCCTCTACTTTCAAGAATTTTTGTATGAATTATCGACCTAAAGACTGTGATGAAGAGAGGAATATAGTTTTATTTGGTTGGCATATTGAGGATTTATAAATCTTCAAAGGACATGGTGGTAGATGCTATGATAGCATAAGCTAGAGCCACAAGGGGTTGGCGCTCATAAGATGATATCAAGATATGTTATTGATCTTTAATAAGAGTTTGTTTGTGGTTAGGATAGCTTTGGATAAGCTCATAAAGTGACATTTTAACCGGGGCCTGGTGAAGTTATATGGCAATTTTCTATTCAATGGAAGTGGGATTAAGAGTGGCTAAAAAAATACCTTATCCTTAGAGGAAGATGAAGGGTATGATAGGGATTGAGTGGTGATGCAGCCTAGACTTTACTGTGAATAACCCAGGCTCACTGACACATCACTTAACCTAAGCAGAGCACTCACCCAAAGTACATAAAGCCACCTGTGTCCTACTTTAGAGTTGATTGTATAAAATGTTAGCATCTTTGGTGCATATAGGTATTCAAATTCATTACCAATAGTAAACAACACAAGGCATAAACCGGATCTAGTTATTAGAATATATATAAGATGAACTAAATAATTACTATAACAAGTTTTACCATGCAATAACTAGATTCATTCTGCTCAATCCAATTATCCGGATAATATGAACCATTATATTAAATACTCTAAAACAAAAACATTCTTACATTACATAAGTATCTCCATGAGTCATGCATGCAACAAAACAAACAAAATAACTCTACAATTTCACACACACACACACCTAAACCGTGCAAATCAATACATACATACGTACATACATATACATATACATATACATATACATATACATACACACACACACACACACACATATATATACATACATATACATATTTATGTATGTATTTATATATATATATATGTATGTATATGTACATATACATATACATATACACACATGCATTACGTATATATATAGTGGTGTGGACTTTCCCTTCATCGCCTATGCATTTATAAAATAGGTCGCATGATAATAATAGCCATGCACCTTTACAAAAGGATGCACAACATGAAAGTGCTCTTAAGAATATATTTCATATAGTTAACTCCGAGAAGAAATCCTATTATCATCTTAAACTATACATGATGCTTAATTGTTTATTGTTCTCAAAATACCATTACATGGACCGCAAGTCTTCATGTCTGTGTGTACCTAGCACGCTATCTCTCATAATAGACCTTATCAACATAACGGCTAACTTTTAAATTCAAAGTGTTTTGGCATGCATTTATTCTACTATTCTTCCACGTTGTTAAATGTGCCTTACTTGATGTGCACATCCTTTATGTGCCTTCACCTTAGAGAAAAATGTTATCTAATCAACATTACCCCACTCTAAAGTAGATTTTGGCCCAAAAATGGGAATTCCTTCTTTTGTCTCCAAAAATAAAGAATAAGGAATGAAAGAACAAATGAAGCACTATAGAAAAGAATGATTTTTTCTTTTCAGTTTCCTCTTCCTTAGGAAGGACTAACTCAGGACATTCATTTTTGAGTTCATCCTCCAAGGTCTTGCAGTAATTTAATGCGCTCCTTTCATTTTTGGAACATTTGTCACTATGGTGTATATTTCATCCTAAGTGATATTTTCCTTTTCATTCTACGATGCACTGGAAAACATGTGCCATATTTTATACCATTCCTTCCATGGAGTCCATTTTCGCCTATAAGTTTCCCAAGTTCATTGATTCTATATTTGTGTGGATCTTAGGCTTATGTAAGAGCCTTGAAATTTTGGTTTACTAGGGCTAATCTCTCTATGCGCCCAAATTTTTCATCCTTTATTACCTTCACCACTTCATTATGCTCTGTTATAGTTTTAATTCTTATTATGGCATTCGACGCTACACACATTTTTAAAGATTGATCCAATTTATTCAGATCATCTTTCAATTTTTGGAGTAATGCCTCAAAACTTGAAATTTTCCTAATCAATGGTAGCCCTTTCTCTTGATATTTCTTTTGCAGGATATTATGGTGTGGTCATAATAATGTCATCTTTATTCAAAACCAAATCCATGAGAGTGCGCAAATAAATCGGGCAAAAGAAAATTTCGACAAACCTTAGACTCCAAATGAGGCCTTACCTTAAGGATATGATCACCAAGTTCCTCGGTCATGCTAAAAAGGCCTAATTCTTTTCCTCTTCTTGTTACTTCTCTACTTTCAAGTCCTTTATCTCTCGGAGTGTTATCCTTGTTATCCTCAAGTAGTGTTGGAATGGTGGTTACCTTATCAATGTTCCTCCCCACAACTTCAATAGATACCTTGAACAAGGCATTACTTAATTACTCATCAGAAATTACAAGAGGCTTGATAGTCATGTTCCTAACTTGTAGTTTCTTCTTTACCTAGAGCAAGACACATGATTCCTTGAATACATCAAAATATGGTTTGTCCATGGTGTCGATTCAGCAATAGGGGTGGAAGCTCGATTAAATTATATTAATCTTGATCAACCAACATTACAATGAATGGGCTGCAATATTTATAGATATTGCACGACCATTTATACAAACATGAAACAAAGTTGCATAGGTGCAACCATATTCCAAAATACACAAGCTTCGATAAAATACGGGAAGCACAAATGAAATTACTATAAAAACAATATAACGGTTCCCATAATATTCAAATAAAAACAAAAAGATGGTTACAATTAAATATTACCATAAAACAATAATTAAAAAAATCAATTATTGTGGAATGCATAATTAATTAGGATTATAATATTTTATCCTAACATTCCCCCATTAATTGTGCATTTTCTAGAGAGATGAGGAGAGGAACTCTCTCGAACAACTTGAACTTGTCATGTGCAAATGACTTTGTGAAAATATCTACTCATTGTTTAGTAATTGGGAAAAAATTGAAATTTGGATGTTGTGCGTCAACACATATTCACGTATGAAATGAACTCGAACCTCAATGTGCTTTGTTCTCTCATGAAAAACTAGATTGCAAACAAGTTTATAACACCTTCATTGTCAACATACATGGTAGTAGGTTTATCTGTGGTATTCCAAGTCCTTCCAAGTATGCAACGAGCCAAATCACTTCACAAATAGCTTCTCCTACTGAGAATGATACTTAGCTTTTGTGGAAGAGTGAGAAACAAAGTGTTCTTTCTTACTTCCCCATGATATTGGTCCAGATCCCATAAAGAATACAAATCTAGAAGTGGATTTTCTATCATCAATGTTACCTGAATGATCTGAATTCAAATATCCAATCAAGAAGAAGTTTTCATTCTTGTTGTATTCTAAACCAAGATCCACTGATCCTTTGAGATATCTCAAAATGCACTTTGATGCTTTCCAATGACAAACTTTGGGTTCTTGCATGAACCTGGATAGATAACTTACTGCAAAGCTGATATCTAGTCTAGTGTAGGTTAGGTAAATGAGACTCCCAATCAACTATCGATAGAGAGTGGCACTTACCTCGGGGATGGATCGAACGAGATAATCTGTAGTCTGTTATCCATGGGTGTATCAATCGATGTGCATTCCATCATCCTAAACTTCTTGAGTGTAGTCTTGGTATATTTCATTTGACAAATAAAAATGTGATTCTCT
The DNA here is from genome assembly GCA_018340775.1 of Taxus wallichiana var. yunnanensis. NCBI lineage: Eukaryota > Viridiplantae > Streptophyta > Pinopsida > Cupressales > Taxaceae > Taxus > Taxus wallichiana. The sequence goes on from CM031244.1 coordinate 603,607,867, forward strand.
TTCTGCCAGACTTCCAATCCAAGATAGTAATGCATCATCGTGTGATCGGTCATGAGGAATGATCGATTAAGGTCTTTATTCATTGATCAATCATCCTCACTAAACTTCCGGTGATGACTAAATCATCAACATAGACAACAACAATCACCATCTTCCTCCCTTGCTTTTTGAGGTAGATTTTGGGATCATATGGATTTCTAACAAATCCATGTTGTACGAGATGCTCATCAATGTTGATGTACCATGCCCGGGGTGCCTGTTTGAGCCAATAAAGAGATTTCCTTAGTCTCCGCATACCTTTGATTCTTGTGTACAACATATCCCTCGGTGAGTCATGTAGACTTCTTCTTGTAAATCACTATTTAGGAAGGCACTTTTTACGTCCATTTTGTGAACTTTCCATCCAAACTGAGCAGCTAGAGCAAAGATCATCCTGATTGTTTTGATCTTAGCTATGGGAGAAAATGTCTCCTCATAGTCAATGCCTTCTTTTTGTGCATACCCCTTTGCTACAAGTCTTGCTTTGTACTTTTCCATTGTCCCATTTGCTTTGTGCGTAGTTTTGAATATCCATCTGCATCCAATGGGTTTCTTCCCTGGTGGAAGATCGACAAATTGCCAAGTGTTATTCTTCATCACTGATTGATATTCAGAATCCATGGCATGTTTCCAAGCTTTTCACTATTGAGGGCTCATCTGATTCAATAACTCTACTCATCAAAGAAAAATTAACTTCTTATCTTGTTTTACTAGGAGTTCATGGTCTAGGGGTGGATGTATCTCGATGGAGCATCCAATCTTGCATCTCTTAATGTACTTGTACAAAATTTAGGCATACGTTGAATAGTTCCCATGGGTTATGGTTTTATCTTATCAACACCATCATCCCCATCATCACTTTCATCTTCTGAGGGAACATCAGCTTCAATTTTTACAATTAGTGAAAAATCTACATCTTGTGAGTTTGGAGGAGGAGTCTCTACTTCCTTCTTCTCGAAAAACTCAACATCTCTGCTGGTGTAGACTTTTCTGGTCTTAGGATCCATCAATCTATACCCAAGAGTCTTTTCAATGTACCCAATGAAGACAAGTTTTTGTGACTTCATGTCCAATTTATTTCTATTTTTTTGGGTATGTGCATGGTTGCATTGCATCCGAATACTTTGAGGTGTGCAATGAATGGTTTCCTATTTGACCATGCTTCTTGTGGTGTTATTCCACCAAGATTAGTTGTGAACACTTTGTTCAACAAATAAACTATTGTCTTTGTTGCTTCTACCCAAAATGTCTTTAGAAGTCCGGAATCATCGATCATGGATTGCACGATTTCCATGATAGTATGATTTCTTCTCTCAACAACACCATTTTCTTTGTGGTGTGTTAGGAGGAGGCATTTGTCGACAAATCCCATGAGTTTGTAAGTAGTCTCTAAACTCATCACTGATGAATTCCCCCCTTATTCTAAGTGGAGAGTTTCGATGTGATGACCAGTTTCTTTCTCAACTACTACTTTGAACTTTTTGAAGGTTTCAAATGCTTCACTTTTCTTACGAAGATAAAAAATCCACATATTTTGTGAATAGTCGTCAACACAAAGCATGAAGTATCTTGGAACCCGAATGACTTGGCTAGAGTGGACTTCAAAGATTGGTATGAACTAGGTTAAGTTTACCATGAGCTTGAAATGTACTCCTCTAGAATGAAACTCTATGTTGTTTTCCTACTAGGAAGTGAGGACACTTGTCTATATCCTTCTAAAGAGATGGTAGCCCATGTACCATATTACATTGGTGAAGTGTTTCGAGATATTTGAAACTTACATAACCAAATCTCCGATGCCACAACTGTTCTAAGGTGGAGTTTTTAGCCACAAGTGCTTGATCATATATGTGAATGAAATCAAGTTAAAACATGCGTCCCACATTGGAGGCTTTTGCAATTATTTTCAAGCCTCTTGATTTATCTCGAATCAAACACATTTTCTTGCCAGATTGACTATCAAAGTCAATTTTTAGGTTTTGATGAAGGAGTTGACTAACTAAAAGGATATTCTTTGTCAACCTGGGGACATATAGGACATCTTATAGTCTGCATTTGCATAAACCAAGGGTTAGAAAAATGTTCTCAATCCCCTAAATTGCATATGAAGAATCATCGCCCAACGAAACATGATTTTTTGATGGTGTGTCCCTCATTGAAATGAACCAATCTTTATGGTCGGTAATGTGTCAAGTGGCTCCCGAATCAACATACTATACATCATTAGATGACATGATTGGTTCACTTGATTAAGCAGTGAACAAGAAGTCTTCATTGTCTGACCGTTCTTGTTGCTTAGCAATATTACCTTACTGGTGGGGTCTTATTTTCCAGTTCCCCTTTTTCTACCCTGTGATAGTTGTTAGAATGTCCCTTGTAAGATTTTTGTTGTTGTGGTCCAGAGTTACTAGATGAACCTTTCTTGTAAGATTTATACCAAGATTTATAGATGGGACATTGCTTCTTCTCGTGGATTGTCCCCATAAAACTAATTCTAATGTTGGGACTTCTTATAGGAATTAGGTTTTCCTTTACCTTTTCCTTTCCATTTTTGATGTGAAGATAGTGCCTGCTCCTCTTCATCATCCTTATTGTGCATTGCTCCCTCTTGTTGCAGTAGGTTTACTAGTTTGTCAAAACCAACTGTCATATCTGTCATGTTTAGTTTTGTGACAAAAATGTGGTAAGAAGAGGGGAGTTCTCTCGTAACAATGGGAATGAGAGCATCGTTTGTGATCTGTTTCCCGTGGCTAAAAGTGAAGCCACAACTCGTAACTCTTCTTAAGAAAGCTTCTATTTTCTCATTCTACTTGAACTTCAGTGTATGTAACCGACTCTGTAAATTTAGTATGACATTCTTGTTCTTGGCCTCGTATACTGTGCTCAATTTATCCCACGCTTATTTTGTTATTTTGGCATCTCGAATGTGGGGTTGCACATCAATGGACACTCCAAACAAGATGATGATTTTGGCCTTCGATCCGCTTAATCAAACTACCGATGTTGTGTTGTATCGCAGTGATCCGGTCGAGTACCATTAACAATAGACCAAATCTCTTCAAACTCAAGTTGTGTCTTTATTTTTGTCTTCCATGTGGCATAGTTGCTTCCTCTCGAGCAATTGTGAATCTAGAAGAAAAATTTGGGGGCATGGTGCCCATTTTGCAGAGATCACCGATGAGGTTTGGTCCTTATCACTCTAGGTATTAGGTCTTCAAATCTATATACCATCTGGGTCGATATACCAAACCTTTCTATATATGTGCCCTTCTAATATACCCATCGGTACATGGAAGAATCTCACCCTTTCTATATACCCGGTGGTACGTGAAAGAAGTGTTAACGTACGTGAAAGAATTCAATACATGGTAACAAGACAATACTGATGGGGTCTCGTATGATTATTGACACTGGCTCAAAGAAATATCCTCATACGTGCGCGTAACTTCACTATATACTTGGATAATTTCTTAATCCATATTTATGTCATGTAATTGTTCATAGATGGATGGGATGGTTCATAGTGTGTGCACTGTGACCTTATTACTCCCCGTCGATTTATAGGGATGATGCCCAGATGACATTGTTGCAGCTATATTAGGTGTTAAGTGCAGTAGTAGTCACAACGGCTTTACCTATAAGCACTTCCTAGAGGCACCGTATATACCGAACGTTGCGAATGAGATCTAGGATCTCGTGAGTGTTATAGAACCAATTTTTTTATCATTTTTATTACAATTCGCGGGTTTCGAAAGCGCTTAAAAATTTTGTAGTTGACTATGGCAACCTTTGTAAATTAGTACAATACACAACAAGATACAATTTGCATTCAACAAAATTGAAAATTTGAATCGCAGGAATTAATTTTTTTGTTTCACGGGCCCCTGGTGGGCCTCGAGCCCAATATGACCCAAAATGCTAAAAATTGCAATAAAATGGCTAAAAAGCAATTTTAGATGGGTGTCCTTTTGCAAAAAATGTCCAAAATGAAAAACCAGGCCGAATGGGAGAAAAATATTTTACCCTAAATTAGGGATTTCTCCGCTAAATTTAGTTAGTTATAACTAAATTCAAAATTTCTACTAAATTTGGCGGTTCCACCAAAAATTCCACCAAATTCGAAAAAAGAAGTTGGGGGTGGGATTTGAACCATGCACCTCCCACTTCTAAGACTTTCCCTCTATCCAACTTGGCCACCTAAGGGCGCTTGTTATGGAAATGAGCAAACTTGTATTTAATCAAAGGTAAAATTGACTAACCTTTTGAAAATGCGACCTGGCATGAGCTCCACGTGTTTGCAGCTGATATGAGGCAGTTTTAGGGTTCTTTTCGTGCAAGAAAAATGGATCTGAGACGTTTTTTAATCTCCACGCCTTTGTATTCTCCTATGGCCGCCTTGTATATCTTTTTCCAGTCGCATGTTTTAGTTTGCCACCGATTTGTGTGTATTTGGAGCCGCTTTTGTAATGCAAAGAAAGTAGAATGTTTTCCACTGTTTATTGTTCGTTGTTTTTCCTTTTTTTTTTTGTGCAAGTCTGTGCTTGAGGAGGCTCGCCTTTGAAAAATGGCCTCTGTTTTGTGCGTTGCAGGTCGTGATTGATATGTTTGTTGTAGGTTCTTGTGCGTGAAGGGAGACAGAGATGAGGCTGGTGTGCTAGGAAATGTGCAGGTTGATTTTATTGCACAGCAAGTTGACACACTCTAGAAACACCTCAAAGGTTTCATCTTGAAAATCATTTGAATGCTTGTAAGCAGCATAAAAATAGTAACAGGTAGAACTCCAGAAGCTTATAAATAATGATTGGATAAATAGAACAGCCTTGAAGCTTCTAGGACAAATATCCCTTATTCAAGATTTGCTATGCAAAGCTATTTCTTAGCTTTCTGGAAACTACGATGTTGATCTCGTTATTGGTTACAGTAACCAATCTTCATATTCACACCCAAGCTGCACAAAATGCTGCTAATTTTACCCTCAAACAAGATAGAAATGCTCACCCATTGACACATACCTGACTCCACCATTTTTATGCCACACTTTTGCTTAATCTGCCTTTTTGTTTGCTTGTGCAGGTCCATTATTTTTAATGCAGGTCACTATGTGGGGAGGTCACAACTTTGTGGACAGTGCAAATCTACCTTTCAACAGCACGTGGATGGGTCAGCCAGGGCGGCTCAGCTCCCCAACATGCATACGCCTCTATGTATGACCTTTAAGCACCTGCAGTAAATTTTTCCTAGTGCACCTAGCACCAGTGCAAAAAAAAAATTGTGTTCCAAACTCCTAGAATGAACTAGGGGATGTGGGGAGGCAGGGATGATGCTGGGAGGTTATAGGAGGCTGCACAGGCTCTCTATTGCTACATACTCTTCTCCAATCTTCTCTATCTCTTCTGCACTCTCTTTCCACTCCTTCACAGGTCTAGATTCTCACTCTGGTACCAAATGTTGATTCAACAATAGGGGTGGAAGCCTGATTAAATTGTATTAATCTTGATCAACCAACATTACAATGTATGGGCTGCAATATTTATAGATATTGCACAAGAAATACAAACATGAAACAAATTTGCAGTGTAACCATATTCCAAAATACACAAGCTTCCAATAACATCCAAGGAAGCACAAATGAAATTATTGTTAAAACAATATAATAGTTCCCGTAATATTCAAATAAAAACAAAAGGATGGTTACAATTAAATATAACCATAAAATAATAATTAATAAATTTAATAATTATGGAATGCATAATTAATTAGGATTATAATTTTTATCCTAACACATGTGTGTCTGCATAGACCAGATAATAGCTTTAAAGTCCATGCATTGGCCTTTTCTAGGTAAATTAACTCCCACCATATAAATCCTTTATCCCAACCATGCTTTGGAACCTGGAATGATTGATTTTACTGGAGTCATCTATGTACCCCATGGCTAGAGTCACATAGTCCTCACATGCCTTTCCTTTCTTTGTCTTCTTTCCTTGGGAAGAACACTAGAATTTGTAGTGGGTCATTTACCTTCATGTGTGGAGTGAGGCACACCAAATAGATTTTTCATCTTATCTTCTATCTCCTTGATCCCCTCTTCATCATATTTCATTTCCTCATCATGAGTATCGTCTATATTTTTAGGTGAACAGTGGTTCCTGATGTGCTTTCACCAGACTCATCCTCTTCATCCTCTTTGAGATTTAACTTTCTGCTCCTCTTATTATCGTGTACTTATTTCGAGGGGAGATCTATGGTTATTTTCATGGAGGTTGTGATGGCCCCACACTCTAGGTCATGGTCCTTGTGAACACCATTTTAAATTACTATTCCTCATTTATTGGGTCTACACCTAAGGTTGTCGCATTTATTTCTAATTTTTCCTACTCTTGTTGTTGTCGAGGAGGAGTAATGTCACACTTACTTTCCTTAGTGTCCGAGGGCTACCTCTATCCTCTGCGCACTAAACCATTGTTGTCCTCTTTTTCATCTTTTTCTTCTAATAGTGAAGTGGGATTTTCAGCCGCTTGGGCTCCCAAATCTATGTTTCCCCTTTTGTATGCACTGGTAGCATATATTCATTTTCAACATACTTACCATTTTCTAACCTAGGATTAAGATGGATATAAATTACCATGACTCCACTATTTCCAATGGCTAAACTAACGAGTCTCATGGTTATATCATTCGATATGAACCTATCCATATAAACAGACCTACTTGGGTATGTATAAGTATTTTTCAAAGTATGGTAGTCATAGTCTACCTTGTTTGCATTGTAGATTAGCCTTCGTGCATTTATAAATATGTGAATTGTCACTTGGAAAAATTGTGTTGTAAAAGCATAAGGGATTTTAAATAAGGTAGTCCATGTCCCATCCTTCATTGTAACATGTGCAATGCAAAAGTGTTGGTACACAACAAATTTTACCAACTTCCCAACTACTGATGGCAGCCCCTTAGGAATTCTCCATTCCTCTTTGAAGGCCACGCAAAGTCTTCTATTTCACATATCTGCCCTTTTCATGAATGGGCCACTCATAGATTCCTCACATAATAACTTCTCAAACCTCTCTGTTAGAGACTTATTCTCTATAGGATACTCCTAAATCTTGTTCTTTGGCCCATCAGGCACTCTAATTTAAACAAAAGCAAGAGATAGAAAAATGGTTTCAAAGCTTATCTTTTCACCTTTGCGCACTTCTTCAATGATTGTATATGTTATGTATCCTACCCATTTGTAAATTTCTCCCTAGGACATGTTCTTAGCAATGTGTAGCCACATGGTGTTCACTTATGACCACCTCTCTTGATCATTCACCTTTGTGAGTAAGTGTGCAACCTCCTACACAATAGGGTACTTCCTTAATGTATAAATATCCATTCCATGCGGATGCTTTGAGTAACGCACCTCCTTACGAGTGGCCAAAATAGATGATTTTTCTAATAAGTCACTTTGGTAATATTTTTCCCTATTCCCTTTAAACCTATCGGGATCATAATTAAAGGCATGGTGATCCTCATCTACCGCCCCAATAAAAATAATAATTCCTCATGGAATCTGCTCATAAGCCATTGATATAGTTTCTTAGGTCTTCCAAAGTAAGGGAGTTCATTTAGTTGCAAGATCCCTACCTTATTCACCAATTTCTCTCCAACATCATCATGACAGGCATGCCATCAATCGGGTGCTTGTTTTCATTTCGTTTAACAACAAGCGCCCAACTCTTCCTTGTTGTCAATCATGCGATGATTGTAGTCACTTACATTTTTCCCGATTACATGAGAATCTTAGTCACATCCCATGATTACATCCTCTCGGGTATTGTATTTCCAAAAACTTTCTTTCGGGGCCATGTTTTATCTCCACCTCGTTTCTACCTTCTTCCTCCCCTTTGTTCCCGCTCCGGGTGATCTCCTTGGTGCAATGGTAAGGCAAGGTTACACCTTTTACTTTTGTTGAGGAAAATCATGTGCCCTAGCTTAAAACCACATGCCCTAGATTATTCTTAAACCTTAGTGCTCTATTTATCCTCTTTGCATGCCTCTGCTTCACTCAAACCCTTCTCCAATGGGAACATAAGACAATTGTGCACAAATATACTCTCCTCGGCTAGTTTTACAAATCTCTCCACCTCAACACATATTTCTTGTCTCAGTCAAAAATAACTTCACTCTAAGAAGTTTCTAGGGTTATAACTTGCCTCATGTTACACTATGCATTAATTTTTTTCAAACTATGGTCTTCTTTAGGAGAAATTTTCTTTCTAGTAACACCTTTCCATACTATGTACACTTTCTAACAAGAGAAATCAGTTGCATAAGTATTTCCTTATGTATACCCATGTTTGAATGACAACCACCCCACACTAAGGGTATGTGCAGTCCTCTATGCATTAAAACACTTCGATTGTAATCATCTTCCGGTGCACAACTACTCTTATTACACAAAACACTAAACTAAATTGACAAAGTATAGTGATAAAGAAGGAAACACTTTGAGGAAAAATATAGTAAAGGAAATCATCTTTAAATGATAATAGTGCCTTATTAAAAACACCAAGAAGGCTTATTTATAATAGGGCTTTAGCCTAATCCCATTAAAGTAACTCGGGTAACCGTGTTCCATCAAGCACCTCTAGTTGGTAAGCACCTAAGTAAAGTATATGATTGATAACATACGGTCCCATCCAATGCACCTTAAGCTTTCCTAGGTGACATAGAAACTTCAAATCATAAAGAAGCACCATCTACCCAACCTCGATCTTCTTGTCTTTGATGTGCCTATCGTGCCATGCCTTTTTCCTATATTTTTCTTGCTTCTAACTCCATCGTGCTATGGCAATCGCTCTCATCTAGTAGTATCAACTTGTCAATTCTCTCTTCTAATTTTGGCTCATCAGCTAGACCTCCCACGCATGCAATATGCGAAGAAGGTAACATGAATTACATTGGAAGAATTACATCTAGGCCATGCATCGACTTAAAGGGTGTTTCCTTATTCAAAATTTTATAGGTTTTTCTATATCCCCAAAGCACACCGAAACTTTATCATCCCAATATTTCCTTCCAACATTAATTTTTTTGTCAAATTATAACTCAATATCTTGTTGAAGGCCTCACCAAAGTGCCATTTTCCGAGGGTGATAAGGTGTTGTCTTATTGTGTGTAACCATAAATTCATCCAATAATATTCTCGTTATCAAATTTAGGAAATGAGTGCCCCTATTACTTGTAAAATTCAAAGGACATCCATACGATAAGAATATTTTCCCACAAGAATCTTGTTGTTAGTAGCAAGTGTACTATATCTTATAGGTGGTACTTCCTCCCACCTTGTAAGATAATATGTACAAGTGATGATATAGCGTGATCTAGTTCTTCGCATGGATAGGGAAATAGAAGCCAAAAAGTCAATTTCCCATTTTTGAAAAGTCTTGCACTAGTAATAGTCCTCAAATTATTTTCATCTCTCTACCTAGGTTTTCCAAGTTGGCATCGACAATGATCACATGCCTTACAATAATCCCTACAATCTTTGACAAGGTTTCCCACCATAAACCAGTTAGTAGAATCTTGTGCCCGGTGGTGTCACCTACATAGTTTCCACCTATAATACCGCCATGAGCCTCCTCCATTATTTTCATGTGCTTATGCTCTAGTACACACCGGTGCAATACTTTATCTCGACCTAGTTTGTATAAGTCACCACTGATCAACATGAAAGGTGTGGTGTGAATTGCAAGTTGTTTATTTTCTAAAGCCTTCATTCCTTTGGGCGACATAACCGTGTGTAGAAAGATAGAAATATCCTCTAACTCGAGGGTGCATGGTTCATCTTGTATAATTATGCATCCAACATTGTATCTTCAATACTTTATGTGTCCTTTCCTAATTGAATCCTTGATAAGTGGTCTAGGATAGATATTATTTTACCCGGCTTTACCACAATCAGTAAAGTCAAAATATTGGAATAATAGAACCCATCAACATATGTGCCCCTATAAAATGAGCTTATTTACCAATTATTTCAATGCTATGTGATCTATATAGAATAAAAAAGGTGTTTCTAGAAAGTACTGTCTGAACTTATGTAGCACATAGATCATTGACAAAGCCTTGTGCTCCATAGTTGTAGAATTATATTCTCATAGAGTTAAATTTTTGCTAATAAATCAGATAGGATGATTTATAATACCTTCTCTAGGTTGTGCTAGAACTATGCTAATGGCCATGTCGAGGCATCCACATGTACATGAAACGATATATTCCATGAAGGAAAATGTATAATAGGCATCGTAGTAAGCCTCTCCTTCAATGCTTCAAATGTGTGTTGCTGCAGTTCTCCCCAATAGAACTTCCCTTTACCTTTTAATAACTCCTCCAAGGGAATGGAAATCTTAGCATATCCTTTGATAAATTTTATATAATACCCTATGTGGCCCAAGAATCCACACACCTCACTCTGACTGGTGGGTTCCTCCAAGCCTAAAATGACTGCAATCTTAGTTGGATCTACTAACAAACCCTCCTTGCAAATGATATGCCCTAGTAGAGTTCCAAAAGGTGTAGCAAATATGCACTTCCTCATATTTAAAGAGATGCTTAATTGTCTACACATCTCAAAAATTAAGTGCAAATTGTCACAATGATCCTTGATAAGCCCATACATGGTCAAATCATCCAATTAAACCTGCAAGAATTTGTGAATAAAATATTTGAATGCTTGAACCAAAATGCGTGAAAATACTGTAGGAATGTTATTCAATACAAGGGGCATCACAATGTATGAAAAAATTTCGCATTCGGTGGTGAAATTTTTCTTCTTTTGATCCTCCTTATAAATTATTACTTGATGATACCCAGAGAATCCATCGTAAAAGAGTAAATTCCACATCCCGAAATGCCTTCCAATATTTCCTCGGTGAGTAGTGTAGGGAAAGGATCAATCACACATGCATCATTCAGCTCCCCGTAGTTCACACAAATACCGATTCTTCCATATTTCTATATGTTGATTACCATAGGGCTAACCCACTCGATTCCTTTATGGGCTCAATAATGCCGCTTCTAACATCATGTCAATTTATTCTCAGTAACTTTTATGCATAGGTTAGGGTTCATCTTATAAATTCTCTTCCTAATCGAATGCACACCCTCCTTTAAGTTAATTTTCATCTCACCCAAAGATTCATGCACTCCTTTCAACACATGGTAGCCCCTAGAAACCAATCCTAGAAATCACGTAGTGACTCAATTATCTTAGCCACTTCATATTCAAACTAGTAATCTCTAATTATGGCCTCCTTTGGTTCAACATCTATGCCAATGTTCACTTTCTTCATCTTCATAGGTTCATGGTAGGTGGGCACCTTCTCATCTACACTATATAAAACCTTGTGTGTACCCTTTGAATGATCTATGTCTAAATTTTTCACTTCATCATCCATCATATAGACCATCTTTACTTTCTCCTTCTTTAAGCAAGCGCACTCAAGAAGTTCAACATCTGTCTCATCTACTTCATCAAAATGTGCTTCTAAATCTGACTCACCAAATAACTCCTGAATGAATTCTTTAGCCTTTGCACTATCTCCCATAGTCAATTGCTTCATAACATGTAATGCCTCTTTCACCGAGGTTTAGTGGAGAAGTAGTAAAAAGTCCTGGATTGTTCTGTGATCAAGTCTTTCCAATTTCCGGTCTCTGTATACAACTCCGTATAAACATACCAAGTGTGCGCCCAACCTCGCAAGGTGAAATAAAGTTTTTATACCCAAACCATAGGTGGTAAATATTATTACCCCTCTATCCAGAGTCTCTCACTTTGTTGAATGTGGTGTTGAACATAATTATTACCATGATATTCACATATTTGAGTAGGTACATTACTCTTGTGAAATCGGGTGATGGACCAATTCTCACTTATCTCCATTTATGAGATTATCCCTATGAACCATCCAACAATGTGCTTTTGTCTCACATAGGGTATACACTAACATATTGCTTCTATCCACCTAATCATTCCAATGTACTTCCATGGCTCGCAAGAATACCTCAAGGTTTTATTCACTAGTGTACCGAGGTACCGTGTTATTGCCTAACAACCTAACACAACATGGCCTCGCTTATGCACGTATCGCACTTCTTACCTCATTCCCAACCATATCATAAGTTCCATGTGCCAAACTTTCATAGGTAATACTTGTAGTATCACCGATGGTCTATGCATCGTCCCACTATAGAATTCCTTCCTTAGATGGCTCAAGTGATTTCAGATCTCAAATGGTATGTACATAATTTTTTTGGGGTCTTCTTCACTTAAGGGCTCAACATAAGGTACAAATTTCTCATATGTCAAAGGGATAATAACTTGTTCTTCCCTATTCTCAAAACTGATATATCCCTTATTAAACCGTAGGTCAACATTATTTACATAACACTAAGGGCAACAAAGTAGAAAGGGAAGCTATCCCTACAGTAAGCACTAAGACATCAAAGTACCCAGTGAACTTGACCCCTGTATAGTAATAGATGCATCCTTCAAAATCCAATTGGCATGGCTGTCATCTAATTTTCCATATACAACACATTGGAAGATTATTGCAATGGAGGTCTTCCCATCTCGAGCCCATGCATCTAAGGTAAGCATATTCACTTTTGTGCCTGTGTCAATCAAAATATTTCTCAAAACCCATCTATCCATAATAACATTCAGAGTGATCTCCTTGGCATAATCAAAGTTATGGGATGGATATTAGCATGCAAAATATTTCATCTATTCTCCATACCAGCACATGGAATGTTTTCCTTTAACCAACTCCCAAGTAATGGAATAATATTCTCCTAATGCATAATTTTCTATAGTTTCTTTAGATCATCAACATCTAATTGGAAAGTCTCATCTTCCTTCTTTTGTTCCAACTTTTGTGACATTTCCTTTAAACATTGTATTTCACCCCTGAAATTTTCTAAACACCTCAATGGTTTCATGATAAACCTCCTTCGATGTGTAGGGTCTAGATATTTTATATGTAAAACCTCCTCTTAGTGATGGTAGGCTTCTATTGAAATGTTTCTCTGGAGTGTGTAACCTCGCGTGTGTAGTAATATTCACAGTGTACTACCTCCGTATCGGTGCTAACTTTGGCATCCATTGGCTTTCCATGGCATGATGTATTCTAACCGTCCATGTACCCTTTTTCTCCTATTTTTGCTTCTTTCTCGGATGTTCATATAAGTCGGGAACTCTCCATAATTATTATTCTTTTAGTAAAAAGAAAAAGTAATGTTATAAGGGAAATCACACCTATAATGGTCAAGTTATCCAAACTTATAACATGTTCCACGAGGGAACTCACCTCATCCACTATCGTGGCCTCACCCTCTCCGAATCCACCATGGTATCCTCGACCTCTACCATGACATCTCTCAAATAAACCTTCATTTTGACTATAGCGCTCTTGAGTATGATCATGGTCATATTTCTCACTTTTATCATTAGAGTTATTCGAAACTCCCATTTTTCGTACACCAATATCAATGGCATCATGGATCGATCAATCATCCTGCAGATCTTCACTATTGTGAGTCATGGACTGGAAAAATTTAGAGTAGCATAACATATTCTTCATTATCGCATGTTGCAACAATGGACAATGGCTTACATCATGGTCTAAATGACATATCTCACATTCCAAGTGAGGAGTGCACCAATCTGTGAGGACAACTATCTTTATTATGCCCCTTTACTTCACAATATGTGCACCAAATTCCATTGCGTGTCTCATGTGTTATATTGGCTGATAGTTTCTCTAACTGCTTTGCCATTACTATAATCTAAGCTTCCAAGAATGGGCTCACTCCAGTGTCTATGCTCCCAACTTCCTCAAGTACACAAAGTTGATTCAAGTGCCTCACGTGGGTATATATATGTCTTATGTGAGAGCACCCTCCTAAAAGGCATAATAAGGCCTCCAACGAACTAGTGTGCATGTTGACTTGCATGGATATCAAATGATATTTTAGACAAGATTGTTTTGAAATGAGTATCATATTCCCAAACACTCTCAATAGTTCCTTATTTGATATCTTTGAGTGTGCTTATACTTTTATGCTCAAACTCAGGGATATACAATTATTTAATGAAAGAATCCCATAATGTTGTATAATCCACACAAGTATGATCAGGGTCAAACTTTTTGTACCAACTATTTACACATCCCCGCAATGTAGTTACAAAGTGATTGGCCTTGTGCTCTAAAGATTTAATTTCTTTCATGTGCTATAGTATCTCACACATATACAAATTCTCAAGCAACATCTTCTATTCCCATATACTCTAGGAGACAAAGTGACATCTCCATATAAATATTTTGGGGCTGGTGAGGACAATGCCAACCAGATCTAGAACCTCATGTGTTGCCTCTACCTCTAGATCCACCAGATCAGCCACATCTTGATCCACTTATTCCTCTTGATCCTCCACCTGTAACAAGAATTGAACTAGAGGATGCACTGCCCTGTTTCCCAACATTGGTGCTAAAATGAACTCCTACAGTCTACAAAGTTATGCTACTCCCCGATGTGAGTCTAAAATTATGTGCACTGTGTTACGTGTCGATGACTTGTCCGGAAAGGTTCCTCTAACCAATCCTCCAAATAATAGGGAATATGTTTTCCGACCATAAATGTACTTTTTATTTGATTCACTCCTGAACTTGTTGATAATTCAACTCTACCTCTTACTACTCTACTACCTTAAATAGCTTGTTGACTACTGGCTATACTAGAAATGTGAAAACCAAGTGCAAGGGCTAGGTTTCTAGGTAGATTCAGATGTGCACCCATGGCCCATGTTGTCTTTATTGGAGTACTCTCATAAGAGGTTGATGATTGTTACATTTCATGATTTCCCAAATGGGGGAGTTTCAGATGCTTTGTTTCCAAGTCCTCTATGTGAGCTCAAAATCCTTCATGATCCATATCTCTCCTCAACATCATCCATTCTACAATATCATGCCACTTCTCTAAATCCCTCTTGCACACCTCATTGAACTTAATCCACATTTCTTATCATTTCCTCTCTACCGTTGGGTCCGCAATCCTTCACCACACTTGCTCCTTCCCCCACATGTGGTGTGGTTTGTCTAGCCATCGACTTCTCTTCCAAATTCATGGTTACCATCAATATTTTTATCACCAATGGAATGCCTTGCAGATAGGTTCCCCTAGGATAACATAAAAAATGGAACTCAACTACCTCTAGAAAAGAGTAAGTGGAAATTGAGTACTCCAAAATATAGCTATTCAGAACACCACAAAACCAATTATCCACAATGTGTGTCCAAATCAGATTAGCATCATAGAGGGCCTGAAATTATTCTTACGTCTAGACAAGTGTGCAAAACCTCCAATTATTTTTAGACGAGTAAGAAACCAGAACTCGTATAGCTCTATTGGTAAGATAGCAAAGAAGATCTCATATAAGAATTCATATAGATTCTGCTTTACCCACATGTGTGCATCAAACTTAGATCCAGTGTTAAATCTCCAAGTGTACACTTCTTCCAAATCTATTATCCACTCCTCGTCACTTGCCAAGGTTAAGCGATATGTCTTCATCATGCAACATCCTGAAATCATTTGAAAAAGAGGTCCCAAAATGGAACCAATGATGCAACCTAGAATTTGTTTTGAATAACCTAGGCATGCTTTGGCACATCACTCAACTTGAGATAAGCTCTCACCTAAATCATGTAAAGCCATGAATTCCCTCTTTAGTGTTTCTTTTACAAAATGTTAGTTTGATGATATATATAGGTATTTAGATTCATTACTAGTAGTAAATAATGCACAAAGGCAAACCTAGATCTATTTATTAGAATATATATAAGATGAACTAAACAATGACTATAACAAGATTTACCATACAAGAACAAGATTCAGTCATGTTGAAAACCATTATCCAACCATTATGAACCATTGTATTAAATAATCTAAAGCATAGAATCTTCTTACATTACATAAGTATCTCCATGAGTCATGCACGTGAAAAACCAACAACATAACTCTATAATTTCACACACACACACACACACACACACACACACACACACACACACACACACACACACACACACACACCTAAATCTTGTAAATCAATACACACACACATATATATATAGGGGGTGCATACTTTCCCTTCACCACCCATTCACTTCTCAAAATAGGTTACATACTAATAATAGACATGCACCTTTACAAAATGATGCACAACATGCAAATTCTCTTAAGTATAGACTTCCTATACTTAACTCGAGTATAAATCCTATTATTAGCTTAAACTATGCATGGCACTAAGTTGTTTCTTGTTCCCAAAATATGATTACACGGACTAAAATTCTTCATGTCTTTCTATCCTTAGCACACTCTCCCGAGAATAGCCCTTATGCATAAAACAACTAAGTCCCGAATTCAAAGTGTTCTTACATGGGTGTATTCTTCTATTCTTTCAAGTTGTCAAATGCACCTTTCTCCAATGTGTGCATCCTCTATGTTCCTTCACCTTAGATCAATATTTTATCTTCTCAACAAGTGGTGGGAGCAGCGATGACAACTTTAGGTTGTGATGGGGGTGTGGATGAGGTAAGATCCTTAAGAGGAGGGATAGCAACAAAGGTCCTTGATTTTGTTTGGACTATTGATTTGGAATCATGTGAGCCTAAATGAGTAGTTACCCAAACAACATCAATGTAGAGAGGATAACATTCCTCAAGAGGAGATGAAGTAGGTGGAGGAATGACGATATCAGTTTTGGATGGACTAGGTGACTTGGATGTTTTTGTAAATGAATGTGGGGTGGAGGAAGTGGATACAGATTGGTGGAAGAGTTGGTTCCTCCTTGTCAAGGAGATCATCCTTGTTGATAAGGTTGTGTATGATGGTTTGAAGGGCTCTATAGTGTTCAATGTCATGCCCTGGTGCATGGTGGTATGCACAAATAAGGTTAGAGTCAAACCATGAGGGTCTTGGTGCACTTGGGTCAAAGGGTTTAATTGGTGGCAAGGTGATTTCTAAGGCTTGGAGCAATTGGTAAAACATTATAGTATAATATCCTAAAGGAATAAGTGATGGTGTGGCTATAGGTAAAAGGTTTTTGATGAAATTGATGATGGTTTGATGTGTGGTGGTGTGATGGGAGCCTTTGATACTATCTTAGATTTAGAAGATGAAGGAGCTGATTGTGCTTGATTTGGAATATTGGTTGATGATGTGGATGACCTAGACTTGGTTTTGGGAGGTGGTTTAGAAAGAGGTCATCATTGTGTTGTTTTATTAGTAGAAGATGTTTTTAATGAAGGGGATGATCTCAAAATAGAAGAAGATGATGAAGGGAGTGGTCCTAAAATAGAAGAAGATGATGTAGGGATGGGTCCCAAAATAGAAGATGATGATGTGGCTTTAGGAGGATTGGTCTTAGGGGAAGGAATCTCTACCTTTTATGAGGACGTGAAAGAGGACATTGAGGAAATGTGCCAAGGGGTCTAGATCTTGTTTTTGAAGAGGAACCCTTCAGAGGAATGACAACAATATCTACTGGAGGGTCTAAAGATGGTATTGTGGTTGATACAGGTGGAGGGAGTAGTCTTTGCATGATGATGTCAAAAGGAAGTGAAGATTGGTTTGATGTGAAGGCATTTGATTGTGTAGAAGAGATGGGAGGATCACTTGAAGTTATTACAAGTTGAAGTGCTTTCCAAAATTCTTCAAGTGATGAAAGTGATGTAGAAGAAGAAGGTGATGTAGATGTGGTCACAATAGTTGATGTAGTGGGTGTGGGTAAGAGTGTGGAAAGAGGAACTGGGACTGATGCTAAGGATGGTACAATGGGTAAAGGTGGAATGGATGTAGATAAGGTAGTCAAACCTAATGAAGTGGATGTGAAAAGTGATGAAGTAGGAGTGATAGATAAAGGAGTTGATATAGGTGTTGGATCAATGGTGGGTGTAGAATGAGATGGGGATGGTTGTTTTATAAATGATTATAGGGGAATCATTGATATACTTGGTATGGGAATATATGTTGAGATAGATGTAGGTATGATTGGTGTGGGTATGGGAATAAGTGTTGATGAACTTGTGGATGTAGGAAAAATGTCTAGAGAGGTGGATGTGATGGTTGATGAAGGTAGTGAATCTGTGGATGAGATAGGATCTTGATCAACAATGTGTAGAGTGTTTATGGTATGAGCATTAGGTGCTTGGGATGTAGAAGAAGTGGTGGCTTGAATTTTGGTGCATGGTTGGGGAATGGTTGTTTAAATATGTCAAGTGGTTGGTTAGGGGATGCATTAGGATTGTCCACTTGAAGATCACCATGATCGATGAGTCTTTGGACTAGATATTTGAAGGTTTGACACCTCTCTATATCATGTCCTTGGACTTGGTGATATTTACAGTAATGATCTTCATGATACCACACAGGTTTTGGTCTTGATTCATCAAATGGCCAGATAGGAGGAAGAGTAATAAGGTTAACCACCATCATTTTTCAAATATTGAACTATACAATTCTCCAAGGGGAGTATAGTTGGGTGTTGGTCTAGGGGCTCTTTGTTGAGGCCATGCACATTGGAAGTAGGTGTGGAAGATGATTTAACGATCACAACATTGGTTATTACCTTTGATTTTTCATTTTGCATGGAGGACTTGGTAAATTCATGTTTAGGTTTATTTGATTTTAATTTTAAATGACCCTACTCAAGGGCACATGTTTCAAGTTTGCAAGCCATGGTGAAGGCTTCATCAAAGGTTTGAAATGATTGGATTTGTAAATTATAAGATATATGATTTGCACATTTGAACATGAGAAGATCTCAATGAGATCATATTTTGGAAAAGGGAGGGATAATTTGTTTTTATGCCACGCTAGCTTTTTAAAAACTTCTGCAATGGATTCTTCCTCAAACCGAAAAATGGCATATAGATTACTGATGGTTATTTTGTGCACGATGTTAATCATAAAGTGTTCTAAAAATAGTTACGTGAGTTAGGCGAATGAGAATATAGAATATTGTGGGATACTATTTTACCAATCTTGAGCGGGACCATCCAAGGACATGTGGAAAGTTTGAAGCATTAAGTCTTGATCATGTGTAATAAGGTAGCACACATATCCGAATGCATGAAGATGTTTTTGTAGATCCTCTTTTTTATTAAACTTCACAAATTTTAGAAATTCCCAGTGTAGATGATATGATTTTATTGAGTACGAGATGGGTGAATAGGATCACTACATATTTTTTCATATGATAATGAAGCTTGGGTTCTAAAGTAATGACTTAAAAGTTGGCTATCCTATTCATAAGAGAATGCATGGGATCATTTGAAAGAGTCTATTGGGGGATGGGAGGTAGTGACTACATGTAAGAAGTGCTCAGATGAGTTTTTGGTGGGTTTTTGGATGTGTGGGTGTTTGAGGAATTTGATGGGGGTGAGTGTAAATCAAGGGATTTGATTGGAGGGGTGGTTGTTGAAAGAGTTTTTTTATAAATGGGAACATGTTATGAGTGTTGGGACTAGGTTGGTTGTTGCGGAAAGTGTTGAGTGGGGATGTGGGCGTAAATAGGTTGATGGAATGGGTGAGACACTGAATAATGCAAAGGACCCGTAAGAGGGGGTTGGGAAGCAATGACATGCACATGTGATGTGAGAGGAACATGTTGTTCGGATAGGGGATGTGATGTGTGGGCATGATGGATAGGGAAACTAGTGATAATTATGGCTGAAGAGGTGATAGGAACGGTAGTTAAAATGGTGTATTGATTGGAGGAAGATTGGGAGGAATGGGTGTGACTAGATGAGTAGTTTGGCGGGATGGGGGATTGGTAGAAGATGAAGTGAGGTCACGTTGAGTTGTAGAAAGTTTGTTTACTACAAATTGGGTGGTTTCGGGATTGGTATAATAAGAATAAATCTGCTGAAGTGGTGGACCATCTGGGGGAAGCTGAATGGATTTTCTAAGGAGATAGTCTTGGAGAGCCACTAGATTGGCATCAAGAAGTTTTTGGAACTCTACATCACTACGAGGAACGATAGGAAGGCCAAAAGGTTCCAATCTAACATATGGTGGGGTGGCTGGCCTAGATGGGATAGATTGATGGTATAAGAAAGAATTGGTCTCATCTAAGGTCGAAGTGTGAACAAGGGGTCCTTGGTGAGAAATGTTGATGAGGGGTTGAGTGCCCATGAAAGAGGTAATCAAGGGCACAAATAAGGAAACTATTGTGGTGGATGTTTGTTGAGATGAAGAGTTATGTTCCATTTTCTTAGTAGATGAACAAGTAATTATGAGAATGAAACAAAAGAAACTTTTACGCTAACTAAACCGGGAAAGTTTGGAAAAATGTTATTTTTTTCTTTTTTATTGTTAAAATTTGAAGATGGATAAGTCAATACCTATAAGGAGGCAATCTAAGTTTGGTTTCAGGTATGTTATGGCTAGGAAATGTCTGAAGTGGCTTCCTGTTGGGTGATGAAATCCCAATCAGTGAACCAGGTGAAAGGAATGTTTTGATGTGTTAATTAGTTTGTGAATTTTTAGGCAAAGTGTGTGCTAAGTATGTGATGCAGAAGATTGAACCTCCTATTTAAGCTATATGAGAAAGCAAGATGAGAAAGGAAGGTTCATTTTTAGATCCAAAACGAGGTGTGATATTCGATGAGTACACAGACAAGAAAGGAAAGTACGATGCAAAAAAGAGAAAATAAGGAAAATAAGAATGCTTGAATAACATTTTTCCTTTTATCAGGATGCAAGTTAACACAGTCAAGAGTAGGCTTCAAGAAATTTTGACACGAGCAAACAAATGATGTGGACTAGCTGTAAAGTTAGTACAATAGAAATACAGAATGATACAAAGTGAGGATGTTGATTAAGTTTACCATGTAGACATAAGATTAGCTAAGTTATTGTTTTGATTCTCAAGATTGCTCAAAGCGCAAGAGAAGAGAATACACAAACACAATCAAAAAGATGTTTTCTAAAGAAAAAATGTAGATATGTCTAGAAATTAATCAGATTACTAGAAATGGAGTGAAAGATAGTAAAAATGATTGACAACTACAATGAAATGATTAGCTAACACATGATATCAACACCAATCATGACCAAAAAAATTTATATGCATTTTTTTTGGAAATGGATTGGAAATCATGTTCTAACGCACGTTTAGTAATGGTGATTTGGGATTCGGGTCGAATGAAGGGTGAAAAGGCACGATTACTAGTCTTGGGAGGATTTCTATAGGACCAGGGTGAAGAGGAATAACAATTTCAAGATCTAAATGGTGAAATGGGGAAAATGAATGTAAAGAGTCAAAGGAGCAAAATTAAGAAAGGAACACCATGTGAAAATTTTGGAGCTGGGTGATGGAAAATAAGGAAGTTATTACCAACCCTAAAAAATGGAAAATTTTGATTTTAGGCTAATGAGGGAAAATTGGGGTCAGGAGGCACCAATGAATTTTTTTGGATAGTTTACTTACTGGCATACGAGAAAAATTTACGGATCCATGGGAACGAAATAGAGATGATATGTTAAACATACAAAAAAATTTACTCTTTAAAAATGTGGTGGAAAAGCTGACAAGAAACTGAGAAAATCATTACAAAAATGTTAACCAAAATCAAAATAAAATTTAAATCATCTAACTATTTTAAAATTGTGGTGGTAGAGCTGACCGAAAACCAAAACTCGTAGCAGAAGAGATGACCAAAAAAACATAAAGTAATATATTTTACCCTATAACATAAACTAGAAACTAAATAGGCCAAGAATCCATGATGACGCAAGCAACGTATCCACCAAAAAAAAAACCTATACAGACAACATAATACAACACAAAATAAAAATATTTCCCACAATGTAATGTTCAACCAAAGAAATCCATACAATATAGAAAATGAAATTATAAAAGTAAACAAGAGAACTAAAAATGACCGATAAGATAATGAGTTATGAAACCAACAAAAACAAATCATTGGAGGGTACCACCAGATGTGCGTAATCTAGATCAAATTTCCCTCATACCTGTCTAGATTAGTGAGAAAGATAAAAAAGAAATCCAACAACCTCAAAGATGTAAGGGTTTAAGGTACTTTGAGAGAAGATGGAGATAAATGGGAGGGCACAAAGTGAATGTCCTTGCTAAGAGTTGGATAGATCCGTGAAAATGAGAGGAAACTAAGTGAGAATTGATTAAATGGTATATGCAGTGCTTCCTAACACATTCGGTTATAGGAATTTTCACCTTCCTTTTATGGATGTCAACCCCCATTAGATAAGAGAAAATTATATAAATGAAAGATAGATAGATAACATACAAAAACTGATAAATAAAAGAACCTAAAAATGTTGATGTATAAAGGAGCTACTGATCTGATCAAAGATAAATGTAAAGCAAACCAAACTAAGAGAACCACAAGGGCATGAGGATGATATTATGGTGATACAAGTGGCATCACAAGGGCATTTTGGTGATATGATGAAAAGTGGGGAGCTATAATATCAGAGGTTTTCTATGACTTCTAACTTGTCTGGAAAGAGGGGGAAGGCTTGTATTTATAGCTTGAAGATGGGGTTAATTAGATAATCTTGGGTTGAAAACATAACCCTAATTAGATGAGTGGGGGTAACACGATTTGAATGATTAGGTGCAATAATTGATTTCTTGTGAATTAATTTTCATTATTTAATTCGTGAGTGGGGTGCATGATTTGAATGATTTTGGAGTATTTAATTATTAGGTGGGGTGATATGAATTAGTTTGGAATATGTAATTATCAATTGGATATTAACATATAACGAGGTTTAGGGATTTAAAGGGGATCAATTAACCAATTAAGATTGATTAATTGAATATGTATTTTTGGTGGGAAATGGGATTTATTCAAATTTAGGAGAAAATGGATTCGAATGGGTAATCCTAATAAATGAGAGAAAACATGAGGTGAAGGGGAGGAACGATACCAAAAATGGTTTCTACACGCCTTTGGCACAATGAGTTGTTGGGTACTGTTTCATAGTGCATGAATGATTTTTCATAGGACCCAAGTGTCCTCCATTATTTTGCTTAAATTTATCCTTGCTTAAGGAACCATTTTCAACCCTTGTTGTTAAACACGAACATTCGGGAAGTGAAGCTTGATAACAAAAACATCTACAACTATCTTGAACATTTTTTGTTTGAGACTATGTGTTTGTACTCGTTTACTTGTTAGGTTAGCTTGTTTAATTTCTCATATTACATTGCATTATGTATGTTTCATGGAGTTAACAATTTTTAGCAATGAAGAGTTATTAGTATTATATATTTTCATGTTATTTTACATGTTTGTTTTATGCGTACAAATTGATAAGGACAATTGATTTATATAATATGAGAAAAATGATGAAACAAAGTTATTTATTGGACAATTTGGATGCAAAGGCTATTTCTATTTTCATCTATCAATTCTCATTACTTTTCAAATTTTCTTCCACCGGATTCTTCTATCTATTTCCTTCCTATTTTCAATCATCAATTGACTTCTTCTATCACCCCGTTGATACTTGAGGGGGCATCCTACATTGTACTAAATTTTCTTCCAAAAATTGATATTTTATGCTTGTATATTATCTTTACAAGTGATGTCACTTATGCCACCCCAAAGAGGGGAAAATGTAAACACCTAAAATCTGCTTCCGTGGTTTTAATGCTAAAGTGGTACCAATCATCCTCTATCTCATCATTTTCATTATAATTAGTGATTTTCACTAATTAACTAATGTTTCCTTCTATTTTGGTCAATTAACAACACTTAATTAATTAACACACTCCTATCACATTGTGGATGCCAATTAACGACACTTCATTAGTTATAATCCTCTTCAAATCAATAAATTAACTGTTATTAGTTAATTAAACCTTTTTAACATGTGTTTAATTAATAAACCCTCTTATTGGCTGAATCCTACTTTCAAATACTTCCAATCTTATGAAATTCCTCTCAAATCAACTCCAAATATCCTAAAAACATATTCTAGCCTATTAATTAATCCTAATTGATTAATTAAAGCACCCCAACTCCCATGAGTTGTTAACTCACTAGTTAAATCATCTTATCATGATTAATTAGTCTAGAGGTACTTTATCGATTGTCCCACATTCATTGTGATTCAAGCTTCTCTCCAAATTGAAAGCTATAAAAAGGACCAAGCTCCTACTTTCACACCTTACACCATACTTTGAATAATATCTTATATAAAACATATGTTTTAATATCTTTCTCCATTAATTTAGCATAACCGCTTTACATCACTTTCTACCATTGTTGAGTAGTAGAAGATCCGAGCTTGGCCTTGTATCCATTCTTTGGTGAGATCTTCTCCTGTCTTTAGAGAACACCATAACTTTATTGCTCATATACCCAATTAGGTTCATTTTAATTAGCAATAATTTAACTTAGTAAGAATTATTATAAATTATATGATTAATTTCATGTAGTTTTCATTATGCATTCTCATAAGATATTATCTTGATGGTTCATTGATAAATTTAAGCTTATCTTCAAACTACTTGGTGTTATTCTTTTTAGTTAGATATTTCAAAATTTGAGAATAATCACACACACATCATCTTTTAATTCATTCTATATTACCTAAATGAGAATGAACATCTTCCGATTCTATTCATTCACATACAACCATCTTTCTCATTCCTTCTATATTTTCTTTATGGGAATGGGCATATTCCAATTCTAAATACTCTCTCATACAAGTATTTTCATAATTCATTATATATTACTGAAGGTTTGGAATGGGGATATGCCCATTCAAATCATTTCCTATAATATAAGAATAGACATATGCCCATTTTATTCATTATCATACAATCATCTTTTTCATTCCTTTTATACTAACTTAATTAGAATGGTCATATGCCATTTCTAAATACTCTCATAAAATCATCTTTCTCATTCCTTCTATATTTCATGAATGTTTAGAATCACCATATGCCCATTCTCATTGTCTATAATATATGAATGGAAATATGCCCATTCTATTCATTCTTATAAATTAATACTTCTCATTCCTTCTATATTTCCATTATGAAAATGGACATATACTAACTCTAAACAATATTAGATAATAATATTTCACATTCCCTTGTTTAAACGAGAACCGTTCATGTGTCTTCCTTTAGCGAGAGTCATTTTTGGGAAGATTTCTACATTTTTCTTGTGACTGTGGGATTGTAACA
This sequence comes from Taxus wallichiana var. yunnanensis, assembly GCA_018340775.1. NCBI lineage: Eukaryota > Viridiplantae > Streptophyta > Pinopsida > Cupressales > Taxaceae > Taxus > Taxus wallichiana. The sequence continues at coordinate 603,633,200 of CM031244.1, forward strand.
TTGTAAAGTTGAATAATTTTCCGATGCTTTGACTTGCTTTGACATGATGACACGTGCCCAGTGCTGGGTCCTAGGGTTCTGATCTTAGTTTTCCTTTTTTTTATGAGTTACAAACTACAAAGTCTTATAATCAAGGAGATGCTTGATAACAGACCACCATATCATAATGACATGTGTCCTTTTCGTGGGGAAAAGTTTATTTTGCACTTTACACTTTTACATGTGAGTTGCGCTTTGTAAAAGCATTCTTTCTTATAATTTTCCTACAATATTCTTGAGAATATTCCTGTGTCAGCCTCGGGGTTGTTTTGACATTTGGAATTTTTACACAATATTTAAAATATGCAAGAAAGTTCTTACATTGTGAAACATTCCCATGGAATGCCATGTCATTGGGCATCGGGGAAAATTACAAATTTGCACATTAGCAAAATACATTAGTAAACTTTTGTGATTTATTTTTCATAACCGATTTAATGGATTTTAGACCAGTTTATTTAAAATTAATATATTCATGGTCACACTATTATATCAAGAAGATCTTACATATGAGTTATTACACAAATACATCATTTATTAACATAGGTTGGCTTGTCTTCGTGGGATATCGATTTCATGGACACCCATCCGAATTGAAATTTGTAGTAAGCATATGTTTAGAAAACAAAAATTACTTTGAGGGAGAGTTTACAAGTCAAGGGTGCAAGCTCAAAATGAGCACTAACAAGTTCCATAGGCTAAAGTGCTTCCCACATTCCCTTTTGATTCACATTAAAGGAATTTGGCAAAGGGATCTAATTTTTTGTGGAGATACTGAGGAATGGAGGAATGAAGAAACAAGTTCCACCGGGTAATTCGTTTCCTGTAAAGGTGGTTGGCACAAGAGAAAAGGTGAAGGAAGATCGAGTGTTGTAGATAGTTGGGGCTTGTTAATTAAGCGGGATTTTTAGTACAAAGGGTCTCGATGGAACCATTCCATGGATCCACCCCAAACCAAAAATTGTGACCTCCAAAGAAACATCGATAAATATGGATAATGAAGAGGTAAAAGGTACAAATATAACTAATTCTAGGGTTCCTTTAATTCCCCACATCCCTGATATTTCTGCATAACAAAGGAGAATCATTTAATTGTAGACTGTAGGAGCCTGCGTGGAACCCTGACCCCCTGAACTTAAAATCTCCATAACTTTCACCTAGTTGCTCCAATTTTCAAAAAATTGAACTTTTTGGAAATATCTCAAAGCATCCTATACACCAAAAACTATACTTATTGATTTAAGTAAGGGTATGTTTGTAAATAAGTGAAAAACATCTACAACATTTAAAATCATAGTTTTAGGTAGTTGAGCAACCATATTTAATGAAGTATATTACCCATTTCTTCTCCTACAAGAAAATTATCATTTTCTAATGTATTTATAAGGGTGCCCATACTTATTCTTAGAAATATAATATATATTATTAGTAAGTGGAAGTAGGAATCCTAGTTTTTCCCTCTTCTCTCTCTTTCCCATTCTCTCTAAAACATAAAATGATGCACATTTGTAATGTTGGGGATAATTTTAGAATGCAAAGGCATCATTGAAAATTATTACACAAGTGTTCTTGAGTTACAAGCCTTGGATTATGATTCTAGCAGTGTGTTTATATCTTCTTCCTCCATTGTAATGATTTGTACATCTTCTTAAAGTAATAAAATACTTGTTTTGTGGCTATTAGCGCACCCTAGTTGGTGATTTATTTTATTTTCTTACCTTTTCATTTAATTGCAGGTATGTTGTGTATGTTTCTTCATTTTCTAGGGTCTATTTCCATTGTGCATTGTATGAAAATGTGAGTTTAAATTTTGATCTTGATTTTGGATTTCCTTTCTGCCTTCTCCACCTTTATTTTCCTTCATTTTCTTTCATTTAAAAGTGTTTTTCCCCTTAATTTCTTTTTTATCACCTCCCCTTTTTTCTAATTTTGTTTATATGCATCTCCCTCTCTCCCTGGTCCCTTGGAATCATAGATTAGTACTAGGTAGTTGTATTTCCTTCCCTAGGAGTAGTTTAGTATTAAGAATAAGTAGTGCAACCAACCTTCTTTAGAGGTTTGTCTCAAGTTAAGTCCCACAACTTAGAAACAGTCCCATGTTGCCTCAAAAATCTGGGTTGTCTATGACTTAGGGTAGGTGTAATTTTGAGCTCCAACAATTCTAAAGACACCTGTTGGGACTGTTTATAAGTTAATATTTCTTTTTTCCAAGTTTTGGTGTGTATATTGGTAGATTTCAAATTTTGGAGGTACTTGTATCAACACATCCGGTGACTCGAGCATTCTATCAACTGGTTTTAGCATTCATAAGTGTCTATTTTCATGAAAAAATTTAGAAAAGATGAAGAGATAGAAGAAGGAGCTTTTGAATATATGAAATTATCATCGGGAGAAAAAGAAGGTCCAAAATGATTCGAGGTCACCTTCACCACCAAATAGGACTCTTTCTACTCCACCTCCTAATAGGCCCTTTTAACTTTCTACTAGAATTATGTGGCCTATTTTAATGACAAAATAGAGGAATCTACTAATTTTCACCTCCACGAGTAGCAACCCTCTTGCTCTCAATGCCCATCATGATATTCCAATAGCAACTTTAAAAATTATCCCTTTCTTCACTAGGGAAAATCATACTACCCCAACTGACCATATTCAATATATTGCCAATTTTTGTGTTATTCATCAAGTTATTAAACATGATGTAGTTGTAAATCCACTGACTTCTTCATTCAAAGGAAAGGATCTTCAAAGGTTTAGGAGTTTAGGGCTAGGAAAAATCACTAATTGAAATGAACTTGGGACAACATTGTGTAATCAATTTGGGGATATTTTGGATAACTTATCCTTATTAGAACAATTGAAACCTATAAAGAGGGCTCCCAATGAGCTCATGGTAGACTTCAATTTCATATTTCATAAGACATTGGAAAGAATTCCAGTCCACGTGAGACCCACTCTAGAAGGTGTTTTTATTTATTTTTTAAGAGCATTAAATACTAATATTATTGTCACGATTCCATCTATGAGGGTGGAACATTACCCGATGCCTATGCAATAGACATTAAGGTTGAGAATTTTCTAATACAAGTGGGGAAAATAGCCCCTAGGATTCTTATGTTTTTATACCCATAACTACCTCAAGTCTCACAACCTTTTATTGGTCCTATTCCCGAGAAAAGTTCCCATCCCACTACCTCTACATCTTATTCTCCCACAAAAAAAAGGATGAAGAGATGAAGGCCTTGATTATATAATTTGACGATAAATGCATATCCTTGGAAAAACAACAAGCCCAATCTTATAGAAATTATTCTAACCAGGGACAATATTCAAACCAAGGATTTAACCAAGGTTATCATCCATATAGGAACCAACATCCTAATCAAAGATATGGAAAAAATCAATAGAATAATAGGTTTATAAGTCTAAATTCCCCTCTTTCACTAGCAACAATTGCTCCTACCCAGTCACTTCATGTTGTTAGCTCAAGTCAAGCATTGGTTCTAGTGCAAAATAATGTAATACAAGAAACAAAATGGTGTTTCCCATGCAACCAACCACATAATCAACTTATTTTTGTAAATGCATTGCATGCTCAAGCCTTCATGGTTCAAAATTCTTCCAATCAATAAAAACTATTGGTAGAAGAAATCGACCCTAATGTGGAAGGAGTCAAAGAGGTTAATCAGGACATCAATCTCATATTATTTGAGCCTAATGAACTTTGTGTAATAAATCAAGTAGTGGGTAGTTCTAGAAAACCTTAGATTAATGTTGTTGATAATACAAGGTATAAGAAAAGTATGTTGGAGTCTCAACCTTCATCTTATTCTAATAAAGGAAACATTTTCAACAAGGAAAACAAAGTTGGGATAGATAAAAATAGATTGTCGAGAGGTTCCTAACAAACCTCTTTTAGATAAGGAGGTAGTTTCCCAACCAAATATGCCTATCCTAATGTTTTCAAAATTAAGGAAGGAGAATGTTGTACCCTAATTGCACAAGTCCCTGGTCCTTCCTTTCAACATTGTTAAGTAGATGAAGAGGACAAATGTTAGTGTGATAATGTGGGATGCTCTAGCTATTCCATCACAAAGGGACCTCCTATATGAAGCTCTCTAGAAGCTTCCTCAAGTTGATCTAGTTGTGTAAAGGACTCATGTTGTTGTTAACTCATGTCAAGAAAAGGAAGAGAAGATAAGATAAGTTTTCAAAACCCCACCTTTTTATGTCCTTGATAGTATGCAAACATCTTGTTCATAATTGTATGATTTATTCAGGGGGGATAATACATTTTTCATGCCTAAGAAATTTTTGATGTTTTAGGACTTAAGGATGCCCCTATATCTAAAGTATTTTTACAACTTGATGGCTCTACTGTCACCACTCTAGGATTCATCATAGACCTTGAGTTAACTCTTCATGTTTGTCAAATTCTAACAATAATTGAGGATATATTATTAATTGACTTTCCTCCCATGTTTTCCATTTTCTTATGAAGAGACTTCATGACCAAAGTAGGTGGATACTTATGTTCATATTACACTCATATGCTCCTAAGAACTATATATGGTATAATATTTACCATACAAGATGAGACTATATTTTATTACCATGTTGAGTGTTGTGATCCCACTCCTCTCGAATAAAATTTCCTAATCCAATAAGAACATAAACAAGAGTCATTTTCAAAAGAGAATCTTATACCTCCTTACATTCTTGTTCTTTTATTAGATGAATGGGATAAATAACACTATGAGTTTTATCCATATGATACATATTTTGAAACTATACATGGAACCTACTACATTCTTGATGAAGGATCTACTCTACCGCACCACTTAAGAATTAAAAGGATAGTGCTTCTAGATTGTGGAAGATGTTATTTTATGGTTCTAGAAGCATAAATAGAGTTAGGGAAGGTGTTGTGCTAATTTCTCCATTGGTGATCATTTTTATCTCGCACTTATACCCTTAACTGTGCCTTCAAAAAAATTTGTGTCTAATTGTCTAACCTTGAAAACATGTAGGTCGAAGAACAAAATCCTGTTAAAAACATACTAAATATTATTTTTATGTCATGAAAATCCTCTTTTCTAGTTGAGGATCATGAAAACATGTTGTCTCTGAGGAACTCTTGTGAAAAATGTCGAAAAAACCATGTAGAATTGAGAAAATCCTTTTTGAATGTTTTCCTTGTTGCCACTACAAATTACAGATTGTAAAAACTTTTCGAACTCCAACGACACGTGGCACAACTCCATTGGTCATAGAGTGGGGGCTTATCTTGAAAATGTGTACATTTTTTACATATTGCAAATACAATTTGTAAGTCTTTCCTCGAAGCTCCAAGAATATTATTTCGAATATTCGTGTCAATGTTACACAAGGGTAAATTGACCCGCTCCTAAGAGAAGGTGATGTCTCGACATATGATTAAAGTAGGGGATTGGATGAGAAATAGAGTTTTGCATCAAAGTGCTACAAAGTGAAAATTGAAAAATATCTCCAATGCCCAATAAGGACAAGTGGTATTCTTACGGTGAAAGTCAAATGTTAGGGATTCAGATTCAAAATTACAAAGTTGCGCTATTTAAAGTGAACAATGAAAAAGTGAAAAAGACATCCCTAACCTCGTAAAACTTGAAATCATGTCAGCTGTATAATCTCAATTCAAATTAAGTGCTCAAAATAAACATTCGAGATGATGTGCATTTTAGGCTACCTTTATTAATGCATTTTGGATAAAACAAAACTAGATTTTTGATATTTTTCAATCTACCTAAGATTTTATTCTGTATGAGAATAATTTGATTCCCTAAGTTGCTAAAAATTGCATGAAAAAGGAAGAAATTTTTCTAAAGATGGTGAAATTGATCAAGGAATTCATAAAAAAATCATGGGAAGAAGAATTTCATAGATCAAGTGTAGGAAATTGGTAAGTTACATTATTTTCTCATACCTTTGTTGATTACTTCACAAATTTCACAATAATTTGGGGAGAATAAATGAAATAGCAACATGAGACTCATGAGTCAAGTTTCTCTTTGTCCTCAGGTATTACAAGTAATTTGGATAAAATAAAGGACACGAATTTATTTGATGCGAGACCTAGAGGATTTTTTAAGGAGGCTTCATAGTGAAAATCTAAGTAAATTAATGAAAGCTATCAGTGTGAGCCACATTGCTCTAGCAACTTCCATCCCACCCACTATCCATGCTCCTGAACTAGTGTGGTGGTGTGCCTATAACTATGACCCTGAGAAATTACAAGTATTAGATGGAAGTGGAAAGTGCGTTGTTAATTTCACCCCTGAAATTTTCAATAAAATATTGGGACTCCCTGAAATTGATGGACCTATTGTTGAGACTATGGAATCTACAGGGGAGGACTATCAAAATAGGTGGGATGAATATGCGTTGAGGTATTGAATTCTCAATGGTTAATTGAAATAAATTCATCAATAAAAAGGATCCCCAAGAACCTTATCTGGTCCTTGTTTATTGAGGAAGTAGAAGATTTAATTGTGTTATTGAGTAGAATGGGAGGGCTCGATGGGTCCAAAAATCTAGAGGAGTGGATGTGCTCTATTATCAATATAATTTTAGAGAAAAAAAGGAAAAAAAATGCTAGGGGAGCCTTATCTCAGCTTCAATTCATTCTCAAATGATGACACTATTCACTAAAGTCATGGAAGGGGAGACAAAGGACCTTAGATTCTCAATGATGAATTATTTTATATATCTATTATTATGTGTTTCATGCCATTTCAAGGGCTCACAAAAGTTGGAAAATTTGAAACACATAAGGTCTATGATGTATTCCCATAGTTAAGGATTGATAATTGGAAAAGGAATGTAAGACTAGTGCATGATGGGTTCATTTCTCCACTGGTTAGTTTATTTGATCCTAAATTAGAACAATACATATTGTCAGCTACATCTTGTGCTATGATCTTGGATTATGGATACCTTTTCATTCAATACAAATATTTCACTTATTTTAGAATAAGTGGGTTTGAGGGGAAACCATGTAAATTGCCCAGGTATCTTGATGACAAATGGGTTTTAATGGAGCTTACTAGACAAGTAGTTCTTGTGCATGGGAGAATTAAGAAAAAAAAAAAAAAAACCAACATCAATTTTCCCTTTACCAATAGAAGGTACACATGTCAATATGTAACAAAAGAAAAATTTATGGATGAAGAGATGAATAAGTTCAAGATGGACATGTTTTTCCCAAGGCCAAACTTTGACAATAGATGGCTTGTGACCTCTAATGGATGAATTGCAGGGATGATGAGGAGGTTAGGAAGAGGGATTTTTCAAGAATGACCCTAAGGAAGATCATTGATTACAAAATTTTTGTTATTCCTCAAGGAATTGAGGATGATGAAAACATTGTTAGCCAAGTGTATCTTGAACAAAATATGGATTCGAAGGTAGTTTCTCCTATCAATTGGAAAGAATAAGAAGATGATGATCCTCATAGGAGGATTGTCAATGTTATGAGACGTACATTAACTTGGTTGGTGACAAAAGGCATTGATTTATCTCTACAAAATACTAAGGTATTAAATGAATTTAGAAAATTGGTTTCTCTGAAAGAATATCTCCCTCCTTTAGCAGAGGGGGCTAAGACCATGGACCCATTAAATGGTGCACCTCCACAATTACCAAGTAATAGGCCCACCACAGAAATAATTGATGCATGGAATACAACTACAAGTAATACTAGGACATCCATGACTTCTCTAATTTAGAAAGAATAAGGTATACTCTTACAAACAATGAAAAATGTACCTATTAAATTTGTAGCACCTTTACAGTCAAAGGGATCCAATTCAAGTAAGTCAAAATATTTTTCAATAGCATTGCCCTAGACTTCTAGTTCGCCTCTAAGGATGAAAGGATATTTATCAAATATTGACCCATCTCTCATAGTCCAAGGTGCTAGGGAGAAAGAAGTATCAGTGTCTAAGTATTTTGAAATATCATCAAAAATATCTAGAGTAACTATTCCTCTAGAAAAGGATGTTGGGGAAAGTAGCCCAAGTTCAAAAAATCAAAAGTAAGGAGATTCAGAGGAAATCAAGGATCAGTAACCCGACTAAAAATTGACAAACTATTTTCACCCCCCAGTTGTTCAAACCACACCACCATTGGTCCATGAAGGTACCCAAGTAGACCCTTCTACACCAGTAATCCTCACTACTCCATCTACATTTCCTACAGGGGTGGTGGAAGGAATTATCAAAGAAATGAGGGTTACGTGTGGGCTAGATGTTGTGGGGGCAAGCCATGAAAAAAAGGACCAAGTCTTGAGTAGCATGGTAAGGAAAGTAATGTTGAGAAATAATTACCGTCAAGGTAATAATTGAAAGGAGTTGAAAAAACTAATTATTTTGAGATTGATAATGATAAAGATGAAACTCTAAGTTTTGAAGAAACCCATATGCCTAATATTGAGAAAATTCCAAATGTGGAAATGGATACCCAGTCCCAAGGAACTCAAGTTGTAGATATAGTTCCTTTTGTGGAACAATAAAAGGATGTTAAAAAAATACAAGAGATGTCGGTGCTTGGTGCTACTGCAGTACAGGCCACAATCCACAAATGAAGGAGGAATGTCTAAGAGTGAAAAGATCCCAATTGCTATTTTCATTGAGCAAAAAACCATTAAAGTCATCACCACCCCAAGTGTACAAGATGGAAATTTTGTTATGCCAAGTACACAGGTGGTAAAGGAAAATGTGAATCAAGAATCGTGTACCAAACCCTAGTTAACTAAGACACAAGAAAAGGATGATATAAAGAAAGAAGGGGTTAAAACAAAGTCCCATGTGGACACTTTTATTCAAGAGCCTCCCACAAAAGATAAGGAAGAAGAATAAATTCTAGGTAATGAAATGGAGACCCCAAAAGAAATATTTAAGGAATTTTTCACTCCACCAAGAGAATCTAAGGAAGGAGCAAACATGGAATTTTCTAAAGAAAATAATTTAGAAAAAGATACATGCATGATTTCCACTCCCATAATATATAAAAAGAATATACAAGCACACTTACTAGTCTAGAGAAGGATAAGGTTCTCGAGGAACAATTTATACCTAATAAGAAAGAAGAAAAGATTTAACAAATTCAAACTCAGGAGCAGAATAAAGAGCAGCCCAAAGTATTGGAATGTGTAAAAAAGGAAACAAATTTGAAAGCACCAATTACACGAGCACTTATAATTCAAGATGCATTAACAATGTTGGTGCCATTTTTCAAACTACATGTATTGCTCCCTCGTAAATAGGAGATGATAGTGACCCCATGATAGGAGGTCTAGGGGGATTTTACCAACTAAAGGAGAAGAAACAAGAAAAAGGAATGGAGATAGTCATAACAAAATCCTTAGGTCTCTCAAATATTTATTTTCAAAAACCTATGAAAGCCTCCAAGAGTTGTAGAATTTTGACAAGATCATACTTTGAAAAGATAGGTTCTAAAACTTTGGAAATTTCCACCCCTTATCCTTATATCTAAAACCAAAAATAACACCTAGTGATTATAGTATTCAACAATCCAACTGGGAAGGCCTACAAGAGGAAATATTAAACATGATGTTGTAATAAGTAGAAAAGGACTCTTGGAAAGGGTAGAAAAAGACAAGATAAGTAAAAGGAAACTAAAAGAGTAGGTAAAAAATCCAACATTCTCATTTTAAAGACTTGATAGTTCCCTCAGAAGGAAATCAAGGAGCTCTTACTGTTACTCCAGAAATGATAGGAAACATAGAGAAGGCCACCAAAAAGGTGAAGGCTATTGACAGTTGGGTTGAGGACCTATCTGAGAAAGGAAAGAAAATATTTGGAAAAGTAAAGAAAAGGTATGAAGAATTCATTTCTCATCTCGATGTTGTCAAGGATATGATTGAAGAGTGCAATAATGAATTATTCTATGTGTAGAATCCACTTTTTAAGACTTTAGAATTTTAAATATTTTTTATAATTTTGTCTCATTCTAAATTAATATAATTCGAAACACACATTCCATTGCAAATACATCTCATACTAGAAAATGATATACAACTATAATGACTTCATGAGACATTGATCTCTCATTCCATTACTCAGTCTTAAATTGATCTCTCGTGTTAACTTATTAAAGTGTATACTATGTAAACTTGGTTCCTTTAGCCTTTTAGGGGCATCCAATTTTTCTATCTAAGAAGACTATACGAATATTTATACTGATATTCATATGAAATCCTACATCTTAGACTAGGTGACATAAGACAACATAACCAAAGTGGCTTGCAATATTTTGGCCAAAGTTCTTAAACATGTCAACCATGTTTAAATTCCAAGACAACATACTTGTTAAAGTAATATGTTCTTCACCACACTTGTACTATTATCTAGAATGGTCATTCTTGACTTCTCAACCCAACCTGAGTCAAAGTTTCACACTAAACAAGGGAATCTTACATGCACTAGTGTGGAAGACTACTCGTGGTGACTAAGGATACATAGACATACTTAATCAACTTATGTTGATTGGGTGTGTCTAGTTACCCTAAGTCAACATGAGTTGACCACTACACTAATTCATGTTTCTATCTTTTTTAGGGTGGAACCATGAACCAAACTTCCACTTATGTCAATTGAGTTAATCAAACTAAGTGGGGTGTTGAAGCATATTTGGTTGCATCATAGTATCCTCGTAATGACTCATGTCATTATGAAGGTACTATGTTGTAGTCACTATGTTACAACATCCAACTAAGTTTCCTCAACTAGACTAACATACTTAATAATATTAGTTTATTAACCCAACAATTATTATCTTAAAGATTTAATGATAACAACACTCTAAAGGGTCCACTAAGCATAATTTACCCCAAAGAAGGGTATGAGGTGAATTTTACACGAGAGAAAGGTATGCAGATAAAATCTACATTCCTACTTATTATAAATTCATGCTTATGTTTATCTTAATATTAAACTATTTATTTTCATGTATCGATATGTCTAAATTCGATGTTAGGAAGGTAAGATCATTAAGCCTTCTTATTACAGTTTTATCTTTGTAGCAAGCTTGTTTGAAACTTGTACTTTAGACTTCATAATACTATAAGTCTAAATCTTTCTATTAACCTTTTTAAACATCCATGTTTTATATTAATAATAGCAGATAATGAACACAAAGCCAATCATCCTCATGATTTAACCATAAACACTTAACAAGATATCATACATAACTCTTTGTTTAATTACAACGAAGTATCCTTTTTATTATTATTATTATTGGTAAATAGTTTTGGTGGGACTATACCCAATTACAAGGAAGGCTCACCAGCCAGATAAAATAATGAGCAAATAGAAACAAAAGATCAAAATCCAGAAGTAACATTGTTACCAAAGGTAACCAAAATCAGGGAACAAAAAGGAACAAAAGAAGGACATAGCCCACAACAAGACCGCAAAAATTAGCAATCAGATAGAGAAGGAAAGAAAAAAAACAATCTGTTATCCAAAATTCACCCCCAGGGTAATTTTGATAACATGCATCAGATTATTCTGTCCCGAGCAAGTAGATTGATTCAAGGCCCAAAATCATGAAAATCGGCTAAGTCCTAGTCCTCGCAGCAGCTGGGACAGTTGGGACATCGGGGCACGAATCGGCCGAAAAGCTACCAGGTGGTCCGCGCAGCAATTGGGACGTCGGGACGCACGGACGCGAAAGGGTGAACTGGCCGAAAGTGGAAAAAATTGCCAAGTTTTGTCTGGGACATCCGGGACAAGAGTACGCGGAGGATGCGGATCGGCCGGTTTGGTGCAAGTCAGTCCATTTCGGGTGGTTCGGAGAATTTTGTCCCAGGTAGTCCGGGACAGTTGGGACAAGAGTACGCGGAGGGACGAACCGGCCTTGGTTCACCAAAGCAGAGGACTTTCGTTTGGGACATCCGGGCCAAAAGTACGCGTGGGACGCGAAAAGGTGAAGTGGCTGAAAAAAGACAAGGAGGCCCACGGATGAATCAGGAAACACCACGTGTCAGGGGGAAAATGACTTGAAGAATTTGCTAAGTGTTGGCCGAAAATTTCAAAGGGCAAGGTTTGAAGGGTCGGCCTGAGCCAATAGACACAGGACATGTGTCCTAAGGTGGGGAGTTTGGAGCCAGGGAAAGACTTAGGAAAATTTGACAAAAGTCTTGGGCCAAAAAATTAAAAGACAAGGATGACCCCGCGCCCCTGTCCTCCAACCAGATCACGCCACGTGTCCCAAGTGGCGGGGCGCGGGGGGAAAGTGAATTTTTTTCCAAAATTATAAAAACGTCAAAATTTCAAAGGAAACCCAGGAGGCGAGAGGAGAGAGAATTTCTCGTCCAATCAGCACTTGCCACGTGGCGTCCGACCAGCGGAGCGGAAATTTTTCAAAAAAATTTCCAAAGACAAAAAAGAGGTAAAATTTGAAATTTTTCCCACCGATCCTTTTTGGGCCGTTTTTTCCCTAAATCTTCAAACGATCATATCTTTTGATCTAGAGCTCGGATTTTCATGTTTTTTATATCAATAGAAAGCTGGTAAAATTCTCTACATGATTATAGGGTCAATATTGCATTTTGGTTCAGTTTAGAGAGAGAAAAATCAAGAAATGTCTCTCGGCGCGTGGTAATGGCAGTAATCGACGTTTCAACAACCAGTTTTAATGCAGAATGGGTCGCATTCTCCTCCAATTTGGTCAAAAATGATAGGGTATGGGTTTGTAAGGTCCCCCATGCTGATTTAATGCATTTGAGTCAATGAGGAATGGGCTCCCATGTTTTTGTACATTTTCTCTCTCTGGGCTCGACCCATGCACTGTAAAAGCTAGATTTGGCTCATTTCTTCAGGGGAACACTTTTTTGAACATTAGACTTCTTCTTTCACCTAAAAACAAGTGAATTTTGTAAGTATCAGGCCTTTTTCAAGGATTGTAACAGGTTTATACCTCTTTGATGGTGTAATGCAAGGGATTTTACATGGAAATGACAGTGCAAACTCTGTGAATGTTTTCAGTCCTCTGTTTGTATTGTTTTTACTTCATTTTCAGATCTCTTATTGCATCTTATCAGCTTGTGTATGTTTTTCGTGTTGCATTTCATGGATTTGTGCCTATTTGTATGAGCAAAAAATGTTCACCACTCCTTTGGTGCATCACCATCATTAGGTTAGTTTCATTTTCTACATTTCTTATCCCTGTCTACTTGCAAATTAGGGTAAAATTAGGATTTGAACCTCTGCAATTATGTAAACACTAGATCTAATCAGAGGAGTTTGAGGAACCAGCCTCTAATCTGGAGATTCTTCTCTCATTTTACAAGTCCCCACACTTGGAGAAAGGATTCAATGTTGTGCAATCACACTGGATGCTAGAGTGATCAACCTAGAAATCTGATCAACATCCAGGGGTGCTGTGATTTTGCACTAACAGTTTTGGCACACCGGTGGGACACTAGAGGTCTCATTTTTATTACAGCAAAGTTGATGTGCATCTACTACAATTTTCTTCCTGAAAAGAGCTATTATTTGCATATCTGGCGACTCCAAGGGGAAGAATCAACTGGTTTCAAGATGCGCAGATTGAAAACTCATGAGAAGAGTCACCACAAGGTCAAGAGTTGGAGAAGAAGAAGTGATGTTTGAATACCTACAATTATCTCCAAGAAGAAGGTAAAGAGGAAGAAGGATTCAAAGGTCTCCATCTCCACCAAACAAAACTCTCTCAACTCCTCCACCTAGTAGGCCTTTCATTCAGTCAACAAGGGTTTTAAGACCAATTAGAATGGCACAAAACAACCCCTATGTCAACTTCACAGGCAGCAGCCCACTTGCCCTCAATGCACAACATTCAATTCCTATTGCAACCTTGAAGAACATTCCATACTTCACTGGAGAAAATCAGACTACTCCAGGTGATCATGTTAAAGATATTGCTAACCTTTGTGTAATTCATGAAATCAATGAGATGCAAGTGGCTGTCAAGTTACTGGCATCTTCATTCAAGGGTAAAGCATTGCAATGGTTTAGGAGCCTTGGAGCTGGTTCTATCACAAATTGGAATCAGCTGTGTATAGCACTTCATGAGCAATTTGGAGAAAAGGGAGACAACTTGTCTCTTTTGGAGCAGCTGACAACCATCAAGAGAGCTCCCAATGAGCAACTGGACCGATTTCAACTTCAGATTTCAAAAGACTTGGGAGAGAATTCAGTGGCAGTCAGGCCAATAGCAGAAGGTGCTTTTCTCTACTATCTCAAAGCTCTAAATTCTGATATTTCTATGTTGATTCAGTCCATGGGAGGCATAACTATCCCTATGGCTTATAGCATTGCCATTAGGGCTGAAATTTTTTTGATCCAAGCTGGCAAACTTGCCCCTAGACCTCCCATGCCATTGTTTCCAAGTTTAGAGAGTCCAAACACCAATCAAGCACCTAATTTGGCTCCTTCTCCCACTCCTAGAAATCGAGTTCGAATGAAGCTTCCACTTCATCTCCAAATGCCCCAAATGAGCTTCAAGAAGTCATGAAGCAATTGAAAAACCTAGGCAATGAGTTGGTTACTCTCAAAAGGCAAGAGAGCCCAAAGTTTTAGACCTTCTTATCAACCCCAAGATCAACCTCAAAGGCAGCCATACCAACCACAAAGGCCACCTAATCTAGCTGCAAATATGAATCAAACAAGGCCTCCTGCCAATAGACCATTTCAGCCCTATAATCCAAATGCCATATCTGCCTCTAAGGCATTGGTGCCAACACAAAACAACATTGCACAAGAGTATGATTGGTGTTTTCCATGCAATGAGCCCCATAACCAATCCATGTGCTTCAATGGTACTTTGAATCAAGCATTAATGGTGACAACTACTGGTGTGGAGGGCGAGGGCAGACAAGGAAATAGCCAATAACAAGAAACATTCCAACAGCAATCAGCCCCAAATGACACCACATTGGTAAATTGGCAAGCAGAGGATTTTTGTGGCATGAACCAGGTAGTTTCTCAAGGTGTTGCAACCAACACAAGGTCAAAAGGAGGAATTTGGGTGAAGAACAACCATTAGCCCCAACCAATCCATGACCCTCTATGGCTCCACAAGTGGTTGGCAAGCAAAATCCAATTTCAAATGCACAAGGGCAGCCAAGAACAGCCCCTAGGCCAACTCAAATACCAGTTGTTGCTGCCCATGTGCAAGGTGAATGTGAAAACCAAGGGAAAACAAAGAGATCCTTCACACCATTCAGTATCATTGATCAGATGAAGAAGACAAACTTCAATATATCAATGTGGGAATCCCTATCCATCCTGTGCCAAAGAGATCTGTTGTAAGCTGCCATGAAGGACTGGCCAACTTCGAATCAACAAGTTTAGATGCAAGACAAAGTGCTTAAAAATGCTGCCCAGCCTGAGGGAAATCATGGAGGATAGCAAGGTAAAATTTTGAAACCCCCTCCTTTCTATGTTTCATTGATCATTGGAAATCAGCTAGTGCACAATTGCATGATAGACTCGGGGCAAGTAGCTCAGTAATGCCTAAACAAATAGTTGATCAGCTAGGGCTCTAGTATGAAACCATATCCAAAGGGGTAGTGCAGCTGGATGGGACAGCAGTAACAATAGTTGGGGTGATTAGAAACTTGAGTCTTACCTTGCATGCATGTCTAAATGTTGTTGTTTTACAAGATGTATCAGTCATAGACCTTCCACCACTCTTTGCCCTATGCTTGTCAAGGGACTTCACAGCCAAGATTGGAGGATATTTGTCTACTGATTGGTCACACATGTTGTTCAGAATGAGGTATGGAACTAAGGCTATAATCAGGTCTGAACCTATTGCAAACTTTCACATTGAGCCTTACACTCCAAGTCAAATCAATGCTAATTGTTCAGCATTTGATCAAGAAGATCACCCAAGCACTGATGAGGCTGACACCAAGGTTAGAAGCATCCTGGATCTAACTCTTGACGAATGGGAAAATAAGATACATGCATTTGATCCTTATCAATAAGTGGAAGAATCTGAGCTAGGGTTCTATTGCATACACGAAGGAAATCAGCCTATTCCTAGCATCACCAAGCCAAACCACAAAGATGACAATGAGGAATGGCAGCTATTTTTAACGAATCAAGGAGTAGACAAGGTGCAAGAGATGGAGCTATGCTTGTTTCACCTCAAGGAATAAAGTACTATTCAGCTTTTAGATTTCAGTTTGCATGCTCCAATAACAATGCTGAATATGAAGCCTTAGTGCAAGGGATGCATTGGGCAATAAAGAGAGGAATAAATAACTTGCAAGTCTTTGGTGACAGTGAATTGATTGTAAATCAGGTCAAGGGACAACATGCTACAAAAAAAGATCTTCTCAAGTGCTACAAGAACAAGGTGTGGGACCTCATGGAAGATTTTGAGGGTTTTGGCATCAAATCCATTTATAGGGAAGAGAATCAAGCTGGCTGGGCTTGCGGTAGTAGGGGCAGCCTTTGACATTATGGAAAGCATTCAACAAGACAAGTTACAACCAAACATCCATGTGATTGTGAGGCCTTCAGTGCGGATAACAATGTCAGTTGGCAAGTGTTTGAAAATGACCAGCAAATCATCCATTTCTTGCAAGAAGAAGTTGAGTTCTCAGCCAAGAATCAAGAAAGATTGGAACAGCAGTATGGTGACCAAGTGGTACAGATGAGAACTAACAAGATGCCCAAGGTACTTATCACTCTGGATTCCATTTTTAACCCCAATGATCAGTTTAGAAAGGAGAAAGCAAACATTTAGGTCAAGAGAGAGGATTCAGTATCCATCTTGGTAGAAGAGAACAAACCATTGCAAATTGGAAGGATGACAACTGAACAAGAAAGGTATGAGTTCATACAGTTGTGTCAAGAGTTCCCTGACGTGTTTTCTTGGAGCTATGAAGACTTGAAAGGGTTCAATCCCAACTTAGCTCAGCATACCATCGAATTGGATCCAAATACTAAGCCTGTCAGGCAGAAACAAAGACCAGTCAATCCACACATGGAGCCTCTCATGAGGAAAGAATTGGACAAGCTGATTGAGTCAAGGATCATATTCCCAATCAAGCATTCTAGTTGGGTTACCAACTTAGTTCCAGTCAGAAAGAAGAGTGGAGAGATCAGATTGTGTGTTGACTTCAGAGACTTGAATAGAGCCTCTCTCAAGGACCATTACCCACTCCCTTCCATGGAGAAAATCTTGCAAGTTGTGGCTGGCTCCGAGAGGTTTTCACTACTTGATGGCTACTCAGGCTACAATCAGATTATGGTGAAGGAAGAAGACCAGTTCAAGACAGCCTTCACAACCAAATGGGGAACTTTTGCATACAGGAAAATGTCATTTGGGCTATCCAATGCTGGTGCTACCTTCCAAAGGGAAATGGACATGGCATTCAAAGGTTTGATTAACAACGTGGTGCTGATTTACCTTGATGACATCACTGTTTTTTCCAAAAATGCAGCAAACCACCTCTCTCATTTGAGACAAGTCTTCACGAGGTGCAGGAGATTTGGACTATCTTTGAATCCTAAGAAATGTATCTTTCTTGCACATGAAGGAAAGCTCCTTGGCCATATTGTCTCCAAAGAAGGATTAGCAATTGATCCAGAGAGGGTTAAAGCCATAAGAGCACTACCATTGCCAAGCCACAAGAAAGCCCTTCAGAGTTTCTTGGGAAGGATAAAATTTGTTCGGAGGTTTGTCCCAGATTTTGCAGCCCTTGTCAAGCCCATCACCAAAATGTTAAAGAAGAGCATGGCTTTCAAGTGGACAACAGAAGGCAAGGAGAGTTTTGAAGCAATCAAAGAAGCTATCTCTCAAGCACCAACTCTCATTAACCCAGATTTCTCCAAGGATTTCATGCTCTATGCATTTAGAGGTAATGATACTATTTCTGCCATTTTGGTATAGTAGAACAAGGACAATGATGAGCATCCAATTGCCTTATTCAGCCAGAGCCTAGATGACTATGAGGTAAGGTACTCTTTTATTGAGAAGTATGTACTTGTAGTAATCAGAAGCTTGAAGAAATTCAAGCATTTAATCTCAAGCAAAAAGGTCTAGTTGCTGGTCTCACATCTTTGGGTTAAGGACTTCCTCCTCAACAATGATTTGAATGAGAAAAGGGCAGGTTGGATCACCCGTGTCATGGAGTATGACATTGAGATCAAGATCACCAAGCTGGTAAGAGGGAAAGGATTGTGTGAGCAGCTGGTTTTGGGGAAGCAAAAAGAAGTATGCAATGAAGAAGAGGTTGTTTTGACAGTCCAGGACAGCCATGAGCCAAGTGGTAATCAAGAAGAAGACAATGTTGCCTCCACTCCTTGCTGGACCCAAGGTATTATACACTTCCTAGGCACAGGCCTATGCCCTTTGGAGATGAACAAGACCCAAAATAGACACTTCAGATTGCAGGCTGTCCCATATGCCATTGTTGATGGAGTTTTGTTCAAGAAAGATGTGAATGGAGTGCTGCTAAGATGCATTAGCACAAATCAGATTCAAAGGGTGTTGGAAGAGTTCCATGGTGGACCAGCTGGTGGTCATTTTGCACCAAGAGTGACAGCTCTAAAAATCATGAAGGCTGGTTATTATTGGCCTAAGATCTTCAGTGATTGCTATGCATGGATCAAGAGGTGTAAGAATTGTGCATTCTTCACAGGAAAAGAGAGACTTGCTGCCCTTCCATTACATCCAATCTCAGTTGACCAGCCATTCATGCAATGGGGTTTGGAATTCATTGGAGTCATTAATCCTAATTCAAGCCAAGGGCACAAATGGATTTTGACAGCCACGGACTACTTCACCGGATGGATGAAGCAATAGCACTCAAAGAGGCAAAGAAGTCTAGCATCTTAGACTTTTATGAGGGGATAACAACCAGATTTGGTGTACCTGCTACAATAATCTCTGATAATGCATTAGCATTCATTGGATCTAAGGTGACCGAGTGGGCTGTTAAGAACAGGATCTACCTAAGCACTTCATCAAACTATTACCCTCAAGGTAATGGCCAGGCCAAGTCTACAAACAAGAACTTGTTGAGGATCATTAGGAGGACTCTTGACGAGAATCAGAGGTCTTGGCATACCAAACTAAAATCAGCCTTATGGGCTGATAGGATAACTCCCAAGAGATCCACAGGTAACTCTCCATTCAGGCTTGTCTATGGAAGAGAAGCAATCTTGCCCATGTCACTTGAGTTGCCAACATTGGAACTCATGAAGCAGCTGGAGTTGCTAGAGTTTGAGCCCATGGAGGTGAGGTATGCAGAGTTGATGGAGCTGCAAGAGATCAGAAATTAGGCATCCCAAGCAATGGAAAAGGATCAAGCTTTGATCAAAAAGACCTTTGATAGGAAGGCCAAGGATAGATCTTTTCAAGTTGGAGATCTAGTGTTGAAATGGGATGTGGATAGAGCAAAACCGGGAAGGCATTCAAAATTTGATGCCATTTGGAGTGGCCCATACATGGTTACGAAGTATAAGAACAGCAATGCTTTCCAATTGGCCTCATTGGATGGTGAAGAACTGCAGATTCCAGTAAATGGAATCTATCTCAAGCATTGCTTCTAGAGGAAAAATTACCACCTTGTAAATATTAGATTAGATTTTCATTCCTCCAAGTGCTTGTGCACATTGTTTTGCTGTAGGTTAGTTTTGTTTTCCCTAAGTGCTTTGACACAACTTGTTGTCATGGAGATGTTTTGCAGTCCTTGCTCCCATCAGGTGATATTCCATCTTCCTCCTTACACATTCTAAGTCAGTTGGGGTTCTAAACAGAATATTTGATGACTCCATGCCCAATGGACTGCTTCAGGCAACTGGTATCTTCTACCTAGCAGGCAGGTGACCCCGCTGAGTCACCAAATTGTTATCCAAAATTCACCCCCCAGGGTAATTTTGATAACATGCATCAGATTATTCTATCCCGAGCAAGTAGATTGATTCAAGGCCCAAAATCATGAAAATTGGCTAAGTCCTAGTCCTAGCCGCAGCTGGGACAGATGGGACATCGGGGCGCGAATCGACCGAAAAGCCACCAGGTAGTCCGCACAGCAATTGGGACATCGGGATGCGCGGGACATGAAAAGGTGAACCAGCCAAAAGTGGAAAAAATCACCAAGTTTTGTCTGGGACATCCGGGACAAGAGTACGTGAGAGGGACGTGGATCGGCGGTTTGGTGTGCAAGTCATCCGTTCGGGTGGTTCAGAGAATTTTGTCCCAGGCGATGCTGGGGACAGTTGGTACAAGAGTACATGGAGGACGCGAATGGCTTGGCCGGTTTGGCGAAGCAGAGGACTTTCATTTAGGACATCCGGGCCAAAAGTACACGCGGGACGCGAAAAGGTGAAGTGGCCGAAAAGGACAAGGAGGCCCACAGATGAATCAGGAAATGCCATGTGTCAGGGGGAAAATGACTTGAAGAATTTGCTAAGTGTTGGCTGAAAATTTCAAAGGGCAAGGTTTGAAGGGTCGGCCCGAGCCAATAGACACAGGACACGTGTCCTAAGGCGGGGGGAGTTCGGAGCCAGGGAAAGACTTAGGAAAATTTGACAAAAGTCTTGGGCCAAAAAATTAAAAGACAAGGATGACCCCACACCCCTGTCCTCCAACCAGATCACGCCACGTGTCCCAAGTGGCGGGCGCGGGGAAAGTGAATTTTTTTCCAAAATTATAAAAACGTCAAAATTTCAAAGGGAAACCCACGGGAGGCGGAGGAGAGAGAATTGCTCATCCAATCAGTGCTTGCCACGTGGTGTCTGACCAGTGGAGCATAGAAATTTTTCAAAAAAAATTCCAAAGACAAAAAAGAGGTAAAATTTGAAATTTTTTCCCGCCGATCCGTTTTGGGCCGTTTTTGCCCTAAATCTTCAAACGATCATATCTTTTGATCTAGAGCTTGAATTTTCATGTTCTTTATATCAACAGAAAGCGTTGAAATTCTATACACGATTCGTGGTAAATCTTGCATTTTGGTTCAGCTTTGAGAGAGAAAAATCAAGAAATGTCTCCGCACGTGGTAATGGCTAGAACTAACGTTTCAACAACCAGTTTTAATGCAGAATGGGTCGCATTCTCCTCCAATTGGTCAAAAATGATAGGGTATGGGTTTGTAAGGTCCCCCATGCTGATTTAATGCATTTTCAGTCAATGAGGAATGGGCTCCCATGTTTTTGTATGTTTTCTCTCTCCTTGGTTCGACCCATGCATTATAAAAGCCAGATTTGGCTCATTTCTTCAGGGGGAACACTTTTTTGAACATCAGACTTCTTCTTTCACCTGAAAACAAGTGAATTTTGTAAGTATCAGGCCTTTTCAAGGATTGTAATAGGTTTATACCTCTTTGATGGTGTAATGCAAGGGATTTTACATGGAAATGACAGTGCAAACTCTGTGAATGTTTTCAGTCCTCTGTTTGTATTATTTTTACTTCATTTTCAGATCTCTTATTGCATCTTATTAGCTTGTGTATTCTTTTCGTGTTGCATTTCATGGATTTGTGCCTATTTGTATGAGAAAAAAATGTTCACCACTCCTTTGGTGCATCACCATCATTAGGTTAGTTTCATTTTCTGCATTTCTTATCCCTGTCTACTTGCAAATTAGGGTAAAATTAGGATTTGAACCTCTGCAATTGTGTAAACACTAGATCTAATCAGAGGAGTTTGAGGAACCAGCCTCTAATCTGGAGATTCTTCTCTCATTTTACAAGTCCCCACACTTGGAGAAAGGATTCAATGTTGTGCAATCACACTGGATGCTAGAGTGATCAACCTAGAAATTTGATCAACATCTAGGGTGTCTTTGTGATTTTGCACTAACAACAACCAAAAAAATAAATTCCATGACCTAAGACAAATTTTTTTGGATGCTCTTTCAATTCGGATCTGAATCATCTGCAATGAGGAAGTATCCTTTTCTTTCCTTATCAAGGGATAATTTATTATTAGTGAAAATAGGAAAACAAATGCTTTAGTTTAACGATAATAAGCAACACACATTTATATAAACTATTCATATTCCCTTTATTGTTTAAGGATCTACCAATGATTATCAACTTAGTTGTGCTCTTTTCACGTGAAATGAAATCAACTATAAGTATAGATCCTTAATCCTAGAATCTTTATATATCATAGAATCTATTAAGTTGTGTAATCCCATATTACATATATATATATATATATATATATATATATATATATATATATATCCCCAATTATACATGATATTACCTAGTAATATTACACAAACTTATGTCATGAAGGTCTCATAAGTAAATCAACAATCAACATTTTTACCAAAGCAATTCATTTATAAAAAAGAGAGTTCTCCACTCTCTAAACTTAGGAAGTATTTCAAAGGATTACACAAATGTCTTTCTATCAATATAAAACTAGTTTTAAAAATCCTCTAGATTTATTTTTCCTAACAAAAGTAAATTTCAAGTAAATAATGAAGAGATAATTTCTTTAGTAAAACAAACGTAACTTTCTATAAGTCTTTCTCCTTTCATATTTTACGAATTCCATCTACAAAATTATTAGCACGATTCAGTTCATATGAACTCAAAGATGATAAACACTATAACGTTAAAAAAACACTTTTATCTAAATGTTTCCTATAAAGAACCCTATTGTTAATGAAATGGTTCTAAACTCAAAAATAAGATTAACAGAAAGAATTTCCCTAAAGATTACATAATAGAAAGAGAGGAATCATAGAATCTACAAGAAATAATGTTCAAGGAAGAACTAATTAAACCAACATAATTAATTCTATCTCAAACATGATTATGAAACTCATTACAACCTGCTAATCATATAAACAACAATAATTAAGAAATAAGTAATTCACATTCTTATCCTAATCTTAAACTTCTGAATCTAGTTTCCAACCTAAGTTCCACAAATCAACCTGTTCTTATTATTCAAGAAGTGAATTGATATAATCATATTACTTTAAAGTAGTATGTTGTTTTAATATTCAAAATATTAACAACCAACAATAAGCCTGTATGATCAAACAAGAAGATACAACTTGAATATCATCCATTCTAACAACCTTACCTAACCAAGGATCTTCTCATAATCAAAGGATTATGTTGATCAAGAACTAACCAAACATATAGGTAAGAAAATTTTAACCATACAAGAGATTTGGTACAATCCCAACAAAACAACTTAACTCATGGTAATATTTCCATGAGGGCTTGCATTCACATCTAAGTTTGAAACTTAAAAGAACAAGACATAGCTAACACAATCCAGACATCTAAAACAACCACATATGCATGTTCATTGTTTTCATAAGCTACTAATGGACAAATAATAAATCTTTTAAAATAAATACAAAAAGTTCAAGTCTTACCCGAAAGATTGAATCTAAATCAAGGAAGGAAATTAAGAATGAAAAAGAACAAAAAGTTTAGAAAACAACACAAGACCCCAATACGATAGTCGAAAGGAATAAGTCAGTAAACTCATATCAACATGTATCATCATCAAGAAAACATGCTCATCAAACAAAAGGTTCCAAGGGTAGTAATATCGACATCATAAAAATAATGCCAATCTACACTCATGAAGTCAAAATTTCCACGTGGAAATAAGATGATAAATGAAAACAAACCCAGGTTAAAAGTATAACAACCCAGGACTTCCCAAAAGATCCAAAAGTTCAAAAAATAGAACCAACTCAAAGAGAGTATCTAAATAATGAAGAATACATCCTCTCAAGACAAAATAATAGAGTTTATCTAGACCTCAATCTCATACTAACCATTTTAAAGTTATACCTTAGCTTAGAACAATCCAAACTAAATGTTACCCTTTTCACAGGCCAACCCGAAAGGGTATTCGTTCCAAGTTAACTCAACAAACAAAAAGGAGATATTATACCAGTCTCTGCAACAAAACTGGTCCACCCAAGAAGGGTTACAACTACTACCAAAAAAAGAAAGGAAGATAAAAATAAAAAAATCTTCCTTAAGAAAAATGCACTTTCAAGTCTTGCTAAACAATCTTTGAATGTTCAATAAACATCAACAAGATCTTACATAAAGCAAACTACATATCCCAAAATGGGTAATCACTAAACTCATCATCGAAAAAGAACTGAAACCTAAACTCTTTAACAAGAACACCTTCGCAATTCAAATTTTAGCAAAATATATGGCCTCCCAAACAAAAGTTTTTCAAAAGAAATAGAAGATTCCTTCCAGTCCCATTCTATGGTGAATATAAATAAGCATAACCCAGTTCATTAATAGTTGAGTGTTTCATAGAAGTAAAAGTACAATCACAATATAAGTCAACTAAATATTGTTGGTCTCAACCATTTTCAACTAAGAAAACTGATCAATGCAAAAAGTCATAAAAATATCACCATAACCTTGACATACCTTTCATGCTTACAAGATACCCATTCAAGGTGAACAATCCAACCAAGAAACTAACACAGTCTTCCATCGATATCCATGGAAGATTAGTATGAATAAGATAAACACAACTATCATTATTTTAAGACAACCCAAATTTCATAGTAAAATAGTATATACATAGCATTTTATCTCAAAAATCGAGAAATGCTATTGAATCAAGAAGAAAAAACACAAACAACAATACCAGGAATGATTTCATAAAAGAGAAGAGTTATTTTAATGAAAAAACTTAAGTAAAAGAAGAATATTTAATGAGATAGGGCCTATCATGCCTAGTAGTGATCCTGTCTTCTTTTCCTTCTTTCAATCCTTCATGCAAAAATTCTACAACAAGATTTCCGAAAACACCAAAATCCCAACCTCTAAAAAATTCCTTATCTTCCTCTTATAGCTTCCATGCTTATATTTTGTTACCATTACTGCCATGTAAGAAAAAATTAAGCATGCAAATATTCAAACTAGAGTTTTAAAAAATGAAAAATTGAATTCAGAGCTACAAAGTTCAAAAACCAAGTGAAACAATAAAAACCAAAAACCATCTATTCCTCCAACCTTCTCCTATTTCCTAGGTGGTTTTTGCACTTTGGTCAAGAACATTAAATGCCAACAGGACTGAAAGAGTCCTCTCCTACTTTCTCACCTTCACCAACTCCTTGTTGGTTAAAACTAAAAGTTAAAACTCCATGCAAATGAGATTAGTAGAGTTGAAAACTCAACTTCCCTATATTTCCATGCATTCACCAAAATTGGTGGTAACAGATTAAATACCTCATTCAAATTTGTTAATGCCTTAGGAATTGGTGCCACCAACACCCCTCCACTTTCCATCCACGCCATCCCCTTTAGGCTAGCCCAATGCCCTTAGGTTAGGTTCAAATAATATTATCTTATAAACCAAACTTAGGTCCTTAGGTATAATTTATTATTTTAGTCTTAGAATATCTAGTAACATGACTTAGGATTACCTCCTTCCATATAACAAATAATAAAATCACCTTAGCTTAAAATTAGGATAAGATAATAATCATAGGAACTTAGATTAAATTAGGTCCCCCAAACTAATCATCAACATTACCATATGATGAATAAAAATGACATTCTTGGATCACTATAAAGGACATATGCAAAAGATGTCACATGTGATCCCATGACAACCTAGGTTTAGAAATTAAAAATTATGTGTGGCTTGGTCAAATGACCCAAACATTATAAAATTGAAAGAATGCCTTAGATAATTGAAATTGATCTAAGGTATAGTTATCCTGCATCAAAAATCAAATAGATTGAAGCACAAGTTCAAATGCAATATAGGCTATGAACGAGTTTAGACTGAATTTATTTCTTCTATCCACATGCAGTGAACATTTAGCATAAGAAAGAATGAAATAATTCATTTTAAATTCAGAATTGACATGGCATGATTGTATTTATTTTTAGAAGATAAACATATCATCTACAACAAACATGATTACTTAGTTCATAAGAGTACACTGTCTTCAAACAAGAATCACATATCAACATTTACAACTTCAATTATAGAATTCATCAAGGATATCAACCATGGTAGAGGAATTACATACCTCCCCCCTAAAAAGAATCATCATCTTGATGATTAACTTAGTCCATATTCTTAAACAAGAAAAATAATCATAATTATAGTTCTTTTATCCACAAAGTTTTCAAACAAAAACTAGATTTGAAGAATTCAAGTTTTTCATAATTTATTACAACATTAAATAATTGTCCTAGCACTAATAAAATATAGTACCTACCCAAAACTGACAGAAATTAAAGATAGATTTAAACAAAGTCTTTAATTATCTCTAAAAATCAAAACTAATTCTATTCAAATAAATGAGGAAAAGTAGTTTTCATGTCCTCAAGGTTTTCCCATGTTGCACTTTCTTCATTAAACTAGTCCCACTAAACCTTGCATTGACTAATTTCATGATTTCATAAGTGCAACTAGAATTTTTCAAAAATCTTATGGGTTCAACGATGATTATTTGTGAGTCTTGGACCTGCAAAGAATCCTAATTTAATACATGTGATAAATCTAAAACATATTTCTTAAGCAAAGAAATATGGAAAACATCATGCATTCATGACAAAGTGGGAGGTAATGCTAAGTGATAAGCTATAGGGCTAATCACTTCAATAATCTCAAAAGGTCCCACAAAATGAGGTGATAATTTGGCTTCCTTTCCAAAGGTTATAGAGCTCTTTTTAGGCTTAACACATAAAAAGAATTTTTCACCAAGTTCAAATTTCTTATCGATCTTTTTAGATCTGCATAACTTTTCTACCTATCTCGCAACTTCTTTTAATCATTCATGAATCATTTTCACTTGTTCCATTTTAGTAATAATTTTAGGTCAAATTACGTCTCTATCTTCAACACTATCCCAACTAACTAGATTTCTAGATTTCCTTCCATGTAATGCTTCGAAAGGTGCCATTTTTAAAGAGGATTGATGTGTATCTTTGTAAGAAAATTCAACTAAGGGAAGATATTCTTCCAATTTGTACCATTGATTCATGTAGTACATTCATAACATATCTTCCAAAACTTTATTTGCTCTCTCAGTTTGACCATTTGTTTCTGTATGATATGCAGAACTAAAATTTAGTTTTGTTCCTAAGGATGCATTTAGTGTTTTCCAGAAATGAGATGTCATTCTAAGGTCCCTATCAGATATAATCAATTCAGTACGTGTACGTTGTTGGTGCTTAAAATAGTCTCATTCCATTTGTGCCTTTGAAACCTTACTGATTTACGGCCTCTGCCATTCTCTCCTTCCCCATGTTGTGCCTAGTTGATCCTTGTCACCATTTTTAATTGGTTCCTAGGTTGTAAATATCTTAAGGGTCTGTAATTTGGGTCCCCCATTATCTATTCATCTAAAAACTTGGGTTCCCCATGTGTTTTGTTCTCCATGGTTAGGATTTGTCTTCCTTATCATTTCTTCCCTAAGTACTTGAAGAAAATGAATGGATGTATCCCTGAAGAACGTATTTGAGCCCTGTAACATTTCTAAACTTTGTCCTTGAAGACAATTTCATTCCCAGGCTCAAATGGTCATTTTTTCTATATTTTATGGTTTACTGCATTTCTCCTAGTTAAATTTGTATCCTTGTACCTACAGGGTACGTGGCACCTTTTGGTTTGATGCGGCTCAACTGGGTACCTAGAAAAATTCACGAAAAGCCTTAACTCAAAATTTGTCCATGTGGAGGCACAACGCTCATTTTAAGATCTAATTTTTGGTTTTGCCTTGGAGTAGCACTGGGAGGACACATGGAGGCTTCCACTGCTTGGCCTGAGACTTAGACAAATTTTTATGCAGTTGGAGTATTTTGGTGGAACAGGACACGTGGCGAGCTTGCACTCATTTAGGGTCTCCGCTTTGGGCACCATCTTGAAGTTACGCCATGGATACACGTTGAGGAACTGCGCATGTTCGGGGACCAACCCTTACATTTCATTTTAAACAAGCACCAGGATGACACGTGGAGGCCTCCACTCACTTTTAATTTTTCTTACACTTTTCATTGGCCAAAAAGAGACTTCCTTAGAGCATAACATGTGGAGGCCTCCACTCACTTTACATTTTTATTAGACTTTTCAATAGCAAAAAAGAGACTACCTCGAAGAATGACACATGGCACTTTCTACAGAGCTTCAAGCATTCAGACAAACTTTGCTAAAATAGGACACATGGCGAGCCCACGCTCATTCAAGGTATCAAATTTTGGGACCACCTCAAGGTGCGCCATGGTGACACATGGTAGTTTGAAAAGTCAAAGAGGCGGGGAGGTGGACCATTGGAGGCAACTTGGTTTTTTTCCTCCTTAAGGATTAAAATTTCAAAATGACCCGCAAGCCCGATGAGGGAAATAGTCAATGTTTTTCCTTGGTCAATGGCAGAGGTGTGGGCTCTCGGGGAAATTTGGAAAAATTCCTTTTGAGAAAAAAGAGTCAAAAGTAAAAAGGAAGCGTGGCCCCACTCCAATCACATTTGGACATGTGTCAAGCTTGTTTCCCGAGGAGGAAACTATGGAGAAAATTTGGAAAATTTTCCTTTTTCCAAAAAGAGAGTAAAATGAAAGAATTTGACCACGGTTCTGCTCCAATCACATTTGGACATGTGTCAGGCTTGTATCCCAAGGGCAAAGGTGTGGAGAAAAATGAATTTTTTTCCATTTTTCCAAAAATTTGTAAAAATTCAAGGGAAGCCCTCAAGTATGTTCTAAAGTTTGAATCTACCACGTGGACGACCTAATTTCAAAGTAAAGATAAATGGCGTTATGACTCTAAATCTAATTTTCCACCATTTCTCTCGAAACACATCCGTAGTGCGAGTCTCCATGATTTCTTGGTCTTTTCTACATGCCAAGTAGAGAAGGAAGTTAATGTTGATATCTGATGTTTGGTGAGAAGATCTAGGAAGACATCTTTCACTATTAAAATGGTTTGAATTTCATTCCCGATCTGATTTTCCATTTTTCTTCTCCCGAGCACGCAAGAGGCCGATTTGTGATTAGGGGTGGAAGTGGTTGGAAAATTGAAGGAAAAGAGATCTACTAGAGGAAGGAGTTGAATGCGGGAGACATTCGATGAAATCTTCCCCCTCGAGCACCTGGAGACTTCTTACATATTTGATTCTAAGAATCATGAAAGAATCATGGCGAGCACTAGTGCATTAAATGTTTTTGTCTTTTAGGAGGAAGAGGCTCTGTTGTAAATGCTATAAATGGCACAAATTTTTTGTGCAAATGGTTGGAAGTTGGAGGTCAGAGTGCTAGAGGTCGAAGAAAATTCCCAAGAGGAAAATTTGACTAAGCCTGTCTTTTGAGAGTCCATTTGAGAAACTAGGTTATCTCTTTTTGTATTAAGCTTTATTGTGTCAAGGTGGTTGCAAGTGTATAGCCATTGACAAGCTCTGAGACTATTCTAGAAACTTTCCCCTACTAATAGACTTAATCAAATTCAATTTTTTCTGTGTTGTCTTGAGCAAAATGTGTTTGTTTTATTTTTGGATGTATGCAAGTAGTTTTTCTTGTTTCTATTGCAATCTTGTATTAAAATCTGATTCAATCACACAGGCCTCAATCCTTGTGATAGTTTAGTGGCATCTGCAATTCCATTTCTCATAAGATCTTTCATTTGGGATTGGAATAAATGATTTAAAATCACTTTTCTCTCATCTATTGACAGAGATTGTCTGTAAGCCTTTGGGTGTACCTTAGGTGTGATTTGACTCAAATCTTGATTCTTTGTTGGGTTTTCTAACTCAAGCCTTTGTGATATAATCTCAGAGATTGTGTGAAAGAGTGCTAATCTGGGCCTCCATTGAAGCACATATTCTAGTTGAAGAAACATTTTAGCTATTCTATGGCATTCTGTTGGTTTGAATTTCCATTTTGTAAGGTTCCTCAAGGATCTGGTGAATCTAGTTTCACCCTACCCAACCTCCCACCAAAAATTCATTTAACAACAACCAATCCTACCCATACTACCCCTGTTTGTCATGTGTGTACACAAATGCATAATCTTTGTTACCAAAACATGCAGATGCAATCAAGGTCTCAAATGTCTTTAGTAACCTTTTCCTTGTTGTGAAAGTATCTCCATGATCTGGAAGTGACAACTCGTGAGAGTCAGATTTGGTGTGTTGATCATACTTTCCCAAGGTCCTCTCTATAAAATTTATGCAAAAGAAGGATTTCTCATTGTTCTTCAACAAACAAGAGGTTACAAAATAGGTTCTCTTACCTTGGTTGAAAGGCACAACCTAAAATAGTGAGGATAGATCACATCCTTTTAAGGTGCTACCCACTCCTCTCAAAGCCTGAGTGTTAACAAGGTAGTTAGATTGCTTCCCGGCTACAAAATGACATAAATAATTTTCTATCTGCCTCTGAGTGTCCTGTCTGATCCATGATGCTGCTCGGCCTTTGAAGGAGGTTAAATTTGGGTACCAACATACTCCATGTAATCTAAAAATTTCATGCACAAATATTTTCACTAAAAATGTGATTCATCCGTAAGTTTACCAATAATAAAATGTGCTACTTTTTTCAATTTATCAACCAAAACTAAAATAACATCATGTATATTTCTAGACATACGAATCCCCTGAAAAAAATTCATGCTAATTACTCACCAATAATATTGTGGTATGCTATGAGGATATAATAAACTAGCTGGGTGTATATGTTTAGCCTTAACATGCTAACATTCCAAGAAATGTGAAACAAAATTAGTTATGTCTCTCTTCATCCCTTTCCAAAAATATTGTTATTTTACATCAGCAAGCATTTTTATAATCCCGGGATGTCCTTAGTAAGCTGAATTATCAAATCATGTCATTAACATTTTCCTCAACTCATTTCCTAAAGGTACGTACACTGGTTTTCATATCTTAGAATTCCTTCATTATCAAAGTTAAAAACTTTGTATCTTGCATCATTTGGATCTGTAACAAGTTTTGTTTTTTATCATTGAATGTAAAAATAAAATGCCATGATACTTTTAACCTCATCGTTAAACTAAATTCTCAAAGTTATTAGTGCAAAAATATGTTTCCTATGACTTAGTGCATCTACCACTCTGTTTTCATTAGCTTTAATGTAACTTATGTCAAAATCATAATGTGACAAAAACTCTAACCATATTAATTTTCTTGTATTCAGATTTGGCTGAGTGAAAATATACTTCAACCCAAGGTGGTCAATTTTTAATTCAAAAGGTCTTCCTAAGAGATAATGTCTCCATACTTAATGTGCATGATCTATGGAAGTAAGCTCTAGGTCATGGGGAGCATAATTCAACTCATGTAACTTGAGTTTTCTTATCTCATATGCAATAACATGATCATTTTACAATAGAATACCTCCTATTCCTTCACTAGAAGCATTTGTAACTATTGTAATGTTTCCATTTGGATATGGTACATCCAAAATAGGTGTATAATTTAGTTGATCTTTAAGAGTTTTAAATACTTCTTCACATTTGTCACTCCACATAAACTTTTTTCCTTTTGTAATGAAGTAATCGAGGTTTGATTTTTTAAAATTCCTTAACAAACTTTCTGTAGTAACCAACAAGCCTCATGAAGCTTATGACTTCATGTACATTTTTAGGTGCAGCCAATCAATTATAGAAAAAATCTTTAATGGATCAACTTTTATTCCATCTTTTCTTATGACATGTCCTAAATAGTGCACTTTTGTTTCATAAAAAGAAAATTTGGACAACTTACCATACAATCTTATCTTTTAAAGATTTCAAGTACTATTTTAAAATGCTCATGATACTCATCAATGCTTTTAGAATAGATAAGAATATCATCCAAGAATACAAGTACAAACTTGTCTAGGTGTTATTCAAAGATATTATTCTTTAAATCCATAAAATATGCAGGTGCATTTGTCAAACCAAAAAGTAAAACCTTGAATTCATAATGTCCATATCTTGTTCTAAAGTTTGTTTTATTATTAGTATTTGATTCTTAATTGGTGATACTCAAAACAAAGATCTATCTTAGAATATATTGATGCACCACGCATTTGGTCAAATAAATCATCAATTCTAGGAAGTGGATATCTGTTTTTTATTGTTGCTTTGTTTAACATCCTGTAATCAATACAAAGTCTAAGTGTTCCATCTTTCTTTTTCACAAAATTACCTGTGCTCCCTAAGGTGAAACATTCAGCCTTATCAAACCTTTACAAAAACTTCTTGTAAGCGTGCCTTAAGTTCTACCAATTCAATGGTATTCATTCGATAGTGTGCGTTGAAATAGGCTCAATTCCGGTTTGATTTCTATTGTGAAATCAAATTATCATTTAGGCAGAAGACAAGGTAGTTTTTTCAGAAACACATCACAAAAATATCTTAACAACAATTTTTTTCCAAGAAATCACTATCATTTTCTATTGTTTCAGAAATTTTTACTACATATAGAGTGCATCCTTTATTTTTGGCCTTCTTAAGTTGCATAGCTAACAATTTTCTAACTGAAATTTCTTGTTTTACTCCTTGAATGTCTGTTTTTTCTATAGATCATCAAGGAAACTAATGTATTTTAAAAAACAATCAATTTTTCTTTATGATTAACAAGCCAGTTAACACCTATTATAACATCATATGACCCTAAAGGAGCAACATAAAGATCTACTTGAGTGGAAAATTTTACTAACTCAAAGACTGCTCCAAAAAGACATTTACTCACAGTATGGACAACATTATTACCATAATGTACAATCCAAGATTTTTCCATTATTCATACTTTTAGTTTTAGTTTTATAGCTAATTTACTAGAAATTAAACATTTTGTAGGTCTAGTATAAAAAATTATAATAATAGGTGTACCAAATAATTTACTTAACAACATGTATCTTATGCTTCTGATTGTTGTCATATTTCTTTAGAGGGCACTATCTTGCATCGTGATCCTTAACACGATTGAAAAAACCCCCTATAAGTCCTATTTTTGTTTAATTTATTTTCAACCTTGAAATTATTGTTTTGTCCTCGATAGGACTTCTGCCCATTGTTGTTATTCTTCACAAAATTGTTTCGAATGTTTGCGATAAGTTTATTTGCTATTGTTTTCTTATTATTATCAGTCAAAAACTTATTTTTGGCTCCAAACTTTTTCCATGCCACCTTTTTGGGTGCAAGTGATGAAGAAGAATTAGGAATTTTCTTATGATTCTCTTCCTTATGAGAAGAAATTACCTTTAATTTATGTTCTTGCCGAATGGATTTTTCTACAACCCCTTCCATGGTGGTTGGGATGTGAACATATACTTCACCTTCTATGATAGGAATAAATCCCATAATAAACTTGTGTATCCTAATTTTTTGTTTGTTTGATATTGAGGAACGTACTTAAGAAGTTTAGTAAACCTCTCCTAGTACTCAATTATAGTTAATTTTCCTTGAATTAAATTCTAAAATTATATCATTTTATGATCATAATAGAGCTTTAGTAGTCAGTGTTTCCTAAAGTAGCTCGTGAACTGATCCCAATTGATTCTTGAATCATTAATGTTCAATTACAATTTACGGTTTTCCCACCAAGAGGATTCCTCATGGGAAAGTTGGTAAGCTCCACATACTACTTTGTTTCTTCTAAGAAGTTCCTTATTGCAAAGTAATTCTTCATTTTACTGAGCCAATTTTAAGATCCATCCCCTAGTGCAGTGCCATTGAACTTTGGTGGACTTATCCTCTTTATGTCATTATTAAGTTAAGTTTCTAATCTTTCCTTTTTATTTTCATGCAAATTGGGTACATTTGCATTTGCATTCACACAATTATTATTGACATTTACAACATTGTTATTTTCTACATTATTACTATCAACACCAAAATTTCCACCATTAGCATTGTCCCTAGAGGTGTTTGTACAAATGAAAAGTGACATGTGAGGATGATAATCAGAAAGTGACTTTCCCCATACCCGACCTCTCGAGGTCGTGCCAAGACAGCCGGTGGTCTGTAATGCGGGTGACTTAGACGAAGCCACAACTAGTATTATGGCCAGTTTTCAATGATAGGAAAGCTACATGCGAGGATGAGAATCGGCAAGTAACCTTCCTATAGCTAACTATAGGAGGATCAGTAAATAATATTTGGTAGTGTGATCTCTTGATAGCTAAATGACAAAGGGGAGATTTAGAGGCTATGAACAGGTAACATAAATTCCCTAGTGGTTTATCCTAAGATCTAAGTGTGAATCTAGTTTTGAAGTCTCTGAATTAACTTAAACTAAAAATAACAATTTATACTCTAATGCTTTGAAAAGGAAACTACTCTAAAAAAAATATATGATTGAAACATTATAATTATGAACAACAATTAAACTACTTTATAATAAACAAGTGAGATAACCTAGTGTGGTTATTCACCT
This sequence comes from Taxus wallichiana var. yunnanensis, assembly GCA_018340775.1. Lineage (NCBI taxonomy): Eukaryota > Viridiplantae > Streptophyta > Pinopsida > Cupressales > Taxaceae > Taxus > Taxus wallichiana. The sequence goes on from CM031244.1 coordinate 603,667,643, forward strand.
GTGTAGATGTGTGAATCTAGATAAAAGACAACTAATTAACTTAATTGAAAACCTTCAATCCTACCTCAGAAGTGAGGAACAAATCATAGTTTTTTAGAAACTATCATTCCCCATGACTTCCTGGCAATATTAAAAGTGAGCTTAACTAAAATAAAATGATTCACTACTCTATTTGATACATTGTAACTATAACTTTGATAGCTCAAACCCGGTGTTTACAGAATAGTGGTAAATCCGGTTGTGTTTGACTTCATCCCCTTACTATGATCTCCTTGTTCCTTCGTGTTCTTGTGAATCCAGAAAAGTGTGTATATGATAGCATCAATAGAAGAAGGTATTCAAACAATGATAGCTTTGGATATAGACTGAATACAATGCAAGTACGAGAGGGATAGCGCGAGTGAATAGAGCTTGACTATGCAATTCCTAACGGGATTTATTGTGGGAATATAATGCAAATGTACTGAGATTTTTTGAATCTATCCTTGTGATAAAACAAAACCTATAACTCTAATGGATTCCAATCTACAAATGAAACTACTTTACTCTAAACTAACTTGTATGGAACAACCATGAAGCAAGACTAAAACAAGAAGATCAAATGACCTCTAAACAACAAAGGCAAACTAATAATGGAAGTAAAACATGAAATTATGGGAATTCTAATTGAGAAATTCAAAAGATTGAATAATAGAATTGAGAAGGTGAGGGGCCATTTGTTTGAAAACAAGCTGGTTATTTATAGCAAATGCATTTACCAGAGGGTAACTCTCAATTGAACTCTTTTTATAAAAAGAGGAAAAACACTATTCACAGGTGGCAGCTAAAACATAAATGCAAAGCAAAGTAGCTGAAGAATGTGGGTAAAAATTAAAGATTTACATTTGACGTGATCATTGGAGCATTTTGGAAAATGTGTATAGGACCGTTGCCTCTGCCCTGGCGGCGGTCATAGGACCGCTGCCCACACGCAGGCAGCGGTCTCATCCAAGACCAAAATGCAAGGAAAAAGGGGGGCAGAGGGCAAAACAAAGCATGCGGACACTGAGCGAGGAATACGGGATACAAATGTATACTTGGTGAGATTTTTGGATCCCAAACACCTTGCGAGGAGACCGTATCATCATTGGGGTATGTGTAACATCTTTTCGGTGGTGTAGTACCCTACAATTTTGGGTACGTACATATTTCCCCCTCGGAGAAGTGTCTTAGCCATGAAGAGGCATAAAATAGTGGATTCGAGTATGGTGGTCCTGAAATGGGGAGTTAGGAGTTATACCTGACACGCCCGTGTGTTGGAAAGTCACCATCCAAGATCTCATTATCTACAAAATGAAAAAGGGGACTCAAGTGCAGCTAGATAAAATAAATTGAGAAATAAAACAAAATTGATATGAAATGAGGACTTACCATCTGCACGGGGTTTAGAACTTACCTTGTCGACACTTCTAACCTACGAAAGATGTTCAATTTTAAAAGCTATATATATAAAATGAACTCATTTTACTATTCATTTGCAGATTGATTTGATAGTTTTTGAGCTCTGGGACCCACGGTGATAGTTTTCGATGAGAGTATAGTCAAAACATTCGTGGTGAGATAGCGATCATGCCTCCGAGAGTGGAACATCGACCCATGAAGGCTCAGGTTAGTTATTCTCAATTTATTGTTTTTTAACCTAAAATGTGGAAATGATGAAATCTTTGTCTCGGGGCTTATTTTTGAAAATATTAGTTTTGAATGAGTCTCTAGGGGGGGTGCCCATAGGGTAGGTTTTTATTTTAGTTAAAATGGTGCATTTTCTTATTTTTGGGACAAGACCGTCACCCTGCACAGGATGGCGAAGCATGGGACCGCCGCCTTTAGAAGGCCGTGGTTACGGAACGCTGCTCTACACAGGGTGGTGGTTCACAACATAAAGCAAAAACAATGCTTTCCTTTACTTATATTTGCATTTTTAGCACTTTTACATGTTCTTGATAGTTTTTCCAATCAAATTTTGATACTTACTCCTTTTTTTTGTGTTTTTGGGTGTATGCAGAAGGAGGAGTATATTAGATGGAGCTGAGAGAGGGAGTGTGATTCGCTCCCAAGTAGTGTTAGAGGCACTCACTCAGGCAGAGCGAGATACTCTTTAGAGGGATGGCATTTGGAGGATTACGCAAGGCCCTCACATTGCACCTGCTAGTCACATACTATGTGACTTATTTTCATATTGGGATGTAGATCAAAACACCTTTTGATTTCCAAGAGTTAGGGGTGAGTGAACCATCACCCTGGAGGATGTTTACCATATACTAGGGGTTCCGATCCCTAGGTGGTGGCTGTCTCTTAAGATATCATTATCGAGATCTCAAGTGGTTTAGTGGGCCACATATATGGGGGATGCAGTTGTTTCGATGGGGTTGAAGAAGGGGGTGAGGATCCGCTCCATTGTTGAGACAGACATTCCTATGCTCCACAAGGCCATCATGGGCATCCTTGCTTTGAGATTGATTAGGGACAAGGGAGGAGACACTCTCATATATTGCTGGACCCCCATTATTACATAGATTGAGGGCCATGGATGTGTCTACACTTGGGGAGCAGACATCCTTGGGACCACATACCATGATTTGTACATGGTGGTCTGACTATAGGGATAGTCATTGAACCACCTAACTCTTTTCATGAGTTGGGTGTATGAGCATATCACTCCATATGGGAGAGGTGTAGAGGCAGAGGATCTCGGGGCCGTCAGGGTAGCGAGGTGGATAGGGATGACTGTTCTTAGAGCACCCCACCAGCCAGTGGCCTCTTTGACTACTACAGATATGGAGGCCACTCCTTATCAGGCCATGGTAGGGCTATGGGGAGAGGAGACCATTACATTGATTGCTTGTCAGACTACCAGTCAGTTGGTAGACAGGGTGGGGAAGTTGGAGATCCACCCCTTTGATAGAGTACCATAGCAGTTCGGCCTCCCCTATATTGACATGTTTCCTCTGGTGGGGCTAGTGTATAGATCTATTCATGAGGCTTGGGGAGGTCCTAGAGGCCGGGGTTGGACCATTGTTACCCCTGGTGTTCCTATCGCAGCCAGGAGGGTGGTACGTGCTTGAGGGAGAGCCGGTGCTCCTCAGGCACCTTTACTTTGGATTGCTATCGGTCCCACCCATAGCAGCGATGAGCCCATTGACATGGACTCGAGTCTAAGGAGTTCATTGGGGGAGAGATAGAGGAGGAGACAGAGGAGATGGAGATTGGTGGGATGGGTGGGGAGGATGATAGTGATCCTTAGTGGCATGATACTCAAGAGATCCTACGGGATGAGAGGGTGGAGGAAAGTGCATAGATGGTGACTCTAGTCTCAGAGGAGTTTCTCTCTCAAGATTTAGGGGGAGATGGCGAGTTTGTTACAGGCCGTCACATTGCCCTAGATGTGGGAGAGGGACACCGGTCGAGAGCGACATCGATGTGGCAAGGTGCACGGATAGTAGAGATCCTTCCTAGAGGCCTAGCGATCCGAGTGAGTTGCTACTCTTCTCTTGACTTTGTTTTAGTTAGAATTGTCTTATTTTTTATTTCTTTTTATCCTTGGTTTTATTTTTCATCATTTTCTAACTTGTTTTATCCTTTATTTATAGTGACTGTTGATGAGTGGCGAGACTTGATTTGCCGAGTATGCACAGATACCTTGTTGCTCCCCTTGGAGAAGACTCGTGTTGAGCTTTATATGGATGTGGGGGAGCCTTCAACAGCTGGTAGGCATACCGATGTTTTTTCCTCTATCTAGCATGCGGCAAAGATCATGGCTTCTTTCCACGCTGAGGTAGCTAGATATAGGATGGTCTAGCACTTGATGAGGAGTCATTCTCATAGTGAGATGTCAGCTACTAGCCATAAATGTGAGCCCTTAGTGCATTAAGAGCACCGGCATAGCTGATTCCTATACCTGGTCATGAACCCTTTGAGGGATCCCATAGGGATTGAGAGGCCATTTTTGTAGTGTTTTGTCAGATATCTATATGAGTTTTTTTGTACTTTTTAGGATCATTGAGCGTTTTGACCATCCCTAGTGCATGATGACATTGTATATGAAACATGATAAATACATACATACATACATACATACATATATATATATATATATATATATATATATATATATATTTGGATCTAGACTCTTGGTGCCTAGAATTTCATGACTTGTTTCCACATGTCTACTAGATGTTTTTAGAGTACTTTTTTCATGCTTTTCAGTATGTATGCAATGGATGACAAATGATAGTAAACAGAATGTTTCTCTTTTTTATGCTTTTGTAATGCTGATATGAGATGATACAAACATATGGTAGTACTGAACTTTTGAACTCTTTGGGAAATGTTTGTAATTTCTTCTTATGTTGGAAAAATGTGATGAATGTATAGTGATAAAGAGATGAATTTTCCCCATTCCTAACTCCACTCAACCAGTAAGATGTGAGGGGTCAACACCAAGGGTGAGGAAGGGCAAAAATTATATGAGTTTGACTGAATGGAATGATGAGAGACAGACAAACCAGTAATAGAAACCAAACTTAGACCTACACACCTACCCTACTCAGAGCTACCACCAAGCTTAGAAGGCCACTTACTTTCGAGTTTATCTAGACTTAGATTCATAAATGGAAACTTGTTTGAAAAAGTCTAGTTTTGAGGATTTGATCTCTTTTGGAGTTTGGACATTTGTTTTCTCTTAATAGAATTTGATTTGTGCTTCTAGCATACCAAGATTTTTAATTTGTGTGAATGCTCCCCCAACTCCCCGCCTCATGCCAATAGTAAAAAGCATGGGTTTGTCACCAAAGACAAGATATAGGTGAGTAAGGGCACTTCTTTCCTTTCCCAATCTCACACCACCAAAGAAGAGATGTGGGCTTATCACCGAAGGTTGATGGGGCAAAGAAGTGTGTAAAATAAAATATTCTATTTCTTGGGTGCTTTTGATTCCATTTGATTTTAACGTTTGTGATCTATGACTTTGGGATATCCTTTCTTTCAAAGAGATTTAAGAGGGATAGATGTGACACGAAGAAGCTTCTAGAGCAGACGGTAGGTAAGGACAACTTCACCTAGTAGAAAAAGAAGAGAAAAACCAAGTATGCGAGGCCTTGGTATGGTTTTTGTTAATACTAAATGTCATCAAAATGGATGACAATATTTGAAAATACTTGATGATGTTTGAAGAGATGTGTTTTGAATGCTTTTTCCAATACTTTCAGAAATTAGTAATAAATTGCTTAAGAGTAAGTTCTTGGACTACCATTTTTATGAAATGAGTGGACAGAATGAAACAACTAAATGACTAATGCAATGTAGGTAGCTATAATGTACAAGTGGTGATTTTGATGTCTTATGTGTAAACCCATTTAAGATGCAAGGAATTGATAGTTTCATTGAATTCCTCACCTTCTAGTGTGCACAAAAGATACCAAACATTTCCATAGTCCTTCATGACTCGGTATGGGCCCAACCACTTGGGCCGGAACTTCCTTCCTTCACCGGTTTTCTTATCGATCTGGCTGTCTAGTCTTAGAACTAGATCTCCCTCATATATTTCTCACTCATAGAATTTTATGTTATCTTTGTTGGCACATCTGATTGGCATAGGCTCTATGCCATTCATCGGCATTTAGCCTGGTCTCGTCAAGGCTTTCCGGTTGAGAGAGGCATGCCTCCATGTAAGCTTCTTCATCCAAAATCCCCGTAATGAGATACAGAGACTTGGTATTTCAACTTCAAGTGGGAGAACTACTTCTACCCCTGGAATATCAGCAAGAAAGGGGTTACTCCTGTTGCTATTCGTATTAAGGTTCGATGGGACCACAAGGCTAGATATAGTTTTAAATGCCAATCTCACTTGTTCTCCTTGATCGCTTTTTGAGTAGAATATCCTTTAACATTTTGTTTTTCACTTGACCTACCCATTAGCTTGAGGGTAGTAAAGAGAGGCCATGTGATGGTTTATTTTGAATTTGCTACATAACTCATGGACCTCATTATTTTTAAAGGATGTGCCATTATCAGAGATAATGACTTGGGACACCATACCTATAAATGATTTGGTTTAGAATGAATTTGGAAACTACCGAACCTAGTACAATGGTGAGGGGCATGGCCTCCACCCATTTGGTAAAATATTCCATGGATGTAATTATAAAATTATGGCCATCAATTGATGAGGGAGAGAATTTTCCTATCAAGTCCAGACCCCATGTGGAGAAGGGCCATGGGATTGCTTTTGGTTGCAGGATTATGCTGGCATGCGAATCTCGTGAGAGAAATCTTGGCATTTGTGGCACTTACGTATAAATTCCACTAGGTCATGCTTGAGAGTGGGGCAAAAATAGCCCATCTCGATGTATTTTTCAAGTAGTGGCATGACCACCGAAGTGGCCTCCACATATCCCACTGTGGGATTCATGAAGAATCTTCTTGGATTCTTTTATGTCGACACATCTTAAAAGCATGACGTCAAAGGCTTTACGATAGAGTACCTATTCTAAAACAACATATTTAGTGGTAATAATGCATAACCACCTTTTTTGTTGTGATGTGGCACCTTCTCGGGTATGCGTGGTCTATGATAAAATTGATGATATCAGTGTACCAAGGACATGTAGAGATGGGGGGCCTGGTTTCGACGAAGTATACACACTCATCAGGAAAGTCCAAATTTACCAGATCACCTCCATCTAGTGGATTGTCAGCTAACCAATATGTAATGATTTGTCCTTTAATGGATTTTTGGTTTACGAATGTCAACTCAAATTCACCCATTAAGGTTATGAAACGTCTAACCTTTTTAGATAAAGATCCTTACATGAGAAACGTTCATAAATGATCTATCTTTACAATGACCCTTGTTTCTTGGTTTAACATGTAATGTCTTAAACGTTTTATTGCAAAGACTATGTCAAGGCATTATCTCTCTACCTATGTCTAACATGTTTCATAATCAAGCAACGTTTGGCTAATGAAATAGACCACATGTTCCCATTTATCATTGTCTTCTTGAGCCAGCATGTAGGCTAGCAAGACATGAGTGGCTCGTGAGTATAAGATCAAAGGGCAGTTTGGTTTGGGAGGCATTAGCGTGGGTGGAGACAACAAGAAGCGTTTAACTACTTTGAAGGCCTCATTGCATTCTTCAGTCCAATCAATGTTATAATCTTTCTTTAATAGATTGTTGATTGCATGAATGGAAAACTTAAATCTGGGATGAACCTCTGGATTCCTCGAGTTTCCCAAGAAATGACCTAATTCCAGACTCATCCTATGGTGGGATCATTTTGAGAACAGCCCGTATTTTGGCTGGATCAACATCAATCCCTTGTGAAGATATAATGTAGCCCAGAAGTTTACCTCTTGTCACACCAAACATGCACTTCTCTAGGTTTAATGTGATGCCATATTCAATTAATCATGAGAGGATGATACAAAGCACTTCTAGATGATCACATCATTTCTTGGCCTTGGCCAACAAGTCATCCACATAGGATTCCAAAATTTTATGGATAAGATCATGGAATATATATGTCATTTCCCACTGATATGTAGCACTGGTGTTCTTAAGACGAAATGGCATGACAACATAGCAATAAGTTCCCCAAGGAGTGATGAACGTAGTTTTGGCTTGATCTTGTTAAGATATTTTAATTTGATTATACCATGAGAACCCATCCATGAGGGACAATGGTTCAAATCTAGTTGTTGCATCAATGAAAATGCCAATGGATGGTAATGGGAAGTCATCCTTGGGACAAGCTTCGTTAATATCCTGAAAATCTATGCAAATGCGTATCTTCCCATTCTTTTTTAGGACAGGGACAATATTAGATACCCATTGTGAATAGTCAATGGGCTTGATGAATCCCACTTAGAGAAGATTTGTTACTTCCTCTTTTACCATGAGAGCCACTTTTGGCTTCATTGGTCTTGACTTTTGTTTAATTGGTTTTGCATCTGGTTTAGTGACAATATTATGCACCGTGACATGTGGTGTGATGTCTGTCATTTATTTATAGTTAAATGCAAAATCCTTTTGATGTTTATTGAGGATTTGGGTGTGTATTTCTATCTCCTCCAGAGTTAACGAGGATCCCAACTTCAAAAATTTTAGTTCTTCCTCTGTTCCAATGTTTATGTCAACGGTTTCTTCTATTAAAGAAGTGTTACCTTCTTGAAATGCATGTGAGGCTAGAGGTAGTTCCAAGATTTCTCCGTTTTCTATCTCGTAGATATAGAGATCCTTCGTGAAGGAGACTTTGCCATGGGATTTCCAAAATAGGAAGAGGAATGTGGTATTAGGGAAATATCAACTATACGGTGAGAAAGGTGTATCTCTGCATAGGCATTTAGATATTTGAGAGTGATTCTATCATCCTCAAAGTGATCCATGATAGAAAAATCATCCTCAACATCTCCATGAGTCAGAGTGAGTTTTTTGGTATTTTATGCACTAATGGTTGCATATTTAAGTGACACTATGAAATGTGTATCTTCTAACTCGTTGTTTGGAGTGAACCAAGAAGCTAAGGTTACTATTGAGTCTATGAGAAGGTTCTGCTCTCGTGGGATTGCTTCAATTGATATGAAGTTAAATCCCTTACTTAGATCTAATACTATTATTTTATAGAGTTGTAAATGCTCAACTCTAGTTTCATCTACCTTAGAGACTTGGTTTGCAACTAGATGTGAGTCTCCTAGCACTCTAATGTTATCGACGCCTATTCTTTTGGCAAGGATGAGGCCAAGGAGGAGAGCTTTGTACTCATCCCCGTTGTTTGTACATTCAAAGTTTAATTTAAAGGTGAAAGGTAGGATCTTTCCCTCAGGTGAAGTAAAGATTACTCCCACCCTAGCTCCAAAGTGACATCTAGCTCCATCGAAGTGGAGAGTCTAATACTTTCTTGGAAAAATGGATGTTGGGATATCTGTTGTATCTATTTCTTTTGCTTCAGTTACTTCTACCATGAAAAATTTGTTTGATGGAAGAGAAGAAATTCCCAGGGTGTGTCCCATACCCATAAAATCAAATGATAGGAGAATAGGTAAGTCTTTCTCTAGTAATTCGACAATTTTTGCGGTAGTCTCTAGTGACACTATTTCTATAACATTGGTCTCATTTTTGAGTGCTTTGGAATGTCCTTGGCTAGATTTTTAATTTCCAACTCGTGGCGGTATCAACTTCTCTTTTGGTTTTGAATTAATTGGTTTGATAAGTTGATTTATTGGGATTTCAAACTCGGAGTGAATGCCCTATTTTTTCTTTGAATCGGGTAGGTGTATATCGAAGGGTTTTAGGTCACCTTATGCCATAAATATTTTCCCTAAGTGTAGAAATCTTATTTCTTGGAATAACATGGAAGGGATTGCCTTCATGCGGTGTATCCATGGTTAACCAAGGATCATATTACAGTTGGTTTCCGATATATAATATAAAACTCGATGAGGACCATCTTGGATCCTAAAGTGACTGGTAAAACTATGGTTCCAATTGAAGTGGCCTTGAGGCTATCATATCCTCTTAACATATTTTGTGTTGTGGAACAATTTGTCTCTCCATATCCTAAATTTTGAAGAAAAGCAAAGAGGACTATGTTAACTACTGCCCCATCATCAACCATTGCATGTTTAACATAATTATTGTAAACCCATACTTGTATATGTAAGGTTGGGTCACCTCTTCATGCAATCTCGGTGTCTTTTGGCATTTTGCTTATATCAAATATAAATTTAGTAGCCCTATCTGGCTGCCCCAGGAGGATAAATGTCAAAGTCTACATGGTTTACTTTCATTTTCGGAGGAGGAGTGATGTTGATTAAATGTTCGAGTCCTAATGCCTCTAAGAGGGCAGCTCAGGCAAGAGAATTTTTATCAAATCCAAGAAGGAAATGTGAGAGAAGGTTTTAGTTAAGTCATTAATTAAATCGTAGGTGCCTATGGGTTTTACCAACGTTTGTTGAATGTTGTCTAGTTCCAATGGATAACTTGGAGTTGGTTGAGAAGAATAATCTGTGTTCTTATTATGGTTTCTATGGGTGACTCGATGTCTAACTCCACCGGACCAACTATATTGGTTTGGGGTTGAGTTCCTAGTTGCGGTACGATCGTGGTGGATTTAATGAAGTTGAAGATTTTGATCATTATTTCTTGTTATGATACCCTTGTTTGTTCCATTAGGGTCTAGCTTATTATTGTTAGAATGGTTTTGGAGTGGATCATTAAAGATCTTGAGGGGTGCATTTTGAGGGGAAATTTTCCCTGTATAAGTGTTTGGCATAGGTATTATAGAATTTCCCAAAACATATCTATAAAGAGTTGTTTTTGATCTTTTGGCAAATCATTGCATGAATTTATTGTAGTCACGACAAGTCCTAGTATTGTGGCCTTAAATCTTGTGGAAGCCACAATACAAATTGGGATTATAATTTCAAGGTTGTTGATTTAAAACTTGTTGTGGCCCAAAATTCTGATAAGGTTGCTAGTTGTTAGAGTTAAAATTTTGAGGTTGTTGCCTTTGGTTTTGACTCTGATATCCAGTTGGGTTTTGATTTGGACCTTGTGTTTGGATTTTTCATTGTCATTATTGTTGTTGTGGTAGCGGTGGACAATTAAAATCCACCGCGTTGATTGTTGGAGTAAAATTGTTATTTCGCTGATTATTAACAGGTGGTGAAATGTTTACAACGTTTGCCCTTTTAACTTGGTCAGTTACTCCATCTGTTGTAACTCGTGGTTCTTGTTAAGGATCTTAGGTCCTTGATTAGCATTCCGGTATTAGGATAGCCCACGATGTTTTGATTAGGAGTGGTTAATTTCCGTTTGTTCCATAAGTTTTACGACCACTATCTATTACCGCTTGGTTGATTCGAGAGAGCACTCTCAAGTACTTCATCATAGGTTCTTAGTAGGAACTTTTGGACTTCTTCTTTATCTCTCTATTGAGAAAATTAAGGAATAAATCACATAGTTCCATTTGATCCATGTTTGGAGCACTTGCTGATGAGTAAAAAACCATATGCCATATTTAAATAAAGTGAGCAAGTGGATTCATTATGTTCTTGTTTAATATGTAAGAACTCCCTTATTCCCATTCTTAACAATTTTTTCATATAAAAGCTTTGATGAGCTCAAACATGAGTTGTTTAAATGAGCATATCAAGGCTTCAGGTATTCTATAATACCAATCAAGGGCAATACCTTCTAAGGTTTTAGGGAATATCTTAGCAACATCCTCGTCCCAACGGAGTAATTCCCGTATGGCTATAACATAGGCCTTAATGTGTGCATTTTGATCACCTTCCCTTTTATATTTGGGTAAATTAGGAAGAGGTCTTGGAAGCATAACATTTAGTATGGTGAAGTCTAGGGATCTTTTAAATATTCGAATAAGTCCCCCTCTGCATAGGCCTCGACCATCGATGGTGCTTGTTGAGGGTGGGGGTGGTATGCGTTGTTGATATGACATAGCATATGTATTTTTGCAGGGGAATAAGGGAATCCGTGTGGTTGAAAGAACATCCAAGGAGAAGAGAACATGTCCCCTTGTGGTGAATTTGAATAAATGTTTAAGTAAGGAGGAGTGTTATTTCGGTATGGGTTGTTTGGTGCCAAGTCGGGAGATGTCATGTTTTCAACCTGGAGCAGCATTTGAAAACATGGTCCTAGTTGGCGTTTGCTATGGGTAATTATAAGGATGTTGAGGAGGCATGCCTAATGTGCCTGTTCCTATAAGGAGGTCAACTTTGACTAGGATGATGTGGAGGGTTGGGGATCCCTCGCTTGCCTAAAATATGAATTTTGGTTTACTTGTACAAGTTCCACCCTCTAATCTTTCAACTAAGGCTAAAATGACCTCTATTGGTGAAGACACAGTGCTTTTCCTTAATGGATTTTTTTATATACCTTGAGGTTGTAAAGGGGTGTGATACCCTACTATGAATTGATCATTACCCTGCTAAGCTTCACCGAGGGTATTTCCCATAGGTGGAGGAATGGGGGTGTTTTCTTGGAATAGGGTATCAGATTGTGTTTGCAAACTCCCTATAGGTGGATACATGTTTTGGAAACGTTGTTTGCTTTTATCATAGCATGCTAAGTACTCCTCATCCAAAAATGGGAGTGGATCTGACTGTCTACTAATTTGTGGTCTAAACAAGACCCGAGGAGATGAAGTGGACTCTCTAGTAAATGTCATATTATTAGAGCCTGATGGCTCTAGCTATTGTGTTTGTGTAAGCTGATCTAACTCCTCAATTCAGAATGAAGAACTAGAACTAGTTCTGTGAGGGGGAATTTTAGATGACAAGTAATTAATTGAATAGTTATCATCCCATGTAGAAAGTGAGGGTGATGGTTATCTATTTTTCTAACTATAGTTTGCTTTAAGACCCGAGAGAGGTCTACCATATACATTGTATCCCGACATATTCGGGGTATATGAATACCGTAGAATAATGGGAAAGAGAAAAGGTGGATGGAAGAAATGAAAAATAAAAGAGGAAGAACTATTTGTTTCACGTCCGGTTCACCAATTTTCAGATACGACAAAAAAGTGACATACGACAATGATAATTAGCTAGTGACTTTCCCCGTACCCTACCTCTCAAGGTCATGCCAAGATAGCCGGTGGTCTATAATGTGGGTGACTTAAACGAAGCCACAACCGGTGTTATGGAAAGTTTTCAACGATAGGAAAGCTACAAGAGAGGATGATAATTGGCAAGTAACCTTCTTATAGCTAACTTGTAGGAGGATCATTGACTAAGACTCTGGTAGTGTGATCTCCTGATAGCTAAATGACAAAGGGGAGATTTAGAAGCTATGAATGGGTAGCATAAATTCCTTAGTGGTTTATCCTAATATCTAAGTGTGAATCTAGTTTTGAAGTCTTCGAATTAACTTAAACTAAAAATAACAATTTACACTCATGTGAAAAGGAAACTACTCTAAACAAAATATCTAATTGAAACATTATAATTACGAAAAACAATTAAACTAATTTTATACTAAAAAGTGAGATAACCTGGTGTGGTTATTCACCTATGTAGATGTGTGAATCTAGATAAAAGACAGCTAATTAACTTAATTGAAAACCTTCAATCCTACCTCATAAGTGAGGAACAAATCATAGTTTCTCATAAACTATCATTCCCCACTTCCTTGGCAATATTGAAAGTGAGCTTAACTAAAATAAAATGATTCACTACTCTATTTGATACGTCGTAACTAGAACTTTGATTGCTCAAACTTGGTGCTTACAAAATAGTGGTAAATCTAGTTATGTGTGACTTTGTCCCCTCAATGTGATCTCCTCGTTCCTTCATGTTCTCGTGAATCGAAAAAGCATGTATATGATAGCATCAAAATAAGAAGGTATTCAAACAATGGCAGATTTTGATATAGACTGAATACAATGCGAGTAGGAGAGGGATAGCACAAGTGAACAAAGCTTGACTATGCAATTCCTAGCAGGATTTATCGGCAGAATATAATGTAAATTTACCAATATTTTTCAAATCTATCCTTGTGATAAAACAAAACCTACAACTCTAATGGATTCCAATCTACAAATGAAACTACTTTACTCTAAAATAACTTGTATGGAACAACAATGAAGTAAGACTGAAACAAGAAGATCATATGACCTCTAAACAACAAAGGAAAACTAACAATGGAAGCAAAACATGAAATTATGGGAATTCCAATTGAGAAATTCAAAAGACTGAATAATAGAATTGAGAAGGTGAGGTGCCACTTGTTTAAAAACAAGTTGACTATTTATAGAAAATGCATTTACCAAAGGGTAACTCTTAATTGAATTATTTTATTATTAACAAAAGAAAAACACTATTCATAGGGTGGCAAAAACATAAATGCAAAGCAAAATAATCTGAATAATGGAGGTAAAAATTGAATATTTACATTTGACGCAATTGTCGAAGCATTCTAGAAAATGCGTATAAGACAATCTGCTCTGTGCAGGGCAGTGGTTATGGGACCGCTACCCTATCTCGGGTGAAAGTCATGGGACCACCACCCCTGGAAGGGTGGTGGTCTCATCACTGAAGATCAAAATGCAAGGGAAAAGGGGGAAGAGGGAAAATAAATCATGCAGAGGCCGAGTGAGGCATACAGGATACAAACGTTTACTTGGTGAGCTTTTCTAGATCCCAAACACCTTGCAATGAGACTTGTATCATCATTGGGGTATGTGTAACATCGTTCGGTGGTGTAGTACCCTAGAATTGTGGGTACGCATAGTGTTTTATTGTTATTATTGTATCAACTTCCTCCTCTTTATTACCCATTACTTGTTGTTCAAGTACAATGATACGATCTCTTGTGTCCAACAAGACAATAAGAACCTCATCATTTTTATATGCGGTAGCTACCTTTCCACCTGGAGGTGGATTATTTGCAACACCTCACCTTTTTCTAACCATTTTATATTAATAAGAAAGTAATTATTTATCATATACGAACTCTATAGCTCCAAGATCTACAACCTATAGTTCTGATACCAAGATGTAACATCAACCTTTTAAGACTTTAGAAATAAGGGAATTTTTTTTTCCTTTTCATAATGTTCTCTATTCTAAATTAATATAATCCAAAACACACATTCCATTTTCAACCATATCGTAATAGAAAACCCTATGCAACTATAATGACTTGGTAAGACACTAATCTCTCATTCCATGACTTAGTATTAAACCGATCTCTCATGTTAACTTATTAAAGTGTATACTTGGTTCCTTTACCCTTTTAGGGCACCCAAGTGTTCTGTCTAAGAAGCCTATCTGAATATTTGTTACCGATATTCATCTAAAATCCTGCATCTTAGACTAGGTGACATAAGACAACGTAACTAACAACTTGATACTTTGGCCAAAGTTTTTAAACATGTCTACCATGTTTACATTCCAAGACGACATACTCGTCGAAAGGAATATGTCCTTCACCACACTTGTACTATTATCTAGAATGGTCATTCTTAACTTCACAACCCAACCTGAGTCAAAGTTTCACACTAAACAAGGGCATCTTACATGCACTAGTGTGGAAGACTACTCATGGTGACTAAGGATACATAGACATACTCAATTGACTTATGTCGATTGGGTGTGTCTAGTTACCCTAAGTCAACATGAGTTGACCACTACACTAGTTCATGTTTCTATCTTTTTTAGGGTGGAACCATGAACCAAACTTCCACTTATGTCAATCGAGTTAATTGAACTAAGTGGGGTGTTGAAGCATAGATGGCTACATCATAGTATCCTCGTAATGACTCATGTCATTATGAAGGTACTGTTGTAGTTTTTATGTTACAACATCCAACCGAGTTTCCTTAACTAGACTAACATACTTAAGAATATTAGTTTATTAACCCAACAATTATTATCTTAAAGATTTAATGATAACAATGCTCTTAAGGGTCCACTAAGCACAATTTACCCCAAAGAAGGGTATGAGGTGTATTTTACACAAGAGAAAGGTATGTAGATAAAATTTTCATTCCTATTTATTCTTAATTCATGCTTATGTTTATCTTAATCTTAAACTATTTATTTTCATATATCGATATGTTTGAATTTGATGTTAGGAAGGTAAGATCATTAAGTCTTCTTACTACAATTTTATCTTTGTAGCAAGCTTGTTTGAAACTTGTACTTTAGACTTCATAATATTGTAAGTCTAAATCTTTTTATTATCCTTTTTAAACATCCATGTTTCAAATTATAGATATCAGATAAGGAAAACACACCAATCATCCTCATGATTTAACCATAAACACTTAACAAGATATCATACATAACTCTTTGTTTAATTACAAGGAAGTATCCTTTTCTTTCCTTATCAAGGGATAATTTCCTATTAGTGAAAATAGGAAAATAGATGCTTTAGTTTAACAATAAGAAGCCACACACATTTATTTAACTATCCATATTCCCTTTACTGTTTAAGGATCTACCAATGATTATCAACTTAGTTGTGCTCTTTCACGTGAAATGAAATCAACTATAAGTATAGATCCTTAATCCTAGAAGCTTTATATATCATAGAATCTATTAAGTTGCATAATCCCATATTACATATATATCTATATTTCCCCCATCATGCATGATATTACCTAGTAATATTACACAAACTTATGTCATGAAGGTCTCATAAGTAAATCAGCAATCAACATCTTTACCAAAGTAATTCATTTATCAAAAAGAGAGTTCTCCACTCTCTAAACTTAGGAAGTATTTCAAAGGATTACAAAAATGTCTTTCCATCAATATAAAACTAATTTTAATACATCTTCCAGATTTCTTTTCCCAACAAAAGTACATTTCAAGTAAATGTCAATACATAGACATCATAATGAAGAGATAATTTCTTTAGTAAAACAAATGTAACTTTCTATAAGTCTTTCTCCTTTCATCTTTTACGAAGTCCATCTATAAATTTTTAACACGAGTCAGTTCATATGAACTAAGCATGATAAATTCTATAACGTTAAAACAATATGCTTTTATCTAACTATTTCACAAAAGGAACCTGTTGTTAATGAAACATTTTCAAAATAAAAATAAGATTAAACAGAAAGACTTTCCCTAAAGATTACATAACAGAGAAAGAGAGGAATCATATAATCTACAAGAAATAATGTTTAAGGAAGAACTAATTAAACCAACATAATTAATTCTATCTCAAACATGATTATGAAACTCATTACAACCTACTAATCATCTAAACAACAATAATTAAGAAAGAAGTAATTCACATTCTTATCCTAATCTTAAACTTCTCAATCTAGTTTCCAACCTAAGTTCCAAAACTCAACTTGTTCTTATTATTCAAGAAGAAGTGAATTGATATAATCATATTGCCTTTATAAAAATAGTATGTTGTTTTAATATTCAAAATATTAACAACCAACAATAAGCCTATATGATCAAACAAGAAGATACAACTTGAATATCATCCATTCCAACAACCTTACCTAACCAAATCTCTTCTCATAATCAAAGGATTATGTTGATCAAGAACTAACCAAACATTACAGGTAAGAAAATTTTAACCACACAAGATATTTGGTACAATCCCAACAAAAAAACATAACTCATGGTAATAGTTCAATGAGGGCATGCATTCACATGTAAGACCGAAACTTATAAGAAAAATACATAGCTAACACAATCCAGGAATCTAAAAAAACTACATATTCATGTTCATTGTTTTCATAAGATACTAACGAAGAAAGAAAATATCATTTAAACGCAACACAAAAATTTCAAGTCTTACCCAAAAGACCGAATCTAAATCAAGGAAAGGAACTTGAGAATGAAAAGAACAACAAGTTAAGAAAACAACACAAGACCCCAATATAGTCTTAAAGGAACAATCATAAACTCAAATAAACATGTATTGTCATCAAGAAAATGTTCGATCGGACACAAGGTTTCGAGGGCGTAAATATGCCATTATAAAAGAATGCCAATCTACACTCACGAAGTCAAAAGTTACACGTGGAAATAAGATAATTAATGAAAACAAACTCGGTTACAATTATAATAAGCCAAGACTTCCCCAAAAGATCCAAAATTTCAAAACTTGAACAAACTCAAATAGACTATCCAAATAATGAAGAATACATCCTCTAAAGAAGAAAAAATAGATTTTATCTAGACCTCAATCTCATACTAACCATTTTAAAGTTATACATTTGCTTAGAACAAAATGCAAAATAAATGTGACCCTTTTCATAGGCCAACCAGAAAGGGTATTCATTCCAAGTTAACTCAAAAAATAAAAAGAGAGATTATACCAGTCTCTGCAACACAACTGGTCCACCCGAGAAAGGTTACAACTACTACCAAATAAATAAAGGTAGATAGAAAATAAAAATATTCTCCTCAAGTAAAAACGTACTTCAGGTGCTAAAATAATCTTTGAATTTCGATAAAGATAAAAAATATCTTACATAAATAAAACTACATATGCTAGAATGGGTAATCACTAAACTCATCGTCGAAAAAGAACTAAAACCTGAACTCTTTAATAGGCATACTTATGTAGTTAAAATTTCAATGGAAGATACGTCCCCAAAAAATGTTTATCAAAAGAAACAAAATATTCATTCCATCCCCATTTTATGGTGAACATAAATAGGCATAACCTAATTCATTAATAGTTGAGTGTTTCATAGAAGTAAAAGTACGGCCATGATGTAAGTCAACCAAATATTGTTGGTCTCAACTATTTTCAACTAGAAAACCGATCAATACAAAAATTCATAAAAATATAACCATAACCTTGACATACCTTTCACGCTTAAAAGATATCCATTCAAGGTGAAAACCCAACCAAGAAACTAACACATTCTTCCATCGTTATCCATGGAAGTTCAGTATGAATAAGATAAACACAACTGTCATTATTTCAAGATGACCTAAATTTCACAATAAAATACTACATACACATCTTATCTCAAACATCGAGAAACACCATTAAAGAAATAAGAATAAAAACATAACACAAGCAACAATAACAGAACGGTTTAATAAAAGGGTAGAGTTATTTTAATGAAAAAACTTAAGTAAAAGAAAATATTTAATGAGATAATTCCCATCATGCCCAAAGTCGTGTTCTGTCTTCTTTTCCTTGTTTTAATCCTTCATTCAAAACTTCTACAATATTTCCATGAAAACATCAAACCCAACCTCCGAAATATCCTTATCTTCCTCTTATAGCTTTCATGCTTATATTTCATTACTATTACTGTCATGCAAGGTGAAATGAAGAATCCAAAAATTCAAATTTGGAGTTTTGAAAAAATGAAAACTACATGCAGAGCTACAAAGTTCCTGAAAAACCAAGTCAAACAATAATAAACAAAAACCATCTATTCCTCTAACATTCTCCTATTTCCTAGGAGATTTTCCCACTAGTTGAGAACATTAAATGCCAACATACTGGCGAGTCCTCTCCTACTTTCCTACCTTTTCCAACTCCTTGAATATTAAAGCTAAAAGTTAAAACTCCATGCAAATGAAATTAGTAGAGTTGACAACTCAACTTCCCCTATATTTCCATGCATTCACCAAAATTAGTGGTAACAAAGTATTAAATACCTCATTCAAATATGTTAAATGCCTTAGGAATTGGTGCCACCGATACCCCTCCACTTTCCATCCACACCATCCCCTTTAGGCTAGCCCAATTCCCTTAGGTTAGGTTCAAATAATATTATCTTAAAAACCAAAATTAGGTCCTTAGGTATAATTTATTATTTTAGTCTTAGAATATCTAGTAACATGACTTAGGATTACCTCCTTCCATATAATCAATAATAAAATCACCTTAGCTTAAACTTAGGATAAGATAACAATCATAGGAACTTATATTAAATTAGGTCCCCCAAAATAATCATTACAATTACCATATGATGATTAAAAATGATTTTCTTAGATCACTATAAAATACGTATGCAAAATATATCACCTATGATCCTATGGCATCCACGGGTTCAAAAATCAAACATTCTTCCCAGCTTAGTCAAATGACCCAAATGTCATAAAATCAAAAGCATGCCTTGGATCACTGAAATTGATCCAAGGTATAGCTATCCTACATCAGAAATCATATAGACTAAATCACAAGTTCAAACATAGTATAGATATGAATGAGTTTAGGCTGAATTTATTTCTTCTATCCACATGTAGTGAACATTCAAAGCATAAGAAAGAATGAAATACTTCATTTTAAATTTAGAATTGACATGGCATGATTGTATCTATTTTTAGAAGATAAACATATCATCTATAAAAAACATGATTTTTAGTTCATAAGAGTACACCGTCTTCAAACAAGAATCACATATCAACATTTGCAACTTTGATTACAAAATTCATCAAGGATATCAACCATGGTAGAGGAATTACACTATGTTGAAGGAATTCTTCCCAAACTAGACCTCATCAACCAACTCAGTGGGGAGGTGATTGTAAAGGAAGGAATATTGTTAGTTGACAAGATGGGAACTCAATTTATCTTAGAATATTGGTTGAAAATTAGAATGGGTGTATTAAATGATGTCAAGGAAAGCATGGAAGAAGAAAAGAAGTGGATTGAGAGAGGCATCGACACCTGAACATAAAAGTGGAAAACCTAGTATTCGAAAAGAATAGAACCAGTTATTTTGATCTAGAAATGGATTTCTTGATACAATCCTTTGAGAATAACATTCATGATGAAAACTATTCATATGAAGTTATCAAGAGGCTTATAACTATAGTAAATTCAATTGTGGACCTGAAAACTAAATCAAGGGAAATCAAATATAGGATGGGGAAATGTGTGGTGGCAATTAACAGGGAAAGTATAATCTTTCAAAATCACAAGGGCCCGATAAAGAAGAATTGCAACAACTATTTCAAAGGTATGATGCTTACATAGAAAGACAATTTCAAGAAGACAATGAAGATGATGATGTCACCATGCTCACTATTGAGGAATCCAAGGTTTTTATGGAAGCCAAGGCTATTGAAGATGCTAAGGCTAGTTCTTCTTGATATTGTATTTCTTTTCATTTGATACTCCTATTTTCCAAACAATTTTAAAGATACTTTGAGTAGTTAATTTTGAATATGATGTATTGAAAAATAGTAAATTTCCATTATATTTTGATTAAATTGTAAACTTTTTATGAAGCATGTTATTTTGTTATAACAATTTGAAGTTTATTGTACTTTTGGAAAGAAAAAAGGGATCTATAGGGGCCCTTTCCCATGAAAAGATACATACATTTTCAAACATTACATCAAAAAAGGGAAATTAGGAGAAGAGGGACATTCATTCATCTTCTATTACTACTTTGATATTTTCTCCAAATGAGAGAGCTTTCTTTAACATGATGTTTTTCCTTAGTAAAAATTATTTGAGGCTTGAGTTATTTGAGGAAACAAAACCACCCCAAAAAAGTACAAGACATCCCCATATCCATCAATATGTCAATAGTCATTCTAGGACCATCCATGATATTCCTTAACTCTATCTTCTTCTGATAAGAAGATACCCAATCCAAAAGGTCCAAACCACCTATAGGAAATGCCTTCTTCCCTTTTTCTTTGTAAGAAGTAGACTGAACATGAGTAGGCTAAACATGAGCATTTGAAGTAGCTAGAAGAGAAAGTATTGTGGCCCTTGGACCTAGTGGAACAAGAGACTTAGAATTAGAATCACCCTTGTATTTCCTTATGAAAGGTGGATGTTCTCTTAGAAGAGGAATAAGAAAGGGTCCAGATAATTTTTGCTCCATTAAAGGAATATGCTTCTCTAAATGAATGGAAGGTTAAAGAGTATACTTTCCCATGCTTTCCTTGGTGGAAGATAATTATGCCTTAGGACGTTGAGGAGATGAGGATTTGCTTCTTCCTCATCCAAAATGATACTAGTATTGTAGGTTTTTAAAGTGGCATAGGTCTGTTGGACCTTTTTCCAGAGAGAAGAGTAATTGCTACAATTCATCTACTTTGTAAGAAATGACATGCACATTTTCAATTGAAGTCTTGTCATAGGATATATAGGACTCATGGGAATCTCTTTAAGGAAAAATTATTCATTGTACAAAAAGGGAGACTCGTATTCATTCATCCCCATCATAGTAGGACTAATTTCAATCTAGAATATCTTTAGCACTTCTAGATTTTTCTAATGCTCCCACTAGAAGAGATGATAATAAACAGTTTGAAAGGCTCATAAAAAAGGATTGATTTTGATTAATCGAACAAAGCCATGAAAAATTCCTCATCCGCGCCTATTAAATAGAACATTTGATTCAAATATTCTAATGATATCTATTTCAAGCTAGTTGCTACAACTACCTTTACCATTGCACCAACAAATAACTTTGCAATAGCTTTTCACATTTAAGAATGGAAAGGGGATGCATACTAATGAATAAATGGAGCTAAATTTATAGTGAAAATGGTGCAGATGAGATGAATTGGATGGAATCACCACCAATAAATGAATGAAGATCTCCTACTTATCCCGACAAAGGAAGAAAAAGTGATGTGATTGGTTATTATCTAAGAGAAAAAATAATTGAACATGACAAAGAGTTGTACATGAAGGGCTACTCAAGTCGGGGAGATCTAGTAATTATTGTCCATATTTGAAGTTGATGTTTAATAATGGAGAACGATAAAGGTCACATCAAAAGTATTTGAGATATTTGAGGAATTTCCAGAAATTTCCCATTGTTTTGCCAAAAATTGAAGTAGATAAGGTGATGACATCCCAGTCACTTTAAAAATATACAAGTTAATTGTGATTTCCCCACTTGGCATTATAAGACTAATGTATTTTCAAAAGAATGGTGCAAATCAGATTATGAAGAAAATAAGAATATTCTTTTGAAATATGTTGCTTTTTGGGGAAAACTTAAAGTGAGTAAGTGACAGAAATTGTACAAATGCAATTAGAATGTTCTCACATAAGGGGGTTATTATTTTTCTTAGCTTTATAGAAAAAGGAGAAAATCAATTGTATTTTCTTAAGTTGAACTAATCTAAGATACCTAATAGTTTCTTCATCTATTCCCAAACCTTCTCACCAAGATGATTGCAATGTAAAGTCATTGGTAAAAATTGAGGTCATAGGTGTTGTTTCCCATTGTTGAAGTGTTCAAATTTCCTGAATTAATTTGTGTGTATTATCATGAGCAATGTTATTTTTTTAAGATGAATTACTTTGAATCAATTAGCTGTATTCCTGTTACAATCTTCTGCTATTAATTTCTTTGAATTACACTAAGCCTTGATCTAAATTGTGTCAATTTGGAAACTACAATTGCATTATTGATGGAGCTTTCCTTCATGCCATAGTAAATGGTATTAACTTCAAATTGTATCTGTCGATTTATGGTTTTTTTCCAGTTCTTGAGGGTATATTAAATGTATTTGATCATAAATTTTAAGCATTTTATTGATAATTTAGCATGAGCCTTTGTGTTTATGTCTCAAAGTTTGTGTGAAATCTTGTAGTCTTGGGATTCCATGAGTGCAAACCTTCTAGTTAAAGGAGTGTTTTGAATTGTGTGATCTGTGTTTTACATTTAGAATAATTACCTACAAAAAATTTTAGGTTTCATTTAAAATTTTTGTATAATCAAATTTATCCTTCTTAATCTCCCATCAATAAAAAATCACATTCAATAACCATTTGATCCATCTAAATTACCCATGTTTTCCATGTTTATGAAGATAGGCTAAGGAATTTGTTATTTTTGTCTTTCCTTTATCAAAAATATGTTGAAGAGAGTTGGAATTACCATTGTATTTAGTAACCTAAGACTTATTTAGGAGACATCTATATTTTCTATTGTGATAACTTGTGAGAGTTAGATAATGTTTGCATTGACCATGTCTTCTCGAGGCTACATTTTCAAATCCCTAAGAGAGAGATTCTAAATATTATTATTTTATCCATTGCTTTCATAAATAAAAGTTACAAAATGGTTCTTCTCACCATGGTTGTAGGAAGAACCTAAAGTAGCAAGGTAGGTCATACCCTTAGTGAGGTGATATCAAAAATTTCCCAAATCAAAGTGATAAAGAGACTACTAGATCCATCGTCGGATACAAAATGAATTAAATCCTAGTATGTCTTTCTCTAAGCATCTTTCTTAGCTCATTGATGTTTCTTATATTTTCAAGGTTGAATAGATTTAGGTACCAACACCTTTTTGGTTTCATTTATGGGGACAAATACATGATCTAGACTTGATCCTTTATCCAACTTTACAAAAACGAGCTTAATCGAAATTCATTTTCTTGGTATTTTCCTAGTTTAAGAAATATTTCCATTAAATTTGACTTGGTTAGGGGTAAATATTGATAAAGGATAGAAATATTTTCCAAGATTTGTTGAAATTGATTGTGAATTTTTAGTTGGCAAGTTGTTTATAGTGATTTACACATCTAAGGTGCAAGACCTTAGTGGTGACTCCATGTTATTCAGAAAATATGGTAAATACCAATACCTTGAGTTTAAAATATTGTGATTTTTCAATAAAATTTACAAAGATGGAAGGAAGAATGTCCTTCTTCAAGATAGATCCTACTAGAAATTTGTTTCGAGTTAGAAGAACAAATCTAGTGAACAAATAAGTCTTGAAATCCCTTAGAGATCAAAGATCTGAAGAAAACTTAGTGCCAGTCATTGAGAGTGTATAACATTTGATAGAAGATTATTCTATCTCTTCATATGGTTCGGATAAAGTAGTCCTTGTAAAAATGTGTACACTCTAACTTGATAGGGTCCTTCATTCTCAAATCAGAGTATTCCTCATATCCCTCCTTTATTACTTAGAAATAATAGAATGTTTTTTTAAGACTAAATCATTAAAGGACCAATACTTTGAAGATCATACACCATTACCTCAAAGAAATTTTGTTCCCCATCATTTTAACCCACTTGTTTGAACACCTCCTCAAAATAACATGGCTAACCCTCCACCTAGACCTCCCTTTGTTGTAAATGTATATAGACCTATAGATTTCTAGGCTATGGTGGGTTATCCCAATGCAGTTCCAAATGATGTGAGGAATAGATTACCTAAGTTTCAAGGGAATAATGCTATTAGTGGTGACCAAAGCACCTCAAGATTTTTGTTAATATTATGGAAGATTTTGAGATTAAGCATGAGGATGTGTATGTAAAATTGTTTATTCATACTTTGGAAGAAGATTCTCGTGACTTGTACGAGTATTTGGCAGAAAATTCTATTGATTCATGGAGTGAAATGGAAAATGTGTTTAAATCACAATATGGTGACAAGACTAATCCAAGGTTTCTCCTCTCTGAATTTGAAAATATCAAAAATAATCCTAATTAAACTATACAATATTTTAATACCAAATTAAAGAATAATTTGACTATACTTCCTCCGATATTGAGACCAAGTGATGAATATTGTTTGATAAAATATTGTGATATCTTTGACAAGAAAGTAGTATACTATCTGAGGGACAAAAACCCTAGGACTTTGAGACAAGCTTTCTCCATGGTAGTAAAAATTGAGAAAAATATTAAGGAAGAAGGAAATCCTCCTAAAAGGGAGGGTTTTAAGTTAATTAATCCTGAAAAACTTTAGGAAAGTAAGGGAGAAGATATGGAAGAGGCAATTAAAATTCTAGTCGAGTAGTGAAGGAAATTTCTTACAAACTTGCTAGAGAAGAAAAGGGGATAGGTCAAAATTATCAGGCCTAGCACCAACCTCAAGGTCAAAAAAAATATGTTCCACTAGAGTAATATGAGTTTCCCATGTGTAAAACGGAAAATTTTTGAGTGTTACACCAGGTATAGGATCATGTTGAGCCAACTAAAGAGGACTCGTTACATTGAAAGGAGTAAAACCTTGGTTCCTTGTAGGGACCGCCATACTAATGAGACGTTGATTATTCCCGGGTTTAGGTAACCTTCTATAAGGAGGAGTTCAATGAACCCTATGAGGTGACACTAGAACTGGTGATGTTGAAATGAATTTACTCCTTCTCCTTGAGGAGACAAGGATAACTCAATATGCTGATAATTTCCTTCTCATCTTGTAGAAGCTCTTGTCTGAATTATTCACATATGTTAACACACTAAGATACAAAATCCAAAGATATGGATTCATCAGGTACTTTTATTCATGTAATTATGAAGATAAGTACTAACTCTTATCCAATCAGGCATTCCTAAAACATCTCGTCATGTAGATCGTGCACCTATTGAATCACTTAGTGATTTCATGCAATGTTGGAATATCCCCAAGGTTTGGAATCTTGTAACCTTGGGATGAACCTAAAAATAAGGCTACCTTCATTTGAGAGTTGGATCACTTTATTTAAGATCAATATGCAAGGCTAAAACATTTGAAAATAACTCTAATCTACTCAATTTATGGGGATTAAAGTTAGAGATAAAAAAAAGAAAAATAAAATGATGCACCAAGTATATTTAACAAATAGACCTACTTAAATGCACAAGCAACTACTAAAAACAATATATGATATGCACATGTCTTGTAATCTTCCTCCATCTATGATTGTAAATAATAATGCAACTTTATAATAGGAAAAGAGATAAATTTTCCACAACTGATATTCAAAGTAAATATATCATTTTTTCACATAGATTGAAATAAGATAACTGAGATAAAGGTAGATTAACCAATCATATCAAGTAATTAAACATTCACAAGTTATGAATTGATCAATGATTAACACAATAAATTAGATATTTCATGGAAAAATATTGTTCTGAATATAATTGAAAGGCTCAAAGTATCTGAAGCACTCTTCCAAGCTTGAAGAGTAACTTCCCAAATGATCTAAAAGTCTCTTAAAAACTTAATGCATCTAACTATTTATAAGTTCAAGAGGTTGAGCCATTACAACTGAACCTTTAACTAACTAGTTACTAAAAATAGAGTGTAATTAAGTTCAAGGGAATAGGCTCCCATAAATATAGCAAAGTTGTTGCACGGGTTTGACCAATTCAACCCTGTAACTTTGTTTGACATAGAGCTTCAGAGCCATTCTAACATTGGTCTCTAGGCCTAGCTAGGACTGCAACATCTATTTCTTGTTCAAGTTTCTCTTGATCCTTTTC
Source organism: Taxus wallichiana var. yunnanensis (assembly GCA_018340775.1). NCBI lineage: Eukaryota > Viridiplantae > Streptophyta > Pinopsida > Cupressales > Taxaceae > Taxus > Taxus wallichiana. Next base: position 603,694,326 of record CM031244.1, read on the forward strand.
CCACATATCCAAATGGTGCTTGTAATCAATGAAATGTTTGATAATTCCTTGTATATCTTCTTCCTCTATCTCACACACATATTGATTTATGACATCTGTTGTATCAACCTCTCTCAAAATCTTGACTCGAAGCCTTTTAAATTTTTCACCACCTTCTTTAGCTGGCTTATGAAATTCGACATGAAACTAATATGTGAATTGAATTAATATTAAAAGTTTTAGTTACCTCATCATCCTCCTTAACTAAACCTTTGAAACTTGATTTAATCTAATCAATCGAAAGAGCATCAATATTCTCATTGAATAATTTACAGTTGATGTTATCAAATTCTTCTAAAATGTCACTTAGTCCATCCACTATTTCAACATGTTTATCCTACAATTTCTTGATTAGATTCGTAACACTTGAGATTTGAATTTTGTGGCCTTTTGATACTCAACCAAATTAGAGACATTATCAATTACACCCTCCTGGATAAGTAGATCTAGATTTATGTCTCTAATTTCCTCCTAAGTAGTCAAATTCAGGTTCAAATTATTAATATCTTTCCAAAGGATCTCATCTAGCTTTCAAATAGAAACTTTCTCTATCTGTAAATAATTTTATAGTTCTAGAATTTTTTTGATTAAAGGGTTGGTCTGCTAGATCATACACTCAATCTAGTCATCAGATTGATCTTCCCTTCCGACTTATCTTCTACATTTTATGATATGTGATATCATCAAGATGGGAAGAGATAGTAAGAGGGGTTGTAGTAGGTTGTGTGACTTTATTCAAAATAGAAGTGAGTTGCTCAACCTTTGCTTTTAATTCATCCTTAGAAGCCTTATCTTTGTCATAATTTTCTAACAAATTCCCAAGGGCCACTTGAACATCCTGTTTTGCACCCTCATGTATTGTCTTTCCTAATGAAAACCTATAGATTTGATAATCTACTACGGTAATGGTTTCCTTGTTTTTCCTTTAGTGGGGGTGGATATCTCCATGAACCTTTCTTTTGACTATCTTACTGATAAGTTAGAAACAATCTTTGGCCGTTTGGATTTCCTTTTTGGAGTGAGTTCTAGCATGCTCAGATCAATCACATCTACAAGGGGAACCTTCTTCTTTTTCTTTGGGGTCTAGTGATATAGCCATTCAGGTATAATGGACGCAAGCAAAAATGGCATGGTCACAATTGAACTCAAGCACTTGGATAAAATAATAGCTCCAGGTACAATAGTTGAAATGGAAGTGGTAATGATAGATGGTGTGGGAGTTAGAATAGCTTTAGGAGTAGATGAAATAGGACTAGAAATGGAAATGGAAGGAAATGGAAGTTTGTTGAGAAAATGGAGTGGAAAGTGGAGACCCAATCATCTCTCCAAATGAGATAAAAAGAATAAATGAGAAAACTTGGGCCATAGATAGAGATGGAAAAGTTGAGATGAGTAGATGAGTGGAAGAAATGATGGAGGCAATGGAGCTGAGGATGGTGATAATGGTAGTGAAAGAGAAAGTGGAAAACCTTTTGATACAACAAGAGAAGCACTAACATCAATAACTTTAGATACTTGCACTATAGAAGACACAACCTTAGTAGTAGGGATTTTTACAAGAGAAGAACTACCAACAACAAATGAGATCTTTCTTGGAGTTATAGTGGCCTTCTGAGTATACCTCTTACCTTTTGTAGGTGTAGGAAAACTTAGGATTGGTTGGGATTCTATTATTATAGGTTGGTCTAACCCTTTGGGTGATATTCCCAAAGTATCTAAGAAATCATTTGTTTTTTTCAAGATGGGCCATGCCCTTTCCTTTCTATTAGAAAAATCTTATTGATACCACTCAATCCATGGTAATGGTTGACTAGAAATGTTATCACTCGTATAAACTAGATAAAGCACATCATCATCATCTTCAATTCCATTAGGATTATCTTCAATACCATATTATTTAACTTCATCAAGAGTTAACCTTTCAAACTCTCATTGTCTAATGATGACCTCATCTCGATAATGGATCCAGATATCTTCTAACTGAGGAACATGGGAACTAGCCAACCCTGTTTTGCTAAATTTTCCCAATAATCAAAGTTAGTTCTAGGGTGGAAATTTCATAAGGTAACTTCATACATTTCTCCATCAACATTATTTTCCTTGTAAATACTAGCATAAGTGTATTTTCTAATTGAAATGGGAAAATTATCTCCTTCGTATGTCATTTATTTGTAATCATATGATAATCCAATAATCGAAGAACCAGTTCTAACAAGATCTATTTATTATTCAGACATCTTGGTAAGTTATTAGGAACACCTAAGAAACCTAGAACCCTGATGTATGTAAATTTTGGGAATTGGAGATATATACCTCCCCATTCCCTTACCTCCTTGAAAGCTTCATCAAAAATTTTGTGATTGTATAAATTCTTAACAAAATGATGAAGGAAGACAACAAAAATGCATTATTAACTCAGCAAAAATGTTTATTTCCTTCTTCCATTATAAGTTGAGGATAAAACTCATAAATCTATGAAATGCTCTTAATACCCTTTGTATCAAACACATTAAATTATCCCATGGAAACTTTCGTATAGACAAGGAAAGAAGTCATGAAGAAATTTTTCAAGACAATACATCATCCAACTGAAAACAAATTGAACTACTAATATGTTCTCCCCATCTTATAAAATCCTTATGTTTCTTAATGGTAGCAATGTAAAGAAACATCCACTCTTGAAATTCTCTTGCTGAGAGAAACCCAAAACTCTACTCAAAAGCACAATAAGGTCATTGAATTCCTAGATGAAGTCTGAGTGGAAAAATGTTTTGGGGAGCTTAGTAACATTCTTGGCCAAATAATTATTCATCATGATCTTTGTACATAGTTCAAATTCCTTATCCCAATATTCAATTGTAGCCTCTGGGGAAATTGTTGCATATTCCTTGACATCCGGAAGTTTGAATAAGTCTTCAAAAAATCGGTGTCTAACCTAATCACAACTTTACCATCATCATCCTTTATTGATTTAGAGGCCTTATCGAAGTGATCTAGCTGCAGCCAAGACAAACTCAGGGTAATGCATGGATGAAGGAAAACCAAAGATGAGAGCAAGACCAGCATCAAATATGGATTGTATCTAAGATTTTTTATTAGGGGATTTTAGTCTTTCCTAGAATTTTGGCATATCCAATCTGTCCCAAGTCCATGTCTCCAATGTTTCCCAAATATGAGGATAGACATGTATGAGGGGAAACTCCTAAGAAGGTATACTTCATCTTTTCCTTGCCTTTTGAAGAAGAAGTTGACATCAATTTGGGGTTGAAACCCAATCAAACTTTGAAAATTTTATAGAAACAATTTTGAATACTCCAAAACATCGAATTTTGAAGGTCCAAAATCAAAACCTCCAAAAACAATCTAATTCTGAAAAGATGAAGCCCGAAACTCTAAAAATATGAACTCTTCTCATTTTTGAAAACTAAAAAGCATACCTATGAATTTCCAAAAAGCAACAATTCCCGAAGGTTTGAAAATATGCTAATTCCAAAAATGAACTCCAAAATCAAACTCCTTAGAGTTCTGAAAAGTGTAGTTCCAAAATGTCGAAATGCATACCTCGAAATGTAGACCTCTAAAAAAGCAAACCAATGAAAGTACACCAAATCCAAAATCTAAAGGTTCTTAAGATCTGAAATGTTTTTTTCAAAATCCTTGGGTTCGATGAGACTCGATGCCTTAAAAGAGATGCCCAAAAGTATGATATGGTGCAAAGTAAAAATTGAGGTATCAAAGTGAAAATGATGGGTGAAAATCTAAGTTTATATAGGTAAACCTGAAATTAATGCCCAAAATCATACATGTATGGGGTGGTTGGTAATTAAATGTTATGCGGAGAGTCTAAAATCCAAAATGCAAGCATGACTATTTTAGTGTGAAACCCGGAGTTGAAACCCGAAAGACAAAAGTTTTGAAATTTCAGAACTTCGGGATTTTGGACTTCAGAACTCAGGAATTAAAATAGCCCCAGTTTTAAAGTGAGACTCTGAAACCCAAAAACCTGAATTTCCAAAAATTTGGAACTTAGGACTTTCACATTCAGAACTAGAACACGAAAAACGATCGAAAATGTCAATGAGAACTCAAACTCGAAAGCCTCGAAGTTTCGAAATTTTGGAACTTTGGGATTTCAGAATTTGAAACTTTAAAAAAAAAAATTATGTGTAAATGACATAAAACTTAAAGTAAGAGAACCTTCACAATCTGAAGTCCAAAATTTTGGACTTTGGAAAACTCTTAATTCCTCGAAAAAAATTAGGCAAGAAATTTCGCAGAATGTTAGAAATTTTGTTTTAAACTACCTTCCAGTTGAAGGTAACATAAAAGGTTAACATTTTTGTGACATCTGGGAATACTGACTACTAAGAATTAGGATAGTAGCCTTATACAATCCATTAGGGAAAATATTGTTGAAAACATATTCAAAACACACACTAACACAAAAAACAAAATGAAAAGAAACAAAAAGTAAACAAAACAATGTGCAAAGCACTTGGAGGAAATGAAAAAAATAAACATTGTACACATGCAAAATTCTCAAAAGAAATATTTGAGATGAATCCCATTCACATGAATGGGAAATTATTCTCCATTGAGTTTGGATAAGAAAAATGAATTTTCTTCCTTACAACTTGTGATGATATATGGTCCGCTCCAGAGGGAATCAAATTTAGAATGCATACCCACTTGGCCCTGTTAGCATCCCATTTGAGAACCAAATCTCCTTCATGGAACTCCTTGTTGGATGCCCTTTTGTTAAAAGATATTTTAACTTGATATTGGTGTTGTTATAGAGTCTTCATTTCCTTGTTCCTTGTTTCTTCTAACTCTATCAACGGAGTACCTAACTATCATTGAATCATTTTCCATAAGTTCCAATTGATGTGTCAATTCCAAAGAAGGTAGCTCTAGAGATAGCGGGAGTTTTTCTTCCCTCCCATATACTAGCATAAAAGGTGAATTCCCAATAGCCCTTTTGGGTTTCATCCTATCTTCCTAGAGGGAAATTTTGAGCTGAGTGTACCAAGTTCTTCTATTGGTTTCCATTATACACTTGATGATCCGTATGAGATTCTTGTTACTAGACTCGGCTAATCCATTCCCATGTGGGTAATAATTGGATGAAGTTTTGAGATAAACCCCATTCTTGATGGCCCATTCAGTTAATTTTAAACCAAGAAATGCCATTGCGTTGTCTGAAATTACATGTAAATTGGACACCAAAATGTTTCATTATCTCCTCCAGAAAATCAAGGATAGCATTTTTGTTTTCCTCTTTAAGCACCATGGCTTCCTTCCAATGAGTGAAGTGATCCATCACGCTTAGGACCCATTTTTTCCATCACTTGATGGAGGATTAATCATCCCGATAAAATCCAACCCCCATTGGATGAAGGGTTGGTCAACCTGAATTGGGTGAAGAGGAAAGGCTACCAATATCTGATTTCTTGTGAAGAAAGCACATTCCATGCATTTCCTTACCCAAAAATGGGTATCTTTAAAAATTCTAGACAATAAGTAACTCGGCTCTCATAATCTTTGTAGCGATTAGTTGTGCATGTAGAGTAATGCCCTCTTGATATACCATTGTGAAATTCTTCTAGTACCTTATTTACCTATTTTGGTCCTATGCACCAAAGAAGAACACCATTCAAATCCCTTTGAAAGAGAACATTATCCACCATAACATAAGGAATAGACTGAAGATGGAAAATTCATCTTTGAAATTTGTCCATGCTTATAGGGTATTCTCCTAAAAGGAGGAAAAAAATCATCTTTGAAAGCTAATCAATCTAGTTATCATCTTGAGGTTCATTAAGGAGCATTGTGTCTTTTTCTACCTTTGACTCCAAATCTATAGCTAACTGTTGACACAGACCTTTACCCCTAACGAGCTTAGTGACCTTAATGTGTACGTCGTATTCCATCACTTTAGTGACCCATTCAACATGTTTCTCATTCACATATTTAACTTCGAGATGAGACACCATCAAATGTATCTTGTTATTGGAAAACATGTGCTTGAATTTCTTCAAAGCCCGAATAACAACAAAAAACCTGTTTCTCAACAAATGAATATTTGAGCTTATAATATTTTAGGGATTGACTAAAGAAGGCAATTGGTTGTTCCATTGATTTGTTATTTTCTTTGAGTGAGAATCCCATAAATAATTTCTTGACTGGAAAAGGCATAGAGAATGAAATCCCTGTCAAACCTTGGATTCACCAATGTAGGTGCTTGAGAAATGGCTTCCTTAATGGCTTCAAAACTCTCCTTCCCTTCCTTTTTCCATGAGAAAGGTATATTTTTCTTCAACATGGTTATTAATGGTTTGGCTAGGGCTAAAAACTAAGGGATGAATCTCCGCACAAAATTTATTATTCCAAGAAAAATTTGAAGTCCTTTCTTGTGACTTGGAAGAGATAGGGACAATATCGAGTGTATTCTAGCTAGATCAATGGATAATCCTTCGGTGGATACCACATGCCCTAGTAACTTACCTTCTTGTACAATAAAAATACATTTCTTGGGATTTAAAGAAACTTCAAACTCCCTACACCTCTTGAATACTTTCCTTAAATGATCCATGTGATCCTCCACATGTTTGGAATACACTGTTATATCATCCAAGTACACTAGGATAATATCATTGATTAGTCCCTGGAAATCCATGTCCATGGCCCTTTGGAAGGTAACACCAACATTAGATAACCCAAATGACATTTTATTATAGGCGTATGTCCCCACTTGGTAGTGAAATTCATTTTGAATTGATCATATTATTTGACCAGAATTTGATTATAACCCAAATATCCATCAAGCAAGGAGAACCTTTGTGCTCCAGCCACCATTTGAAGAATTTTCTCCATTGATGGAAGAGGATAATGGTCTTTTAAAGAAGCACGATTCAAATCCCTGAAGTCTACACACAACCAAATTTCTCTATTCTTCTTTCTTACGGGAACTAGATTTTCTACCCAAGAGGAATACTTGATTGGGAAAATGATGCAAATCTTAATAATATTGGTTAGCTCCTTTCTCATTAGTAGCTCAATTTTGGGATTAATCGGCCTCTGTTTCTAACAGATTGGTTTGGAACCAGGATCAAGTTTGATGGTATGTTGTGCCAAAACTAGATTGAAACCACATAGATATCTATAACTCCATGCAAAAACATCATTATATTCTTGAAAAAGTTTGACGAAAGCCTCTTTCTCCTCTGGGGTACACACTTTTCCGATCTTTATAACTCTTTCATTTGCTACCTCAACTTCTTCAAAATCATCCTCTTTGATTACCATATTAGAATTCTACCTTCTAACTTGATCATCTGAATTAAAAATGGACTCAAGAGTGACCAGACCCTTTGGTAATTTTTTACTTTTTAATTGAATGATTTGGTCACTATATGCTTATTTTAACTTAGCTTGATTTTTATGGAAAACTCTGTTTCTTCCTACGATAAAAGAATGATCTAATCATCACTATAAAAACCTAACAAATCCCTGCATTATTAGGAACTATTGGATGAATAACCATCTTAATGGAATATGATAATTCATTCATTACATCACTAGGAATTTCATACTATGAACTAATAGTTGTAAGTCTATCTGCATCTTGGTTCTGATTCCTAGGAATCGTGTGAATCCCAAAAGCTTCAAAATCTTCAATCAAACTCCATACTCTATTTTTATAAGATCTCAATAGATATTTTTTGATGCACTATGAGCTCTTACCTAATGCACTATCAACTCGCTATCTCTAAAAATAGTCAAGGATTTGATACCCCTTTTAGGGCTAGTTGAATTCCTTGTACCAAAGCCTCATACTCAGCTACGTTATTAGTGTAGCTAAATTGTAATTGAAAGGATGAAAAATATTTACTTCCTTCTGGAGAAATCATCATGACACTAGCTCCTACTCCGTTTTTACTCCTTAATCTTTTAAAAATAATTTCCAAAGTCCTTCAGATCTATTTTGGGACTTGACGAGTTATGGTATGATCATATCCTCTTCGTGGATACAATATGTACTCAATTCTATCCCTTCTAAAAATAGTAGACTAGATTCTTCTTCTGCTAATGCTTCAGTATATGGGGCATACTTATTATTTATACTTACCTCATCTAGAAAAGTGTCTCGGAATTCTTCTACAAGAGTGGTTGGTTCATGATCAACATCTTCTTATTATGAATCACGAATGGTGTAATTCTCATTCATTAGATTAGTGGAATGGGTTTCCACATGATTATGAAAAAAATTCTACCCTTATAGTCACCTTGGTTTTGTACCGAGTCTTGACAATCATATGTGACCAGTCAGCTGATAGGTAACCTCCCATTTTTGTGGTGAAATCTCGTGGTAGGAAAATGGTGAAAAGGGGAGGAAGATTGATGACCAATATATCTTGTGTGAACAAAAGTTAGGACATGCATCAAAAGTAAGAGAAATTCCTTTGATGATTCCAATGGTATGTACCATTGTTCCATCCAACTAACTAAATCCTTTAGAGAATTGCATGTATTGGATTCCTAGCACATCCACAATTTTCTTTGGCATGACTAAGCTACTTACACTGGAATCAATCATACAATTATATACAAAATGATCACTAATGATCAGGGAAATATAAAATGGTGGAATTTTGTTTGTATTAACAATATTTTCCCCTTTCAACTAATAAAAACTTATATAAGTTACTATTCCATGACCGATGATCTATCATTTATACCAAAAATTTTCAGATCCTCTTGCAACAAGTTTTTTTGAGGAGTTGAGAGTGTATACCACATGGAAATACTCAGATTGGTCTTATTCATATGTTCCACAATAATATCAAGGGAATTGATCCTAATTTTACGATATTTCTTTGGTCATTAGAATCTTCTTTTGGAAAGTGATTTTTGGATAATTTTATTCATGAAGAGCCTTCTTTCCTCATAGCCTGGCTAGGCTATGAATCTAGCATTTTCTTTCCGCATCTCTATCAACTACCTCTTGTAGCTGAAGCTATGAAGTATTTATTTGATCAACTTAAAAACTTGGGATTCCATTGCCCTCTGTTTGGAGTGGGTATTTGTTGTGACTGATGAAGAATCAATATTCAAACTACATAAATCATCCTCTTGCTAATTTAGCAAAGTGGTTTCCTTAGGAGCCTATGCTTTATTGGATGCTTCTTTTGTGGATGAATTTTCTTTTCCTCCGGTGAATAATATACACTTCAACCATATGTTCTTGGCTCAGAACTTCATTTGGAAAAATATTTGATTGTGAGGTTGAAAACAAGGATAACACATTCATTCAAGTATTGAATTAGATTACTCTAGATTGGTATAATAGCTCTAGAAAAACTACCAGCTAGGGGATTCCAGAAATTTATGGGCTTGACGTTTGCGGCTTGATTTTGCACCTAATTATTTCCTTGAAATGGTGGATAATTTGACTGATATTATTGATTCTATGGTTGGTACATATGAGCATATTGAGATTGTTGCCTCTTGAGTGCTACAAGTTCATTCCCAAAAGTTTGTAGTAACAACTTGACCTCAACCAAATCATTTGAAGGAATAGGTGCAGTCACAACTGGTTAGCTAGAAGTTGATGGAATAGGGAATTTGGTCGGCTGATTACTTGAAATTTCAACAAACAAAGGCATGGGAGGTCTGGGTGCAATTTTTCCTACTTTGATCAAAGATTGATCAACCATTATTATAGCTTCATAAGCATCTCAGTAGTGTGGTCCCTCCCATGAACTGAATCATAACATCTACATTTATATTCAAGCCTCATAGATAGTACAATAATGCATTATTTGGAGAAGGTTGTATGAGTGCTAGAATTTGAATCCAAGTTTTATGGAATCAAAATTTGAAATCACTCATGTATTCATGAGGAGATCTCTTTATGGTAGTGAGTTGTTCCATTAATAACATGGTGGTTGTTCTTGTCTTCAAACTATTTGCATAGCTTCTTTCCTAATAAATCCCAATTTGTTATAATACTAGCTTCTAATCTAGGAAACAACTGGAGTGCTTTTCCCTTGAAGAAAGTGGCAAGGAGTCTGACCACAACATTGTCTTCTGTAATATTATGTACTACATAAATGCTAGCTACATCAAGAATATGTTCCACCAGAGTAATATGAGTTTCCCTTGTGTAAAAGGGAAAAATTTTGAGTTCTGCACTAGGTATAGGATCACATTGAGCCAATTGAAGAGGACTATTTGCATTGAAAGGAGGAAAACTTGGTTCCTTGGGGCTTCCATACCAATGAGAGGTTGATTATTCCTAGGTCTAGGAAACCTTCCATAAGGAGGAGTTGAATGAACCCTATGAGGTGATGTTGTAGTTGGTAATTTTGAAATTCCCCTTCTCCTTCTCCTTGAAGGAGACAAGGATAACTCGATATGCTGATAATTTACTTCTCATCTCACAAAATCTCTTGTATGATTTCTTCACATAATTTAACTCACCGAGAGATGAAATCTAGAGATAAGGAGTTTTTAGGTACTTTGATTCATGAAAGTATGAATAGAAGTACCAACTCTTGTCCCAACAAGTGTGCCAAATCTTGTCATCATGCAGATCATGCACCCATTGAATATATGATTGATCTCGTGCAATATTGGAAAATCCACATCATGTGGGACCTTGTCACCACGGGATGAACCTCTCAGAGAATGTCGATTCCTTTGAGACTTGGAGCACTTGATTTAAGATCAATATTCAAGTTAAAAAAACTTGAAAATAACTCTAATCTACTCGATTTACGGGACTTAAATTAAAGATAAACAAAAAGAATAAGGTGATGTACCAAGTATATTTAACAAATAGACCAGCTTAAATGACAATCAACTCCTCATAACAATATATTTTATGTGCATGTCTTGCAATCTTCCTCCATCTATGATTGTAAATAATAATACAACTTTCTAACAAAAAGAAGATAACTTCTCCACAATTGATATTCAAAATAACTATATCATTTTTTCACATAGATTGAAATAAGATAACTAAGATAAAAGTATATTAACCAATCATATCAAGGAATTAAACATTCACAAGTTATGAATTGATCAATGATTAACACAATAAACTAGAGTATCTGAAGCACTCTTCCAAGCTTGAAGAGTAACTCCCCAAGTGATCTAAAAGTCCCTTAAAAACTCAATCCATCTAACTATTTATAATTTAAAGAGGTTGAGCCATTATAGTTGAACCTTTAACTAACTAATTACTAAAAATAGAGTGTAATTAAGTTCAAGGGAACAAGCTCCCATAAATATAGAAAAGTTTTTGCATGGGTTTGATCAAGTCAACCCTGTAACTTTGACCAACAAAGAGCTTTAGAGCCATTCCAACAATGGCCTCCAGGATTAGCTAGGACCTATAACATCTGTTTCTTGTTCAAGTTTCTCTTGATCCTTTTCCCACATAGCCAAATGGTGCTTGTAATCAATGAAACATTTGATAATTCCTTGTATCTCTTCTTCCTCTAGCCCACACACATAATGATTTATGACATCTGTTGTATCAACCTCTCTCACAACCTTGACTAGAAGCCTTTTCAATTTTTTCACCACCTTCTTTAGCTGGCTTATGAAATTATGACATGAAACTAATATGTGAATTGAATTAATATTGAAATTTTTAGTTACCTCATCATCCTCCTTAACTAAACCTTTGAAACTTTCTTTAATCTGATCAATCGAAAGAGCATCAATATTCTCGTTGAAGAATTTATAGTTGATGTTATCAAATTCTTCTAAAATGTCACTTAGTCCATCCATTATTTCAACATGTTTATCCTCCAATTTATTGATTAAATCCTGCAACACCTGAGATCTGAATTCCATGGCCTTTTGATACTCAAAAACTTAGAGACATTATCAATTACACCCTCTTGGAGAAGTATATCTGGATTCATATCTCTAATTTCCTCCCAAGTATTCAAATTCATGTTCAAATTATTAATATCTTCATAGAGGATTTCATCTATCTTTCGAATAGAAATTTTATTATCAGTAAAATAATTTTTTAGTTCCATAGTTTTTTATTAAAGGGTTAGTATCTTGGAGCATACACTCAATCCACCCATCAATTGATCATCCCTTCTGACCTATCTTCTCAATTTCATGATATGAGATATCATCAAGATGGGAAGAGATAGTCAGAGCAGTCATAGTTGAAGGATCCATGGTTGGAGTAGGTTGTGTGACTTTCTTCAAAATAGCAATGAGATGCTTAATAGTTTCTTGTAATTCATCCTTAGGTGTCTTATCTTTGTCATACTTTTCTAACAAATTCCCAACGGCTGCTTGAACATCCTATTTTGCACCCTCGTGTGTTTCCTTTCCTAATGAAAACCTAGAGATTTGATAATTTGCTACAGTAATGGTTTCTTTTGTTTTTCCTTCATTGGGAGTGGCTATCTCCATGAACCTTTCCTGAATAGCTTACCGATAAGTCGAAAAAAATATTTGGCTATTTGGCCTACCTTTTTGGAGGGGGTTCTAGTACCCTTAGTTCAATCACATCTACGAGGGGCATCTTCTTCTTCTTCTTGGGGGTCTTGAGATATAGCCATTTAGGTATGGCACACACATACAAAAGTGGCATGGTCAGAGTTGAACTTAAAGCACTGGGTAAAATAATAGCACTAGGTACAATAGTTGAAATGGAAGTGGTAATGATAGATGGTTCGAGAGTTAGAATATCTTTGGGAGAAGATGAAATGGGAATGGAAATAGAAATTTAAGGAAATGGAAGTTGCTGAGAAAATGGAGAGGAAAGTGGAGATCCAATCATCTCTCCAACTGAGAGAATGGGAAGGGATGAGAAAACTTGGGCCATAGATGGAGATGGAAAAGCAAAAATGAGTAGACGAGTAGTAGAAAATGATGGAGGTGGTGGAGATGAGGATGGTGATAATGGTAGTGAAAGAGAAAGTGGAAAACCTTGTGATACAACCAAAGAAGCACTAACATCAATAACTTCAGATACTTGCACTATAGAAGACACAACCTTGGCAGTAGGGATTTTTGGAAGAGAATAACTACCAACAAAAAATGATATTTTTTTGCGAGACATAGTTACCTTCTAAGTAGACCTCTTACCTTTTGTATGTGTAGGAATACTTAGGGTAGGCTGGGATTCTATTCTTATAGGTTGTTCTAACCCTTTGGGTGAGATTCCCAAAGTAGCTAACCAATCATATCTTCTTTACAAGATGGGCCCCACCCTTTTCTTTGTATTAGAATATTCTTCTACATACCAATCAATCCATGGTAATGGTCAATTAGAAATTTTATCACTCTTATAAACTGGTTCAAACAAATCATCATCATCATCTTCAACTCCATCACAAACATCTATAATACCATATTGTTTAACTTCATCAAGAGTTAACCTTTCAAACTCTGATTGTCTAATGATGACCTCATCTTGAAAGTGGATCCAAATATATTTTAAGGAACAATGGAATTAGCCAACCCAAAGTGTCACTAAATTTTCCCCAATAATCAAAGTTAGTTCTAGGGTGGAAAGTTCACAAGGTAACTTCAGACATTTCTCCATCAACATTATTTGCCTTGTAAATACTAGCACAAGTGTATCTTCCAATTGAAATGGGAAACTAGACTCCTGCCTTATGTCATTTATTTTGAATCTTATGATAATCCAATAATTGACAAACCAGTTCTAACAAGACCCATTTATTAATCGGGAATCTTGGTAATTTATTAGGAGCACCTAGGAAACCTAGAACCTTGATGTATGTAAATTTTGGGAATTGGAGATATATGGCTCCCCATTCCCTTACCTCCTTGAAAGCTTCATCAATTTTTTTGGGATTGTACAATTTCTTATCAAAACGGTGAAGGAAAACATCAAAAAGGCATCATTAACTCGGGGAAATGTTTTTTTCTTCTTCCATTGTGATTTGAGGATAAAATTCATAAATATGTGAAATGATCCTAACACTCTTTGTATTCAACCCATTAAATTCTCCCATAGTAGCTACCACATAGACAAGAAAGAAGTCATGAAGAATTTTTTTGAATTCATCACATTACCCAACCGAAAAATAATTGAACTATTAATATTTTATCCCCATGTTATAAGATCCTTATGTTTCTTAATGGTAGCAGTGTAAATAAATGTCCACTCTTAAAATTATCTTGTTGAAGCGAGACCAAAAACTCTACTCAAAAGCACAATGAGGTCACTGACTTCCTAGATGAAGTCTTAACCTAATAATGTTTTGGGAGCTTAGTAACATTCTTTCCCAAATAATTATTCATCGTGATCTTTGTACATAGTTTGGATTCCTTATCCTAGTATTCATTTGCATCCTTTGTATTCAATTATGTCCTCTAGGAAATTGCTACATATTCCTCGATATCCGTAAGTTTGAATAAGTCTTCGAAAAATCATTGTCCATCCTAATCACAACTTTACCATCATCATCCTTTACTAATTTAGAGGCCTTATTGAAGTGATTTTCTACAGCCAAGACAAACTCAGGGCAATGCATGGATGAAGGAAAACTAGCAGTGAGAGCAAGCCCACTATCAAATATGGCTTACATCCAATATTTTTATTAGGGAATTTTAGTCTTTCCCAGAATTATAGCATATCCAATTGTCCCAAGTCCATGTCTCCAATGTTTCCCAAATATTAGGATAAGCATGTATGAGGGGAAGCTCCAGAAGAAGTTATACTTCTTTTTTCATTTCCTTTTGAAGAAGAAGTTGAAATCAATTTGGGGTTTGGAACCCGATCGAACGAAATTTTTTTGAAACTATTTTGAAGACTCTGAAAAATTGAAGTCCGAATGTCTAAAAACAAAGCCTCCGAAAAAAATATAATTCTGAAAATATGAAGCCCGAAACTCCAAAAATATGATCTCTTCTTTGTTCCAAATCTCAAAAATCATACCTCCGAAATTCCTAAAAGAAACAAGTCCCGAAGGTTTAGAAAGATACTCACTTTGAAAATGAACTCCAAAATTGAACTCCTCATAGTTTTGAAAACTAGAGTTTAGAAATGCCAAAAGGCATACCTTTTAAATGCAAACCTCGAAAAATCACACCAACGAAAGCACACTAACTCGAAAAGCTAAAGGTTCGAAGATCATAAATAAGGTTTTTTAAAAATCCTTGGAGTCCAGTGAGACTCAATGCCTTGAAAGTGATGCCTAAAATTACGATATGGTGTGGTAAAAATTGAGGTGTCAGAGTGAAAATGATGGGTGAAAATCCAATTTTATATAGGTAAACTTGAAATTAATTCCTGAAATCTGACACATGTGGGGTGGTTGGGAATTAAATGTTATGCGGAGAGTCCATAATCTAAAATGCAAGTGTGACTATTCTAATGTGAAACCCGAAGTCTGAAACATGAAAGACCAATGTTTTGAAATTTACGAACTTCAGGATTTCAAAATTCAGAACTTAGGAACCAAAAATAGTCCTAACTATAATGTGAGTCTCCAAAACCTAAAAACCCAAAGTTCTAAAATTTCCAAACTTCAGACTTTCAAAGTTTGGAATTAGAACACGAAAAACAATCAAAAATGTTAATGACAACTCCAAAACCCGAAAGCCTAAAGTTTTTGAAATTTGAACTTTGGGATTTTAGACTTCGGAACTTTAAGAAAAATTTTGCTTGCAAATGACATAAAAGTAAGAGAACGTCTCGCATTCGAAATATGAATTTTTGGAATTTGGAAAACTCCCGATTCCCAAAAAAATTAGGAAATAAATTACACATAATGGTAGGAAAAATTAAAATTACCTTCTAGTTAAAGGTAACTTAAAAGGTTAACAATATGGTTCAGGATTTTGAGTTTCCCAATCATGATTTTGAATACTTGAGGGAATTAATGATTCAGAAATATGATGGAGGAATTCCTTCTAAGGAGGATAGAAAGATCTTAATGAATGCAGTGGTTTCCCAAGAAAAGGAGTATAATCTAAGAAACAAAATTGTTAAAGGGGCGAGCCACAACCCATACCAAAGACTCCTTTTTCACCAATATCCCAAAAGATTACCCGAAGAAAGATGTGCCAAAAAATTCCCAATTATTACAAATAAATCCAACACCCTTGGCCCCTGCTCAAGCTATGAAGAACCTCATACCACAAGAAAAGGCAATTACCCTACCTCTTAATATAGCATTACCCAAGTATACCCCCTGTGATATGGCTCAAATTTTGAGTCAGATCAAGGTTATTGTACCTATTATTGAGTTTCTCATGATCAATGAGCATAGAAGAAGAGAATTCAAGTAATTTGTGTTCAAGGAGGAGGAATTTTCCTTAGGAAATGATGTTACAGCTTTGAAATTCCCCCTCTTATTGTAGAGTTGGAAGTTCCACAAGCATTGGAAAATTTGGGGGAATCCCTAAAGTATATCTAGGCACCCCCTTTATTGAGTCTCAACTTGATGTTGACCCCTTTTACACCGCTTTGATCACTAAAGATAGACTTGTTCACAACTACATGTTTTATTCAAGAGATTTATGTAATGTGATGCCTAGTGAAGTTATGAATAAGCTAGATATCAAAGTAAGAACAAACTTTCAAAATTTCACTGCTATAGATTGAAGAGAAGTAAAAGCAATTGAGCATGTCAAAGGTTTGGTGGTATAATTAACAACTTACCCTAGTAAGTTTTTAACTATAAATGTGGTTATTGTTGACTGTGCTACAAAATGTGGTATGTTTTTATCAAGGTAGTGTGTTGCTAGTGTGGGAGGAAGTGTGCAAATGGAAATGTCATATGCCACTATACGGTGGAAGGAAATCTTATTCAGTTGTATAAGGAAAAGAAGATGTTGCATCGATTGAATATCCCAACAATGCTTCTTAAGAAGTATCCGTATGTAGATGTGGATGTTATAAATTTTGTTGGTTATGCATATTTCAAGGAGCATAGTATCAATGAGAGTAAATGATTTGAACAATTTTGTGCCCCTTGGACCTTGATGTTTGATGGAGCTTTCTCCAATATGGGAAATGGAGCTTGATTTGTACTTATATCTCTAAGCCAAGAGAATTTTATTTTTTCTTTCAAACTAAAATTTGAGTGCACAAACAATATTGTAGAATATGAGGCACTGCTCTTGGGTTTGAGGATTTCTTGGAGATATGGTATAAAATATATAATTATTAAGGGAGATTCAGAGCTTGTGGTGAAACAAGTGAGGAAATTGTATGCTATGAAGAATAAAATAATGAAGCAATACAAGCATGCAAAGTATGGGATTTTGTTGAGTTATTTGATTCTTTCAACATCTTATATCATGATAGAGATAAGAATGCTACAACTGACAAGTTGGTTTTCCTTGCATCCAAGTTTGGTAATTGCACAGTCTCTCCTTACTGTAATTATGATGTTGAAATATTGTCTAGACCATCTGTGCCAGATAATGTGAAGCATTGGAAAGTATTTGATGATGATGCCTAGGTACAGAGGTTTTTACTAAATGAAGGATAATTCACAAATCAATGTATGGACTAGGAATCGATGGTCTTTCTTAATGATGGTAAAGAATTGTTTTTGGAAAATATATCATTAAGCTAAAAACCAACACCATTCTCGAGGGGTTATTTGCTTTAGAATCCAACGTTGATAATGTTGATCGAGTAATACATAGGCACATCTATGCTTTAAGAGATGTTGATGAATACAACTATGACACCAAGAAGAAGCTGAGAAAATTGTGGTTGGGGTGAAATTTAAGAACAAGAAGAAGCAAGCCTATGTGGATTTTATAACTAAATACCAAGACTGTTTGGCATGGTCTTACTCGAGATCTGAAAGCTTATAGAGAAGACATTTTTAGCATGAGATTCCTTTGGAACCAAATACCAAGCCATTTAGGTAGAAACAAAGGCCTATCAACCCTCTTTTATCACTTAAGATGCAAGAAGAACTTACAAAGTTGAGGGATGGAGGGATAATTCAGCCCACTAGGTACTCTTTGTGGGTAGCCAATCTAGTGCAGGTTAGAAAGAAGAAAAAAGATATAAGGCTATGTGTAGACTTCAGAAATATGAATAAAGCCTCAATCAAGGACAACTATCCATTACCTAACATAGATAATATGTTGTAGATGGTCACAGGTTCTGAATTACTCTCCACTTTGGATGGATTCTCTAGGTATAACCATGTGGTGGTAAAACAATCAGAGAGGCTCAAAACTACTTTTATCACTCCATGAGGGACATATGTGTACGTGAGGATGCCATTTGGACTGATGAATGTCAGTGTTATGTTCCAAAGGGCTATAAATGTTGATTTCTCTTATTACATTAATGATTTAATTATTGTATACCAAGATGATGTAACTATTTTTATAGGAAAAGGATATATCATCTTGGACACGTTAAAAAAATGCTGATCAGATGCAACAAGTATGGGATTTCTTTAAATCCTAAAAAAATGCCATTTTGGTGTTTAGAAGGAAAATTTTTTGGCACACATTGTATCAAAGTAAGGGGTCATGATAGATCTTGAAAGATTATAAGCTATTAGAAAATTTCCTATTTCCATGACAAAGAAAGGCATCCAATCCTTCTTTGGCTAGATCAATTTTATTCGAAGGTTTATTTCAAAATTTTCTCAAATAACCATCCCAATCACGAGTATGCTAAATAAGGATCAAGTCATTAAATGGGAAGATGAATTTTTTCAAGATTTTTATGGGATTAAGGAAGCACTTAAGAATACCCGTATTTTGGCTATCCCATATTATAAAAAGTTTTTTTTAAAAATCCTTTTCCTCTAAGAACACTATTGTAACACCTCTAGCATGACTGGTATCTATGATGACTTCTGTTATGGAAGGTTCAAACATTGACAGGTGATTTTTGTCTTAAGACAATGTACTCTTATGACCTATGAAATCATGTTTGCAGTAGGTAATATGTTATCTTTTGAAATAGGTATGATTCTATCATGTTTTTGCTTAATTTAAAATGAAGCAATTCATATCTTTTTATGCAAAATAATTCACTACTTGGGATTGAGAAATTGAGTTTCAGTTTTCATAATTCTTGGGGATTCAGAACAACATTACCTTGGATAAATTTCATTGATCCAAGGTATGCTTCTAATTTTCAAACCTTGTTGTCATAATGTCCAAGCTAGAAAGATGAAAGGATCTGGACCTTGAATGTATGAAGGTCATGAATGATCCGATCTCCTTGGCTCTCTACTTTGTATCTGAATTTGGGTAATAATCTGGTTCCTTTTTATTAAAGTAAGATGTAATTATTAATTAGGAACATGGAACCTATTTAAACTATGTTCCTTAAATTAGGAACTTTATCCTAAAAATAGTAACCTAACCTAAGTTACTAAGTTATTTTGTTATTATGGGATGTTAAATGGGACCTAAGACTAAAGACTTATACCTAAGGACCTATGTTAGTTCCTAAACTAATGTTGAACCTAACCTAATGTTTGGCTAACCTAAAAGGGGCCTATGGGATGACATAGGGAGGGGAAAATTCAGTGGCATCAATTCCTAGAAATTTATGAGGAAGTTAATGTGGTCTTATCTCTTTTAATTGCAAAATTTGGCGAAGGCATGAGGAAATTTGGGGGAATGAGTTGGCATCTCTACCAAGTTTTAGATGCATGCAATTTTGAACTTAGTCCTTGCCAGAAATAGAGGTGGTGGTGGGCAGGAGAAATGGAAGGACTGATAATCCTATTTTGCATTTAATATTTTTAAAGTTGGCAAAAACCACCTAGGAAGAAGAAAGAGGGGTTTTGTTTTGTTTGTTCATTTGGTCTTCAAGCTTGACCTATGGATGTGGGTTTTTTTGGTTCTTTAAACCTTTAGTTCGATTCTTACATGAATATTATCCTTGCATGAACTCTCTTGCCTTGTATGGAATTTGAATGAATAATTTGGCACCATGAAACTATATGAAAGAAAAGGAGAAAGTTTGGAGGGTTTTGGCATTTTAAAGGAGGAATTGAATCTCTTCTTGGAGATTTTATGTGATACGAGAAGACCAAAGCTCTATCAGGCATGATAGGCCATATCCATTAAGTCTTATGATTTTAATTAAGTGCTTCATTAAAAGAACTTTGTTCTCTATGAAGATCTTCTCGGTTTTGTTTCTGTGATTGTTCATTTTTATTTTTTTTTTTTTGATTTTCTTCATTTGATGCTTATCAATTTTATGATGGTGGTTGTCAAAAGCGTAATCACGGGAGTGTTATTTCTTTCTTACGGATGATCTTTCCTTTGCTCTAGTATTTATAACTTAGACTTGAAATAGAGTTAAGGCCTGTTGGTGAGATTTTAGTTAAAGGTTGGTCTAGCAATGAATGTTCTTTTTGGTTGTTTTATTATGTGACTCTTGATTTAAACATTTCCTTTTTGTCATTTTTGGAAGGCTTCAACTGGATAAATTGTTTGATATTTTCTTGTTGTCGATATTTTGTTGTTTCAGAGGTTGCATGTATTTTCCTTCCTATTTTAGAATTTTAGACCATTGTTGTTCTTGATGGAGGATAAATTTATGATAGGAGTTGCATGTTTGAAAATTTTTATGGCTATTTTGACTTGCATGTCCTCTTTCTGTTGTTGTTAAAAGAACTCCAAAGGAAATCTTGTGTAGACCTCATAGGAAAAATAACTTGTTAACGTGGAAGTCTGATTGTTGAATAATGTCTGTGGGAAATGTTATTCTGTTTCAATTTTTTTAGGGACTTAAAGTTATCAAAGGATTAACCACTTCATGTTTAAGTTTGGAAACTCTTTTTGGGTATCGGTTAGTTGTTTTCTCATTTAGTTGAAGGTACTCAGGACTGCATAATAATTTTAGCCGACCTTGTCCTGTTGTATATTTTCTTGGCATGATCTCCTAAATCCCTTGGGCTTTTGAACTCGAAACCAAATATTTTGGGACACAAGCATATCTTCTGAATGGTTGTTGAATGCTTGCTCTTATTTGGGTAATGTTTGAATGCTTACTTGTGTTCCTTTTTAAGGGTTTAGAGTTCATTGGAGGTCTGTTTCAGATTAATCCTATTGTTCTACTTTTCCTTTCTTCTCTGGGATTTTAAGAAATGATTCACTTGTTTATCCTTGAGGGAATCGAGTATTTTGAACCTGTCTCTATTTAAATGAAAAAAGGTAAAGGTTAGATGTTTCTCTATGTTCCTTTTTCCTAGTCTTTTGGTACTCAACCCATTCGAGGACTTGGGTGAATCTTTGTTTGGTTATTGATTTATTCTTTGGAGAATTATTCTTCACAATGATAACACCTATCATGCGAATTTCATATGGGATTTTTTTATGTACCTTCCTTTATTCATTTCATGAGAAATGTTTACTCTTATTCTTTTAAGTTTGAATAGATAAGGAGACTGAAAACCTCATGTTAGGAAAATGTTTAGTGAGGTTTCGTTGTTGTTTCCTCTCGTGTCTATTTAAGCTTAAATCACTTTCTAACCCGGAGGTTGGTCTAAATGTATTAATGTCTTTACAAAAACAAAACAGAAGTTTACGTTATACTTAGAAGGAGTATCAAGTCTTAGTTAGGTTCTAAACTTAAACCAATCTACTCTTTTCTGTAATGTTAAGGATGGTGTATCTTGTTTGGGATCTGAATGTTATATTTTTCTAGTTAGAAGAAACTTTATACTTTTGATGAGGTCTGATTTACATTGTCTTTGACTTCTAACTTGATTTGATTTCTGATTCTGAGCTTGGACTTTAGGATGCTTCAATCAGGGTTACATTAATTGTTTACGATGATTTGGTTACCCTTACTTGTTCTTATGATCTTATTTATGATTGATGACATCTTAAACCTTAGGATGAATATAAGATAATGGGACAATTAGATGGTAGACAATGTTTATCACCACACAAACTATTGGATTAAGTCTGAAATATAGTTTTATGTATCTTATATTCTTTTTGTTAAATAGATTTAGCTAATTGAAGGAACTTAAATGGGTTACATGAAAGTAATGGTAAGGTTAAGATGAAATGATAATTCTTCTTTATCTCTGTTGTTTAAATTTTGTATGATAAAATAATTTTATGTTACGAGGTAAAGGTTGATTCATTGGTGACCAAACCTTACTTTTGATTCAAAATTTATATATATATATATATATATATATATATATATATAAATTATATATATATATATATATAATTATATATATATATATATATATCTCTGTCTTTGTTTATACTCTTTTTGGTTGACTATTTTTGTTATTATGATTGTGTTTCAAGACTGTTTCATAAACAACAAAGTTCTTTTTATGAAACAGTTAGCTAAAAGCACATGTTTTAATGATATAGTGCTTATCATGCTCAGTTCAATGAATTGACCCATGCTAGCAATTTTGCAGATGGACTTCATAAAAGATGAAAGGAGAAAGACATATAGAAAGTTACATTTATTTTATTAAGGGAATTGTATCTTTATTATGATGAAATTTGGCTTCATTACTTGAGATGCACTTGTTGGAAAAGAAAGTTGTAATAAGAATTGGTTAGATACTATTGTTTTGACATTTTGTATTATCTGAAATGTTTGAAATTAGTGAATGTATCACTCCTCCTTGATGAATAAAATATGTGTTGATTCTAGTTAATACTTTTATAATACCTTCTTTGGCATGAACTGAGTTACATTAATATGTATTACTCTAATATAAGAGGGTAGTTAATATACTCAAATAATATAGAATGGTTGGGCTAGGAATCTGATTTGTTAGTTGAATTATTTTCTCTAGGAGAGATGCAACTTATAAGGTTGACAATCTTAAGCAAATACTCTACTATTACAATAAGGATTGTAATTTAATCAAATGGATGTATGTTTATTAAACCATGCATATAATTTACAATATGTGATTTGACTATATATGGAACAAATGGAATTCAGTTTTCATAAATGGGCATTAGCCCATGACATTGGAAAAGGGGAAATACCCTTGAAATCATTCATTAAGACCTAAGTTATGAACTTGCTAAAATGATAATGAACATTTAGGTAAATGGTTGCATGTGTGCTTCCTTATGCAGATTTCCTTAAATCTTAAACTGGAAAGTAACTAATTCATACACCTTTATAACTACAAGTTCTAATATGCCATTTCTTGATACAAGTTGTTTTGGTTAAATGATAAACTAAAGCTTGTAAATAAATGGGTTAGGAAGAAGATTTTATTTGCATACTTACCAAAAATACAATTATAACTTGTAACCTTATAGGTTAAAGAACCTAGTTGAATTAGTAAGGATGTTGTAATTAATTTGTAATGAAGTGATTAATAAGATATTAACTTTCAATCTAAGGTATGTTCATCCAGATGAGGAAACTTAGTTGGATGTTGACACATGCCAACTACAACATAGTACCTTCATAATGACAAGATTCATTATGAGGATACTATGTTGCAGTTGACATGTCTCAATACCCCACAAAGATGTTCGTCTAGACTAACATAATTTCTTGAATACATCATGGTAATGCTCTATGCAGAGATAGGGACATGATCTAGTGTCGGGGTCAACTCATGTTGACTTAGGATAACTAGACACACCCAATCGACGTAAGTCGATTGAGTATGTCTATGTACCCTTAGTCACCATGAGAAGTCCTCCACACTAGGGCATGTTGCTAACCTTGTCTAGGGTTAAAATTTGAATCAAGTGGGACTGAAAGAAGTTAGTAAAGACCAATCTAGATAATAGTTCAAGTGTGGTGAAGGACTTATTCTATTTGACGAGTATGTCATCTAGGAATGAAAACATGATAAACATGTTTAAAATATTTGGCCAAAGTATCGCAAGTTGTTGGTTGTGTTGTCTTATGTCACCTAGTTTAAGAAGTGGGATTTCAAATGAATATCAGTAATAAATATTTAGATAGGCTCTTAAATAAAACACTTGCGTACCCTTTGTTAGTGCCATTTCTGAGCTTGCATTGTGTGCCCTAATTTTTCATGTCCGATTTTGCTCAGAAATGTTTTATTTCTCAAATTGGTGATCTGCATTTTCTCCCCCCTAGTTGAATGTTTCAAAATTTCACATAAACTTGTTGTTCTGCCCTAGTTTAAAAGAGAAATCCGTGTATGCTCTTATTTGTGCCCTAGGTTTTTCCAATTTTCGGGCTGTGTCATTTTCCCTTTGCCAAATCATGTAAAAATCAAATTGATCAAAGCTAAATTGTATGGGTTAATTTCCCAATCCTAAGGTTGAAAATAATGTCAAAACATGATTCAATTGATTCAAAATCAAAAAAATTGCAATCCTTGTTGAAAATTTTGATTTCTAGGGCATCCTTTAAATTTTTCACAATTTGATGGTCATATGGGTGTTGTTTGCCTGTCAAATTTATCATCACAAGGTAATGACAATGTGGCGGGTTCCTATTGGCTAAGGGATGTCGGGAAATATTTTTGACTTACCTTTTTTTAAAATTTTGGAAAAAGGGAAATATTTGATCTGCAGCTCTGCCTTCTACAATGAGGTGCCTACGTGGCACATTTTGATTAGCTAGGGATTGGCGGTAGCGAGCTTTCCTTAAGAAATTTTTCTTTCATTATGTAAAATTTTCAAAATCAAATTTTGGGCCCGAAGGCTTACAAAGCAAATAAGGAGAGGACATGTGGCACATATTTGGGTTTGAGGGCATGCGGATAGCGAGAGGGACTTATAGTCTTTTGGCTTTGAATTTATAAGTTTTAAAATCAATGTTCTCCACTCTCCAATCACAGTGGGACACGTGTCCAAAAGAGCAAGGTCAGTCAATGGCTTGGTGGGTGAAAATTTGAAATTGTCCCTTAGCAAAAAGGGGGACTAAATTGAAATTTTGGCATGAAAGCCCTCGGCAAATCATCGGTGGACATGTGTCCAGGAAAGGATAGGATGGGGCAGTGGGTTTTGCAATGAATTTGAAGTTTTTAACTTCAAATGGTAAAAATCAAATTTCATCCCGAAATCCGTGTAGCGAATAGAGAGAGGACGTGTGTCCAAAAAGGAAAAAGGTGGAGGAAGGGGCTGAAGGAATTTTTATAAGTTTGGACCTTTGTTGTCTAAAAGGTAAAAATGAAAAATTAGCTCTGTAGCCTATCCATGATGGACATGTGGCACATTCTAAGAAGTCAAAGGAAGGGCACGAGGCCTATGGTGAGTTTTGAAAATTTTCAAATTTTGTGGGAAGTTTTAAATGCAGAATATGAGGCTTAGCCCTGTGTCGAATCGGAGAGTGCCACGTGGCAGAGAAGAGATCAGGCTTTTGGCCCAACAGAGGTTTGGAGGAAAAATTTCCTTTTTTCAAACAGGTTGCAAAATTGATAGAATTGGTCCACGGTTTCAATGGGACCCACCTTTGGACACGTGGCAGGCCCAGAAGGCAGGCAGAGAAAAGTGGCGAAATTTTCCAAAATTTCAAAAGGTTGCGAATGCATTTTTTAAAGGCATGGGCCCGATCCAGTCACATTTTGACATGTGTCCCACCTTATCCAAAGTTTAAAAAGGTAATATTGAGCTTATTTTTAAATGGAATTTTCCACGTGGAGGGATGATATTAAAAGGTGGATGAGATCAATGGTTACTGTGCATTCGTTTGTTTGGGCCACCATGGGAGCTCCAAGAAGCTTGGAATCATGATTTCTTCATCAATTTTCATCAAATATTATATGATTTTGTGTCACCTTGGCCTTCTAAGAAAAATGGCATCATTTTCATGACCTAATTCTTCGATCTATGGTGTTTTTGATGTAATTTTGGCTCAGTCCAAGAAAAATGTGAAATGTCAACAATCAAAAGTTGCAGAGGTAAAATTGAAAAGGGGAAAAGGTAAAAAATGATGAATGAAAGATGCTTGCATGCCTAAATGATAAAAATGTGCCCTTGGGGTGGATAATGATCTGAATTTGTGTAATAATTTATTTTTTAATTTTTTTGCATACCTGGCAACCTGTGAGTTGTTTTTCCATTCAATGTCACTGTCATTAAATCATGAGGTTTTTTGTGACAATTTGATCCCATAGCATATTATTTTCTTGGGAATGAAGAATCCAATGTGGCATGAAGTATATAATGTAGTTTGGAGAATTTGTGAAGGGTCGGGAGTTGAAAATCATGAACAAATTTTGAGAAAAAGCTCATTTTCGAGAAAATCCACCAAAGAACCAGGTTAATGTCTCATGTGTTGGAAAATTCATGTATGTGGGTTGGTTATAAGTGTATAGCCACCACATAGCTCTGAGATTGTTCATGTGACTCTCCCCTACTATTGAATCTAACAAGTTTTAAATTAAATCTGTGTTTTCCTTTGGGCAATATGATGTTTGTTATCATTTTTAAATGACTGCAAATAAATTTTATTGTTCTTGTTGTAATATTGCATTGAAAGTCTTTATAAATCACACAAAATTTCCATTTCTTGTTGATAGTTTAGTGGCATTTGCAATCTCATGTTCGAGAAGAGCCTTCATCCGATAAGGGGATAAACAAGTTTAAAATCACTTTACCTTCCTTGACTACAAATATTTCTTGTAAGCCTTTGGGGTACCTTAGGCATGGTTTGATCATGGATTTTTGTGTTTAATTGAGTTCTTTACTTCAAGATGTTGTGGTGAGTTCCCAAAGATCTGTGTGAAGAGTACAACCTAGGCTTCCATTTGTGCCTCTTACGGTTGAAACAATATCCCGATTATTTTAGGCATTTCATCGATAGTTGTTCGGGCATTGTACAAATTGTCAAAGATCCGATCTATCCCGATTCGTCATGTCAATTCCCCACCGTAAAATCATCCAACAACAAATATCCTATCAAGTACTATCCCTGATTTGCATGTGTATACCCACATAAGATTAAAATCTATTTGCAAAAGTATGCATAAGAGATCAGGATTTCCAATGTCTCTAGTAACCTTTGCCTTGTTTTGAGAACATACCCATGTTTTGAGAAGTGACAACTTGTGAGAGTTCAGATCTGGGGTGGTGATCATGTTTTCATTAAGGCCTCCATCATAAAATTTCAAGCAAAGATAAGGACATTTTCATCTCCTTCACCATTACAAGGTTACAAAATAGGTCCTCTTACGTTGGTTGCAAGGCACAACCTAAAACAACTAGGACAAGATCAAGTCCTATTGGAGTTCTATCCATTTCTTCACAAACTTGAGTGCTAGCTAGACCATATCCCTAGCTACTAATGACATACAACATGGTCTAATCTGTCTTTAAGATCCATGACATATCTATGGTGTTGCTCAGACTAAAAAGGTGAACAAATTTGGATACCAACATGAGCGGCACCATTGCCAAGGAATTCTTGGATTTCCTTGGCGTTCTTAAAGTGTTTGAAGAGTTTGAGCATTTATGCATTCAATTATTTGAGTTGCTAGATTGTTAAAATATCATTCTATGCTTTAGATCTGCAAGCTTTAAGCAAATTTTTCAAGCCCTGTCTGCCATTTTTCATTTCCCAATAGTATGCACACTTTGGCTGCATTGTGATTAATTTATCTAAGAAGAATAAGGTCTAATTTATAAGGCTTTGCAAAGTTTTTCAGTGCTAAGATACATTTGATATATTATTTTAGTACATTCTTGCACAACTAAGGTGAAATTCCTTAGTGGCGAATCCATGCTGATTTGAATTTGGAAATACCAGTGTCTTAAGCTTTTTGTCATTTATTTTTTTGTTGTTGATCTCTAAAAACTAGAGGGAAGAAGATCTCTCTTCCTTAAAGACTCTGTTAAGAAATTGTTTTCAGATTCAAGAAATTTAGAGTTGGAAGGGAGAAGAGTTTGGAAAGTGGTTAAAGGTCAGACATCAAGCAAAGATATAGCCATTGGTGAGAGATATCAGCCTTTGGTAGGGGACTATCCCTCTTATTTAAGTGATTCTGATTCAAGTAATCTTCTCATAAACTTGTTTACCTCAACTAGTGAAGGTCCTTCTGTTGTACCTGGTAAGTTCCTTCTCCAATCTGCACCTCTGTGTTTTAATTCGAGTAAAACTTTCCAAGAAAATCAGCACTTAGAGGATATCAATCTTGTGAATCACATTCTTGAGCCCCAAATATATAGCACTCCTTATCATCTTTTCTCACCTCCAAGATCACCCCCACCAAAAAATATGGCTTAGCATAGACCTCAATTTTTTGTTAACACCTTTGGTCCTATACATTTTAGGGGAATGGATGGTTACCCAAATGTTGTCCCACAAGATGTCAGAAATAGGTTGCCAAAATTCTAGGGTAACAATGCTATTACTGGTGATCAACATCTCAAAAGTTTTTATAATATGATGGAATATTTTGAGATAGAGTTTGAATATGTGTATATTAAGTTGTTTATTCATACACTAGAAAAAGATGCTATGGATTGGTACAAGGCTCTACCTGATAACTCTATTGATTCATGGACTGAAATGAAAAATGCATTTAGGTTGTAATATGGTGACATGACTGATCCTAGATTTCTTTTATCTAAGTTTGAGAATATCAAGAAGAACCCTAATGAATCATTCCATGATTTCAACACAAGGTTCAACAAAACTTTGAGAAGGTTTCCTATTGGTTTTAGGCCTTATTATGAATCTTGTTTAATCAAATATGCAGATGCATTTGATAAAAAGGTAGCCTATTACCTAAGAGACAAGAACCCAACCAATCTAAGACAAGCTTTCACCATGGCACTTCAAATTGAGAACAATATCAAGGCTATTGGGAAACCTCTTAAGAGAGATGGTGTAAAGCTGATAAACCCTAAAAATTTCAAGCTAGAAAAAAGGTCTGATTTAGAAGAGGTTGTGAAGACTTTGGCAGGGCTTTAAAGGAAATCTCATACAAGTTGGCAAGAGATGAGAAGGGAATTGGGCAGACTTCACAAGGTTAGCCTAGGCAACAAGCACAAGATATATTTAGCAATCACCATAGGAATGAGTAGAGGTTTGATGACAAGGGTAAAGGGCCTATTGGATCTATAAATAGACAACCCCAAACATGTGAAAATAAATTGATTCCGACCCTCTAACTTCGGGGTTGCTTTGATGTTAACGAAGTTGCTGATATGGATTGGTGTGATAGGTGTTTTCTTCCTCATCCTCCATGTGAAGTGGACCAACAAGTTGATGAAGCTGATAATGAGGATGGGCTGGTGATGATATTTTCATGGTGGGCTATTCTTCAATCTCACAAGGAGGAGTAACATCTACTGAAGTAGTAAGTGCTAGGACTCTGCTGCTACCTTTTGGGATTGCATCAAGTGGGTATAAGTCTTCCCCCATGCTCTTGAAGTTGATGTAGTGCAAGCTTTTGATATTCCTAACAATGAATTTGAATACTTGAGAGCTTTGATGATTAAGAAATATGATGGTGGTATCCCTTCGGAGGAAGATAAACAATTATTGATGAATGTTGTTATAGCTCAAGAGAAGGACTATAACACTAGAATCAAAGTTGTTAAGGGATTTGGGCCTCAAGCCAAAAATAAAACACCCTTGCTCATAAGAATTCCAATAGAAGCTCTTAGGAAAGAAACACTTTCTAGAAGCTCGATGCCCTGAGAAAACATTACAGTCCTCATCATGCCCAAGCTACCAAGAATCCTTTGCCATCTGATGAATCTTCTTGTATCCCTTCCAATGTTGTTTTTCCAAAGAGTGTCCCCTATGACATAGTCCAGGTATTGAGCCAAATTAAAGTGAGTGTTCCAATAATTGAGTTTCTTAGAATTCATGAACATAAGAAGAGAGCATTTGAGTACTTGGGATTGAAAGAAGAGAAGATCACCCCAAGCAGAAATGTAAATGTTGTTGAGACTCCTCTTCAAATCATTGCTGGCCTTGAAACACCACTAGAAGTGGAAGATCTTAGAGAGACACCTGAGGTATATTCGGGGACATCCTTGGTTGATTCCCAATTGAATGTTGATCCATTCTTTACAACTTTGCTCATAAAATATAGGCCACTTCATAATTGTATGTTTGATTCCAGTGCATCATGTAATGTCATGCCTCTAGAAGTCATGAATGAGGCGAGATATCAAGGTGATAGCTGCCTACGGGAAGTGTACTACCATGGATTCAAGGGAAGTGTTGGTGGTTAGTTGTGTGATGGGTTTGGTAGTGTAAGTTGCAGCCTATCTAGGTAAGAATTTGAAACTAGATGTTGTAATTGTTGACTACCTTACCAAATGGAGTATGCTTTTGTCAAGAAAATGGGCTGCAGCAGTGTTGGTGGCTACGTTTATATGGATATGTCTTTTGCCACCATTCCCATTTGGGGAATCTGGTCAAACTTTATGGTGAAAAGAAGATGTTGCACACGATTGAAGATCCCAACAATGCTTCCTATGAAGTGTTGTTTGCTGATGTAGATGCTAAGAATTTCATTGGTTTCTACGATGGAAAATATCACAAGATGGACAGATCAAATTTCCTTGATATGGTAGGTTCTCCTTGGACCTTGCTATTTGATGGAGCTTGCTCCAAATTTTGTAATGGTGCTGGTATAGTTCTTCTTTCTCCTAGTTCGAAAGAGTTTGCTTTTTCCTTCAAACTTAATTTTGAATGCACTAACAACATTTCGAGTATGAGGCATTGTTTTTGGGGTTAAGGATTGCATGGAAGTATGGAGTGAAATATATTGTTGCAAAAGGAGACTCTAGATCTGGTTGTTAAACAAATAAGAAAATTGTATGCTACAAAAAATCAGCGTATAAAACAGTATAAGCATGCGGTTTGGGATCTAATTGAAATGTTTGATTCCTTTAACATCATTTACCCTGACAGATGTCTTAATGCTGCTATTGATAAGTTGCAAAGTGTTGGGTTCTAGATTTGAAAATTGTACCATTTAACCTTATTGTGAATACAACATTGAAGTCTTCGACTAGGCCAGCTGTCCCTGATAATGTGAAACATTGGCAAGTCTTTAACAATGATGCTCAAGTGCTAAGGTTATTGCAAAACTAGGGTGAGTTTGTAAATCAGAATATTGATTGGGAGCCAATGGTATGTATGACTAAAGGAAGAGAAACTTTTTTGGAAAAGATATCATCAAATTGAAAACAAACACCATTCCTAGAAGTCTTGTTGCACTTGAGTCAAATTTTAACAATGTTGATTGTATAATAAATAGAAACATGTTTGCTTCAAGGGATGTGGAAGAGCATGACTTGGGAACAAAGGAAAAACCAAGGAAGGTTTGGTTGGGCAGAAATTTAAGTAAAGAAGAAAAATAGTCCTATGCCCAACTCTTGAAAAAATATCAGGACTGCCTTGCTTGGTCCTATTCAGAGCTGAAAGCATACAAGGAAGATTTATTTCAGCATGAGATCCCTCTTGAAATAAATGCCAAACCATTCAGATAGAGGCAAATTCCAATTAATCTACTTCTCCATGAAAATGCAAGAGGAGTTAAGGAAGTTGAGAGATGGAGGTATTATTCAGCCCACTAGATATTCATCTTGGGTTGCAAACCTTGTGCCAGTTAGAAAGAAGAATGGAGACATCAAACTTTGTGTGGATTTTAGAAATATAAATAAAGCATCCATGAAGGAAAAATATCCCTTGCTAATATGGAAAATATGTTACATCTTGTGACAGGGTCTGAGTTGCTTTCTACATTGGATGGTTTCTCTGGATATAATCAAGTGGTAGTTAAAGAATCAGAAAGCCTTAAGACAACATTCACTACGCCTTGGGGGACATATGTTTTTGTTACATATGTATTTTCAAGGTAGAGAGATGATCATTTGCGAGAACTTGGAGAAGATTCGATCATATGTAGGGAGCATGGAATTTCTCTTAATCCGAAGAAGTGTCATTTTGGCATGTAAAAGGCCAAGTTTCTTGGTCACATTGTGTCAAAAGATGGTGTTATGATAGACCCTGAGAGAGTGAAAGCAATCAATAAGGTACCTATCCCAAGAACCAAGAAAGGCATCCAATCTTTCTTTGTTCAAATTTATTTTATTAGAAGGTTTGTTTCCAACTTTGCTGAGTTGACTCTTCTAATCACAAGCATGTTAAAGAAGGACCTAGTTATCAAATGGGATGAGGCTTCCATTCAAGCCTTTGAAGGAATTAAGGATGCACTTAAACATGCACCTATTTTAGCAGCCCCAAACTATAATGATCCTTTCCAAATCTTTTCCTTTGATTCCGAGTATACCATGAGGTTGAGAGGCCTATTGCTTTCTTTAGAAAGGATTTAAAAGTTGTTGAGTTAAAGTATACAATCATGGAGAAACAAGCATTTACCTTGGTGAAAGAAACAAAAGTTTTCAGGCCTTATATATTGAGTTCAAAAGTTGTTGCCTATGTTCCCCACACCATGGTGAAAGACATATTATCAGAGATGGAGATCTCAAGTAAAAGATGTAGATGGGTGAACAAACTGCAAGACTATGATATGGATATCCAAACCAAAAAGTTAGTAAGAGGTTTGAGTCTTGCTAATCTCATGGCTGAGAGCAACTTGTAGAATGTGGAAGTGAATCAGCTAGAGGAATAAAGGGTAGATGTGCTTGCAAAGTTGGTAAATTCTAAGTGGTACAAGGATGTAATATTTTACCTTAAACACCTTTTCTAACTGATCATTTAAATAAAAATGAGAAGAGATCCTCAAGCTTGCTTCTCAAAAAATATATCATTACGGACCTTGGGTGGCTTAGAAGAACCCTAAAGGTGTCCTCTTGAAATGCATAGCTGAAGATGAATCTCCCTAGATAGTTGCTGATTTCCATGGGGGAGTTTGTGGAGGACACTTTTTTGGGAGAGTAACAAAGACATAAGATTTTGAGAGCTGGTTATTGGTGGCTTTCTCTCTTCAAAGATGCAACCAATTTGGTTAGAAAATGTGATAGTTGCCAACATTTCTCTGGAAGCCCGAAAGTTTCGGGCTCCCTTCCTTTACAAAGCATGTATCAATTGAAGCTCCTTTAAAGAAATGGGCTTGGACTTTATTGGTGAGATTTCAGATCCTTCTAGTGATGATCATATGTGGATTCTTGTAGCCACCGATTATTTTACAAAATGGGTTAAAGCAATCCCATCTAAAAAGGCAACACACCAAGTGGTAGTGGACTTCTTATTGAATCATATCATATACATATTTGGAGTTCTAGTTAAGATTGTATCTAATAATGCCATGTGCTTTAGAGCCAAACCTTTAATGGCAATGTGTAATGAATATGGAATCAATTTGACTTATTCTTCAAAGTACAACCCCAAAGGGATGGACAAGTTGAGTCTAGTAATAAGAACTTGCTGAAGATCATTAGAAAAACCTTGGAAATGAACAAGAAAAAGTGGGGTGAACAATTGAAGTTTACGGTTTGTCTTGATAGAATAACTCCTAAAAGAGAAACTAGTAAAAGCCCATTTGCATTGGTGTATGGAAATCGGGGATTTGCTACCCTTATATCTCGTAATTATCTTCATTTTAGTTTTCCCAACAACTGGAAGATTAAGAGCATGGCCCATATGAATCAAGGATCAATTAGATTATTGAGCTTGATGAGGAGAGAAGAGCATCCCATCAAAGGCATATCAGATTTAGAGAGAAATTGAAGAGATTGTTTGACAAGAAGGTCACTCCTAGAGCCTTCAATATTGGAGATCTGGTTTTGCTATGGGATATTAGGCATGAAGATAAGGGCAAACATGGCAAGTTTGATGCATTATGGATGGGCCCTTATGCCATTGATATCAGAATTGGTGAACATACATTTTTTCTCAAAGATCTAGATGGGGAATTGCTAGAGCTACTGTTAATGGTAGACATTTAAAACATTTCTTGGATTAATCCCCAAAGTGAGGTATGCACAAATTGTACAATTGTATAGTCTTTTTTTTTCTTTGTTTTTGTTGGTGGTTTATGGTTTTCCCTTTGTTCTTGGCAACCATTTTGGTTGGTTTCTCAGCTCATTTTTGTTGAGTGGTTATGGTTTTTTGCGTCTGCCTTGTGTTTTGACTCCTTTGCCTAATGGTATTTTGGCACTTGGTCTACGTTTTGTCCTTGTGGCACTCACTAGGAGTGCCCATCCCCAGGAAGGAGCCAATGTTAGTGCCATTTCTGAGCTTGCATTGTGTGCCTAATTTTTTCATGTCCAATTTTTCTCAAAAACATTTTATTTCTCAAATTGGTGATCTGCATTTTCTCCCCCTTGGTTGAATGTTTCAAAATTGCACATAAACTTGTTGTTCTACCCTGGTTTAAAAGAGAAATCCATGTATGCTCTTATTTGTGCCCTAGGTTTTTCCAATTTTTGGGCTGTGTCATTTTCCCTTTGCCAAATTGTGCAAAAATTGAAATGATCAAAGCTAAATTGTATGGGTTAATTTCATAATCCTAAGGTCAAAAATAACGTCAAAACATGATTCAGTTGATTCAAAATAAAAAAATTTGCAATCCTTATTGAAAAATTTGATTTCTAGGGTATCCTTTAAATTTTTCATGATTTGATGGTCATACGGGTGTCGTTTTCCTTCAAATTTATCATCACAAGGTAATGGCAACGTGGCGGGTTCCTATTGGCCAAGGGATGTCGGGAAATATTTTAAACTTACTTTTTTTTGAATTTTTAGCAAAAGGAAAATTCTTATTCGCGGCTCGCCTTCAGCAAAAGAGGTGCCTACGTGGCACATTTTAATTAGCTAGGGGATTGGCGGTGGTGGGATTTCCTTAGGAAATTTTTCTTTCATTATGCAAAATTTTCAAAATCAAATTTTGGCCCGAAGGCCCGTAGTAAATAGGGAGAGGACACATGGCACATATTTTGGTTTGAGGGCATGTGGATGGCGGAGGGACTTAGAGTCTTTTGGCTCTAAATTTATAAGTTTCAAAATCAGTGTTCTCCCCACTCCAATCACAGTGGGACATGTGTCCAACAGAGCAAGGTGGGTCGGTGGCTTGGTGGGTGAAAATTTGAAATTGTCCCTTAGCAAAAAGGGGGACTAAATTGAAATTTTGGCCTAAAAGGCCTTGGAAAATCATCGGTGGACACGTGTCAGGAAAGGATAGGATGGGGTAGTGGGTTTTGCAATGACTTTGAAGTTTTTAACTTCAAATGGTAAAAAATCAAATTTCAGCCCGAAGGCCCATAGCGAATAGGGAGAGGATGCGTGTCCAAAAGGGAAAAAGGTAGAGGAAGGGGCCGAAGGAAATTTTTATAACTTTGGACCTTTGTTGTCTAAAAGGTAAAAATAAAAATTATCTTTGAAACCTATACATGATGGACACATGGCACAGTTTTAGAAGTCAAAGGAAGGGCGTGGGCCCGCGATGAGTTTTGAAAATTTTCAAATTTTACGGGAAGGTTTAAAGGTAGAATAGGAGGCTTGGCCCCACGGTGAATCAGAGAGCGCCACGTGGTAGAGAAGAGATCGGGCTTCCGGGCCCGCGGAGGTTTTGTGGAAAATTTTCCTTTTTAAAAAAAGTTGCAAAATTGATAGAATTGGTCCATGGTTTCAATGCGACCCACCTTTGGACACGTGGCTAGCCCGAAGGCAGGCGGAGAAAAGTGGCGAAATATTCCAAAATTTCAAAAGGTCACGAATGCATTTTTAAAGGCATGGGCCCGATCCAGTCACGTTTTGACACATGTCCCGCCTTATCCAAAGTTTAAAAAGGTAATATTGAGCTTATTTTTAAATGGCATTTTCCACGTGGAGGGCTGATATTAAAAGGTGGATGAGATCGACGGTTGGTTACTGTGCATTCGTTTGTTTGGGCGTAATGGGAGCTCCAAGAAGCTTGGAATCACGATTTATTCATCAATTTTCATCAAATCTTATATGATTTTGTGTTGCCTTGGCCTTATAAGAACAATGTCATCATTTCATGACCTAATTCTTCGATCTATGGTGTTTTCGATGTAATTTTGGCTCAGGCGAGAAAAAACATGAAATGTCAACAATCAAAAGTTGCAGAGGTAAAATTGAAAAGGGAAAAGGTAAAAATGATGAATTAAAGATGCTTGCATGCCTGAATGATAAAAACATGTCCCTAGGGTGGATAATGATCCAAATTTGTGTAATGAGTTAATTTATTTATTTTTGCATACCCGATAACCTACGAGTTGTTTTTCCATTTGATGTCACTGTCATTAAATCATGAGGTTTTTGTGACACGTTTGATCCCATAGCATATTTTTTTCTTAGGAAGGAAGAATCCAATGTGGCATGAAGTATATAATGCATTTTGGAGAATTTGTGAAGGGTCGGGAGTTAAAGATCATGAGGAAATTTTGAGAAAAAGCTATTTTTTCTAGAAAATCTTCCAAAGAAATAGGTTAATGTCTCATGTGTTAGAAAATTCATGTATGTGGGTTGGTTACAAGTGTATAGCCACCACACGGCTCGAGATTCTTCATATAACTCTCCCTACTATTGAATCTAACAAGTTTTGAATTAAATCTATGTTTTCCTTTAGCAATATGATGTCTATTATCGTTTTAAATGCCTGCAAATAAATTTTATCGTTCTTGTTACAATCTTGCATTGAAAGTCTTTAGAAATCACATAGAATCTCCATTTCTTGTTGATATTTTAGTGGTATTTTTAATCTCATGTTTAGAAGAGCCTTTATCGATAAGGGGATAAACAAGTTTAAAATCACTTTACCTTCCTTAGCTCGCAGAGATTTATTGTAAGCCTTTGGGGGTACCTTAGGCGTGGTTTGATCATGGATTTTTTTTTTTTTTTTTAATTGAGTTCTTTACTTCAAGCTTTTGTGGTGAGTTCTCAAATATTGTGTGAAGAGTGTAACCTGGGCTTCCATTTGTACCTCTTTGGTTGAAAGAATATCATGATTATTTTAGGCATTTCATCTAATAGTTGTTTAGGCATTGTACATATTGTCAAAGATCTAATCTATCCCAGTTTGTCATGTAAATTCCCCACCAAAAAATAATCCAAAAACAAAGATTCTATCAAGTACAATCCCTAATTTGCATGTGTATACCCATAGAAAATTAAAATCTATTTGCAAAAGTATGCATAACATATCAGGATTTCTAATGTCTCTAGTAACCTTTGCCTTGTTTTGAGAACATGCCCATGTTTTGAGAAGTGATAACTTGTGAGAGTTCAGATTTGGGGTGTTGATCATGTTTTCATCAAGGCCTCCATCACAGAATTTCAAGCAAAGATAATTACATCTTCATCTCCTTTACCATTACAAGGTTACCAAATATGTCCTCTTACCTTGGTTACAAGGCACAACCTAAAACAGCTAGGACAAGATCAAGTCCTATTGAGTGCTATCCATTTCTCCACAAACACGAGTGCTAGCTAGACCATATCCACATGACTACCAATGAAATACAACGTGGTCTAATCTATCTTTAAGCTCCATGACATATCTATGGTGCTAGTCAGATGAAAAGGAGAACAAATTTGGATACCAACGCCCTTTATAGCGTAAAGGAACTATGTTTACTTGGTATACACATTATTGAATAACATGAGATATCATTTTTGTGTCGAGTCATGAAATTAGAGATTGGTTTTTCAACAATTCATTATAGTTACATATGATCTTCTATTATGAGATAGTTTTTATTGGAATGTGTGTTCTAAATTATGAGTTAGAATCGAGAAAGTTAAGTAAAAAAAATTCCTTGTTTTTAAAGTCTTAAAATGGGAATGTTACAACTATTGCTTCTATCTTGCTGTAGAAGGATGATGAAGGAAATGAGAGACCCAATGCCATTTTAAGTAAATCCTTGCAAGGGAATAAGCTGAAATACACTATCATGGAAAAACAGGCTTTCCCATTTGTCGAGTAGGCAAGAATTTTCTCTAAGGAGAAGAAACACAAAGGATGTGTGCACGGGAACAAGTTTTATTTTAAAGTTTGGAAAGATAGGGAAGGAAACACACGCCGAGGACATTTTGGCTTGGGACTCAGCCATTTTATTAGATATGGGATATTTTTGGAGATAACATGCGAAGCAAACATAGAGATGAAGACTTGCACGACACACAATTATATTTTGGGAGCGAATGAAAGATAAGTTTCATGCATGGTTTGAGATAATAATAGGATTTATTCTTTCAGTTAACTATAGGACATCTATTATTAGAACACTTACATGCATGTATGCAATTGTAAAAGCACACGACTATTATCAGCATGAGACCTATTTTGAGAAGTGTATAGGTGGTGAAGGGAAAGTACCCACCTCTATAAATATATATTGAACTATGTAGTTTAGGGGGTATGTGAGATTGAATTATTTTTGAGTTATGTTGTTGGATCTGATGCGCGCATGACTCTTGGTGTGTAACACCGTGATAAACTATTATATTTCTCTTTTACATTACAAGTGTTGGCATGTGATTTTCTTGAATGAGGTGTGTTCCCTTGATTTTTGAAGATCATGCTTGTTATGGATAAATCATTTCTGCTCTTGGATTCATTAGACTAAAATGATATGGCTTGCAAGAATCCATTTTCACTTCTTATAGGTGAGTTGCAATCTAGTTTTGAGGGTTGCAAACTTATCTCTTTTAACTGACTCATCCTTGGATCAATTCCAGTGATCCAAGGAATGTTTTAAATCTCCTTACTGAACTAAATGGTAAATTGACATTCATAGCTTGAGAGACATAGTAGACTAAACTTTTGTATGTTACAAATTCTTTGGTCTTGTAAGATCGTGCCTACATTTGGTTGTATGTTTGTTCTTGGATCTTTGGGATTGATCTCTTCAGGACATTTAACAGCGTAAGCAGAATGAATCTTGCTTCATGACTATGAAGGGAATCTAAATCCTAAACCTAAGGGATTATCCTAATGGTATTCTAAACTAAGGTAAATACACCAACTTCCTAGCTATGTCTACTTATTTGGGTTGCAATCTAACCTAAGCTTCTTATTCTATTTTGTTGGGATGACATCCTAACCTAAGTTGTTGTGCTAAATGGAATAAGGGAGAAATTACTAAGGTAATGCTAGGCTATTTTAACCTAATACCTAATACTATGTGGTTGGGAATTTTGATCTAACCTAAGGTGGAAATTACTTATGAAATAATTTTGATTAAACCTAAGGTTATAACCTAGGTTATGGAAATCTATCCTAAACTATTGAAAGGGAACCTAGGGTCACATGGCATTATGGTGACAGTTCCAAAGGAATTTATTT
This sequence comes from Taxus wallichiana var. yunnanensis, assembly GCA_018340775.1. Classification (NCBI taxonomy): domain Eukaryota; kingdom Viridiplantae; phylum Streptophyta; class Pinopsida; order Cupressales; family Taxaceae; genus Taxus; species Taxus wallichiana. Next base: position 603,733,547 of record CM031244.1, read on the forward strand.
GATTTGATTTGGTTGAATGAATGGGAAGTACTGCCAGTTTTGGCAGAGGCAAGTAAACTTAGTGGAAGCATACGTGGAGTCTTCACTAAAGTTGGAAATGCATGCTAAAGTGGAAATAACATTTGCTAGTTTTAGGAGGCGGTGGTAAGGAGAGATAGGTGGGAGATTGGGGAGTAATTACATTAATGAACCTCAAATTTTGTGTGTAAAATGTCTTAGAAACAAGGAAGGCGGATTTGTTGGAGGTTGTTTGGTCTTGCATGCTTTGTGATTTTTGCTCTGCATGGAGCTATCTAGTTCTTCGAACCAGCAATTTGACTTTTAATTTGTGGCTATTTTTGGTTTCTCTAGTCTATTTTTGATCCAAGGAAAGTATATGAGGCATTGGAGAGAAAGATGTTTGGTTGTTGATATTTCGTGGAGGAGAAAAAGAGTTGGTAGCTAGGTGGAAGTCTCCTTCAAATTTGCAGAAGAACTATCAGGCATGATAGGCTCTACCCATTAATATTTCCTACTTTCTTATAAATGTTTCATTAAAACAATTCTGCTCTCATGAGATAAATGGCTGCATGTTTTGTCTGGTTTTTTACTTTCTTGGTTGTATGAATCTATTGCATGATAATGATAGTGTTTGGAATTTCTCCTCTACACCAATTCAATGTTAATGTGTATGTGGAACTCATATTTGAGGCTTGTGTGTTCTGAACTTGCAGTCAAAGCGTTGTGTTTGGTTCTAAACTTGTGGTTGATGCTTTGTGTTTCATTATGAACTTGTATTCAAGGCTTGTGTTGTTCTGAATTTGTGTTCAAAGCTTTGTGTTGGTTTGAATTCATATTTGGGACTGTCTTCTCAAAAGGAGCTCGATTTAATGGTTTTGAATTAAGTCTCTTTTGGAAACTTCTCCTGGATGCATCTTGAGTTTGGAATGGTTGTGATACTTTTTTCCAGACTGTACCATTTTCTTTGAACTTGTAATGGCATGTAAATATGGGAGGATATTCTTCTCTCCTCTACTCTGTGAAACCCACATCTTGTTTGAAAGTCTTGACTATTTTGTTAGAAGGAGGCTGGACCTTTTATGGAAATGTATCTGGTTCAATATTGTATTGTTACTTACTCCTTGGTTTGAATTAGAGCTCATTTGAAACAATCGATAATGGTTTTTAAATTTATGGTAATGCAGTGTGCATACTTCTTCTTGTGTGAGTTGATTTAACAAATACCTTCTCTGTCTCGATCTTTAAGTACTAGACGGAGCTCTGAAAGTCATTTTGTTGTGGCTTCTGTTTCAATCAATTTCGAGGGTAAGGTTGAGATCTTTCTTGAATTAAACGCGTGTTGGGTTTTCATACTCTCTCTTCTTCAGATCCTTTTTAATTGATCTCTAGGTTTTTAAAAAGAAAGAAGAGTTGAATACTCTCATATACTGAATCTTGTTTGGGAAGGATTTATTACCTCTGGTTGGATTGTTTCATATAATTTGTTCTTCTTTGGGATCATGAACTATATGTCTCTTTTGTATGGAGCTGTGTAAGACCTTGTAGTTGGGATTTCAGTTTCTTTGAGCTTGTGAGTATTATAGAAACTTTCTTAGCTTAATATTGGTGTTGAGTTTTAGTACTCTCTTATAGATTCATTTGAATGAATTTTTGGGTCTTTAAAAGGAGAAAGGAATATATTTCTCTTGTGGATAGTATTATGTTTTTGGGACTATACTGTGTACTCCTTTCTATGAAATGAATTCAAACTTGTGTTTAAATAAAGTGGAATAGATGAACCAGGTTAGTATTGATTTTGTTGTCCAATAAGGTTTGAATTCTTAGGGGAAACTAGAAGTGTTGCTATCTATAAACTGTGGGTTTAGTTTTGTATTCTAATTTGGGAACTAGAGAAAGAAATTCTGAGTTTGAAATGGAAATTGGAATTCAATTGATAACACTATGGTGAATGAATTCTTGATATGATATTTTCTATTTGAATTTCATATAATTTTTGTAAGATAAGTTCATTTGATTGAACTTCTCTATAGCTCGACTTCTTGGGTCAGAGTGATTATTCTCTTAGGCCTATTCAACTTCCCCTGGGTTTGGATTTTATGTCCTTTCTATATTGTAGGACATAGTGGGAAACCACTCTTCTGAGATGAAAACTTCCTTGTGGATTGTTTAGTCTATTTTTGTACTAAGTCGATTGTTGTATTGATGTGGATAGTGAACAATGAATCTGTCCTGTTGAAGGGAAAACGTAATCATGTTAGACTGATTACTTTGTTTGACTGAGTCATGCTCCATTTGATTTTTTTATTGGAAGGACTCCTCGTTTAGCACTCTAGCATGTTATGAATCTTCCCTGGATGGACATGGGAAGAAACTATCCTTGTGTAAGTCTTGCCTTGATTTTGGAACGAATGGTTTCAGATCTATGGATGATATCTTCTATTATGTAGAATTTATTTAAGGCTTGCAAGTAGAATGTTTTGATTCTCTATCCCTTCTTGGATTGATTTGGGATTCTTGTTTTAGATGTTGTCTCTTTATTGTTGAATCCTTATATTGGTTTCCTTGAACTGAAGCAGTTATGTGGGTAATCAGTTGAGTACTTTCTGAACCTGTTTTCTATCTTTCAGATGATTAGTGAATGGTGGATAGTATGTATTGATTCTTCTTCTTTTTGTTTAAGTTGTGGGATGAATCATTCTAAATATGTACTATGCTGAAGGTAACTCTTTTTGTTACATAGTAAAGATAAATTTTGTATTTCAATTCAGAATGAATTATGAAATAATTAGATGACAAGATCTGTTGTTTGTTTAAAAAGTAATTGATTGGATCAATTAAACTATATGTTATAATGCAGTTGTTGCTGATTATATTATGCTCTTTTATTAAAAGTGAATTCAGACTCATTATTGTACTTCTTTTCTAGTTGTTATTACTTATGCTTATTTGTATGATACTTATTAATTGTTTCATTAAAGCAGAGTTGTTTTAATGGAACAATTAGTGGAATGCACTTCATTTTAATCTTTGAGTGCCTATCATGCTCGACCAATGAACTAACCCATGCTAGAAATTTTTGCAAATGGACTTCAGACGTGATAAAAGAAGGAAAAAACTTTTATGATGTATTGGCTTATTTAATTATGTATCTTTTGTAAAGAATTTTGATTCATTCTTGAGTTGTATTTGAAAAAGAAAAGTTATTTTCTTTTATGATCTTAATATTGATCGACATACGCAAGTATGCCCAAATGCATATTCTTGTAAATGTATATTTTATCATGATGAATTGAAAGGTTAGGAGACTGACTCCAATTTGTGGTGTAAATTCTCTTATACTTTGTTTGAAGGAAATAGTAATGCTATCTTATCGATATTCTTTATATCTGTTTGTATGCTTTACTGTTATCAATTAATAAGTTAGATTAAGGGGATAGTATAATCTCCCTTACTATAATGAAACTTGTTAAATTGCAAAAGATGTCATTCTCTAACTAACCGACTAGAGTTTATTAATGAAATATGTATTGGACATATAATTAAACTATATGAGTATTGAATGAATAAAAGGTTATGTTAAGCTGTAACATCTAACCATGTAGTAATCTTTGTACTTCATTTAAATAAATAAAACACTAACTGCACCCAGGTGGATGGCACACCTACTTTGGAAAGCTAAGATTGCATTAAACATTAAATAATTGATGTTTGTTGTCTTGTGTTGGGATAACTACTTTTTATGCTGAGTTATTGAACATAAATGCAAACATGAGTTAATGAAGTTCTTAATATCAAATCATATTAATTATCGATATATAACTTAATGAATGTTGGAATTAGGGATTAGGCATGGTTGCTGCAATCTGAATCTTAATCCAATTTAATTATGAATAAATGACCTCTAAGGGGGTATGTACATCATGATGAATCAGTTCTACAGATGTAGGCACATTCCTACTTCATTATTTTACCTTCGAGAAGACCAAGGGATTCGGGGATACTCTTGTAGTTGACATGTGGCAACACCCTTTTATATTTTTTCATCTAGATCTACACATATCTGGACTTGATTTTAGTTTCTCTCTAGGTCAAGTTAGTAACATTTTTAGAATAGGGAGTAGATTTCTATGACTCAGGGTACCTTGGCACATTCGGTCGACTTAGTTCAGTCGAGTATGCCCATATAACCTAAGTCATCGTGAGCGTCTTCCTATAAAAATTATGTTGTTAACCTATGATAGGGTCAAACCTTGGGCAAGTGGACTGATAGAAGTCAAGTAAAGACCATTCTATATAACAAGAGTGGCATGAAGGACGTAGTCGAATTGATGAGTATGTCATCTAGGAATAGTAACATGAACAGTATGTTGAAAATATTTTGCTAAAGTATTGCAAGCTATTGGTTGCATTGTCCTATGCCACCCAGTTTAAAAAACATGATTTCAGATGAATATTGGTAACAAATATTGAGATAGGTTATTTAAATAGATCACTCACACTGAAATAGGGTAGGAAAACCAAGTATATGTTGTATACATAAATTATTCTATACTTTAAGACTAACATGAGAGATCAGTTGGTAACTGAGTCATGGAATGAGAGATTGGTAAATTACCAAGTCATTACAGCTACATATGGTTATCTATTATGAGATTGATTGGCATGGAATGTGTGTTCTAAATGATGTTTTATTTAGAGTAGAGAACATTTTGTTAAAAAAAATTCCCTTGTTTCTAAAGTCTTAAAATTGGGAATGTTATATCTTGGTATCGAGTGAAGATTCTAGCTCTTGGACCTATTGTGTCCATAATCTAATGAAACTTAAATTTTATTGTTAACATAACATGGTTAGAACAAGAGGAAATGTTGCAAATAATCCTCCAACTAAGGAAGGATCAAGAACTACCCAAAAACACGATGAGATCCTTACTTGCCTTGTTGCACGTAAGGGATCATTTGGTTGTACTTGAACATCAGGTAATGGGCAATGAGGAGGAATAAGATGTTGGTAAAAATAATCATCCACCTCCCGAGGACAACACCAATTTAGGTTTTGATAATAACAATGTGAACGTGCACGATTAACCGAGAACAAAAAGGCTAGGCCGGTAGTGGAACTCACTAATGAGATGAAAAGGATAAGTCCACCCAAGTTTGATGACACCACATTAGGATATGAAGCTGAGAGTTGGCTCGAGAAAAATGGAGAAGTACTTTACAATAAGGAATTTCTCAGAAGAAACAAAGGTGATATGGGGAGCATATCATCTTTCCCATGAAGCATCCTCATGGTGGGACAACCATAAGGCTAAGTTGAATATTGATGAAACTAATATCACATGGGATCAATTTAAAGGTTACTTTAGGCAACGTTGGCTGCCATAACTTTATTATGATCAGAAAATGACTGAATTCCATAACTTAGCTCAAGGAAAGCTAACTGTAACTAAGTATTGGGAGTGGTTTACTAAACTCCTTAAGTATGTACCTCAGTATCAAACTGACTAGAATTTCAGGATATAGAAATTCATCATGAGATTGATCCCGTTATAAGAGGAGAGGTGGATGTTTACAGCCCAACCATGATGGAAGGGGTTGTTAAAAAATCTATAAGACATGAACAGAAATTAAAGGCAATTTCTTCTCATAAGGAGGAAGTAAGGAAGAAAGTCCCTAACTCCTCTTCATCATCTCTTGCACCTAATAAAGTACTATGGAAGAAATTAGGAATGATAAGTAAGTTTTCATCGATACTAGTAAGAAAGAAAAATAAATAAGTCTTTTGGTAATGCACAAAACAAATTTTTCAAGAACGACAATAACGGATAGAAGTACTATAGAGGTCAGGATGATAATTCTAGGGCTGGAAATAAATATGGGCCTAGAAAGGGACCTGTAGGAGGATGTTATAAATGTGGAAAATATCATTACGCAAATCAATGTCCTTTGAAAAGGATGATCATAATCAACAACACAAGATAAACATTGCGGTAGCTGACAAGAAGGTAGAAAAATAGGCCATGCCCATAGAGGTTCCAGGTAAGTTATTTGGCATACCCATAACTATTCTTTCTGATCCTGGAGCTACCGAATGTTTTATTTATAGTAAATTAACATCGAAACTAAAAATAAAAGGTGGAAACATGGATAAAAAATGGACTGTAAATTATGGAAATAATGTTGTTCATACATTTAGTGTGTGTCTTTTTGGAGTAGTCCTTGAATTACCTAGTTTTTCCACCAAATTTTATCTTTATGTTGCATGTTTGGGTTCTTATGATGTATTAATAGATGTGTTAACTTGTAAAATTGACAAGGGAAATTTTGTAAGTAACCATACCAAAAATTTCCTTTTTGGTCCCCTGTTGAGATCTCTTAATGTTCGGAATGGCATAAAACCCCTTTTCAGAAAATCTAATTTTTAGAACTTGGTCATTTTCAACCTTTTTGGGTTGGGCACAGTTTTCATTAGCATTACAACAATGAAAATTGCACCCCTCTATTCCTTTGGCGCATTCTAGGGAGTGTTAACACTCATAACGATGCACCTATCAAAGGTGTGCCAAGGTGCTTACGCTAACTTGTTAACACTTTCAATGTTGCGGTAGACTAAAGTGTGAAGTGGGTGCTGAAAATGCAGTGTTGACACTCCCAAAGCTGTGCCATGGTGCAAATCTCTTCGTGTCGACATTGACTTAAGTGCACCATAGAAAAAGTTTGTGGCGCATTTATTGCACTTTTTGCTATGTATATGCACATCTGACCTGTCATTTTCACAATTCAAAAACATGAAAAAGTTATTCCTCTATACTTGTCAACATTCCTGTCAGCCCTACGTGTTGCTATTTGTCACGTTCGTGGACCCCACTTCATCTCCTTTATCGTTATATATTCCTGGTAAGTGGCCCTTTCCCTTCTTGTGGATTTTTGTGGTTTTTATAATGGTTTAGGTTATTAGGATTGATAATAAACAAATGAACCCAAGTACTCAACTCCAAGACCCCTTTTCTCCTCATTCTAGATCTACAAAACTGGAAGATTTTGCCACAAAACAACTCAAACCCATTTGTCCCTTTTTCCTTGCTTTGCTAAGTTTTCCCCCTTGCCATCAAAATCTAAGCCAAAAGAGTGAAAATCATGAAATTTTTACAAATCAAACCCACTATTTTTCCTTCAGCGCAAGATCCATTCTTATTACATAAAACACAAAGTCGCACCACTGTGCACACTTGTCCTTGCAGCACCATAAACATTTCCCACGCCTTGCAAAATTTACAATATTCCCAAGCCATAATAGCTAGTGCCAAAATAATAACAACAACACTGCATGTTGTGCAAACCTTTCCCACGCCACGCAAACTAAACCCTTGGCGCACCTCACTCTCATGCAACATCTACCACATCTGTGCCAATGGCACATACTTGGACCTTGCAATACCAACCATATCAGCACCCCTTAAAAGGACTTCCAAATGGCGCATGCATAAATTCCTTGACATCAACATCTGAATGTTGTGTGTAGCCTTTCCATGCCCTGTGCTACTTTTAACATTGTTTTCTCCCATGCAACACTTTCCCAAAGTGTGCCTTGCTTTTCTAAGACCCTACAAACCTATAGTAGAGTCATTTGTGCATTGCGCCCAAAGGCTAGTAAATTGCTAACTTTTAAATTTGTAAGCTTTGATAGATGACTTAACAGCCTAAGATGGCTCTTCTGCAATGGACTTCCCTAATTCTTCTTAGAGATCAACAGTTGAACTTAGATCCACACATGTCTTCATTGAGTAATAAGCCAACTAAGTCCAATGGTAAAGTAAGGCTAACAGAAGAAGAAATGAAATATAAATACCAAAGGGTTAGGATGCCTGAATCCCTTACAGAGTGTGATCTAAATATCAGAGATTCAGAGCTCGAGACACATTGACATGGAAGACTTATGGGCCAGAACCAACAAGGTCACAGGTAGCCCATGGATGCATAAATTGGTTGGCGGTACTGTCTAAACTTTCTTTGCGCAGGATTCCCGTGAGCGCAATCAACAATGATTTCATGATGTTGGTGGGTCGTTGTTATAATAAGGACACAAGATGTGTCAAAAATGAAAAGGGAAAGATAACAATCAACCTCATGGCCTAGAATTTTGAGATCATGTTGGTTATCCCTCACCAAAAACATTTTGTAGCAGTAAGCCAAGAGGACTACATGAAGACATGGAACGAAAAAAATGACAAATGTATGCAGTTGATGAATGAGGTGTACCTCAAGAACAAGAAGGTGATAAGTAGGTGGCCACAAGTCATTCATCGTAGTGAATTTTCAGAGGAGCTGAGTGACACCATCACCTTCTTGAGTAGGGTGTTTGGGCTCCCGATGCCCATTACTTTCACAAGTGGATGCTCAGGTATTTAGAAACAATGAGTAAAAATGTTCTTGATCAATGTTTTGAATGGGTAGAGATTATCAACAACACGATCTTAAAGTAGCTTCAACAACTTTCAACAACTGGGAGGTTCTATATGAACTCCTATGTGGTATATGTTCTTTACCTCAGAGAGGGACTACCTAGCATTGAATCGGTATGGGGTATGGCCCCAGGTCAAAATATATGAGTACTATCCAGAGTTAAGACTGGAAAATAGCATAGCCCAATTCAGAAAAGTCAATGATGTCTTCTTCTATGGCATCATCTATCTCTTGAGGCCCAACATGACTCATGGTTGGATGACCAAAAGTGTGGTTACCTACCATAGAGAAGTGGGGAGTGTTATTCACACAATTCCCCACTTTCACCTATCTCAGAGCCGTCAACTTCTTGGGAGAGCCCACCAAATTACCGAGGTATGCGGGACCCAAGCTGATCCTGTTGGAGCTTTCTAGACAGCTCATCACATACCATGAGAAGTGTTTGAAAAGGAAGAAGGGTGGAACTCCATTCCCCCTCACAGTGGGCAGGTACACCTGCACTTCACAGAAAGCAAATCACGGGAGATGTTTGCATAAAGTGCTTTAATTGCTCAATTTGAAGCATAATTTCCCAATTAGGCCAACCTTTGACCCTCATGATTGCCTTCCCTAGGAAAATATCGATCTAATTCACGTCCCTCAAATCAAATATATTTACATCGATCTTTATCATGAAGTCGAGCTCGGATGAAAGGATCACTCTCACCGGCCCCGATAGAGATCATTCAATATGGTGTGGACATCATCCCAAAGGGATTCAAGCAACCCGATCAAGAAGTTGATCGGGTTTATCTAGACACGAGATGGGGACAATTTTCCATTTACTAAAATTGACGAAACAAGACCCCTCAGACTATTGAGGAAAGGGTCAAAGGCACTTTGCAGTGCACTGAGCATTGGTGCAAGAAAAATGGTCTCATCTACCTTGGAGTAGACTTTACCATGTCTCCCTTAGGTAATGCACCCACGAGACCAAAATTATTGTGTAAAGGAAAAGGAAAATATGTAGAAGGTGAGACAACCACTGCTCAGAGGAAATTCTTGAGAGCCCTCCTTCCACTACCGAGGAGCAGGTAGTAAACCTAATATCCCTAGGAGAAGAAGAAGTGGTAAGTGCTCCAATGGGCACATCCACTCAGGATGTTGCCACTACTAAAACTGGTGAAGTCCCAACCATCCCCTCTCTCACTCCTCCTTCCCCTCCTCATGTCACTCAACCAACCACTCCTTTGGTTGTGTCTTCTCCCCCTCTTCTACCTTTCCCCTACCTCTTCCTCGATATTATCTTCCCTCGTGGATCTATCCCCCAACATTTCTTCCCTCATCTCACAGATCCCTTATGCCCCCACAGTTTCCTCTCCTATAGTCACTCCTACCCCCGTGAGCATTAGAGTGTTGGCTTCTTTCTTGATGTCACCACCAAGTGTCTCAACACATTTCCCTGTATCCACTGCAGTTGCTCTTTCTTCCACCCCTATTTCCTCCTCTTCCTCTAGTCCCACTCCCTTAAGTCCATAATGGATCTCCAAACACCTAAGCTAGTACAAGAGGAAAATCCCTATTGCACCTATGGACTTCTCATTTATTCTAGCCAAAGGGCCTAAGAAGCAAAAGGATATAACCCCCTTCTCTTAGAGCACTTCAGGTGAAAGGGTTATGGATATCACATACCCTGATCTCACAAAGAAGAAAGAAGATCTGTCTCCTACAGATTTTACAATGACTCAGGTCACAATGGGAACATCATCAGAGATTCTGTAAGGAGAGGCCTTATCCGTAGTGGATGCCCTTTGCAAGAAGATTCAAGAAGCAAAGGAAGAGAAGAGAATATTAAAAGAGCGAAACAAGCATCTTCTCCAAGCCCTAAAAAAGATGGGAAATGCCCCTCCTATGATCTTTGACCCTCTTGAAGTTCTTAGTCGAAGAAGATACATGAGTATGCCAAGATCAACAAGCAAGGTATAGTAGTGTGCACTGAGAGAGAAGATCCTCAAAGATAGTGAGGAAGTGATTACAAAGTTTCACGAGCTTTATCAAAATATAGATAAAGCTAACAAGGAACTCCATGTAATAGTAGAGCCTATCTCCAAAGAGTTAGACCATGCTAGGTTACAACACGAGACATTCTAGAAGATGCTCGACTACCCAATCAATGATTTGGTGAAATTTGACATTTTTGATCACTCACGAGCACCCAATAAAGTCCTTGTTGCTTTAGACTATAGGGTTGACCAAATGGAGTTTGTCTTAGAAAAGATAGACAAAATCAAGGAGGAAGCCCTGGATTTAATACATCAAAAGGAGCAGATCATCTTAAGAATGTCTCTAGGGTTACTCTGTCTAGCATACACCTTAAGGAAGGTGGATGATACTATTCAGATTTTTAAGGAAATCACGTCATAGGGTTTAGCATCAGAGGCCACTTTTGATAAAGAATATATCAACAACCTTCTGGACTACAGTGACTTTGTTGGATACCTGATGGAGGTAGGTAATGAATATTTAAAACTCCCGGAAAGACTCAGAGATGAATGAGAAACTTGCGAAGTCATCGGGGATCACACCAAGGGTCCAGCTCAAGATCAACTTCAAGCAATGGTCAACAAGTTCATGGAGTATCGAGCTCAGTTTCACATTTCCTCTCCTGAGCAAAAGTAGGACACTCCTTTCCAGCCAAGGGATGACGACGAATAGGCTCCTTCCTCCTAGGATAAATCCCATTTTTGTAAAAATATTTAAAAGTATGTTGGCACAAATGATGACATCATCCATGTTGCACCATGAGATGTTGTCATCCACAAAATTGCCCTAAAGTCAACATTTGACTTTTAGATATTTTGTAAATAGTTGTTGGCTCCTTTTTGTCTTCTTTCTCCTTCTCCTTCTATAAATACTTGGATACTTGTAGTATTTAGTGTGAGAAAATTTGTATAAAAAATAGAGTGAGGAGAGAAAGACTTTGAGATTTCTTGTAACAGAACAATTATTAATACAAAAATTGAGACTTTGTTCTGAATTCCTGTGTTGTGTTAGATCTTTCTTATGTTAGATCTATATGTTTATTCTATTGGATTCACATATGCTTTTGTCTTTTTTTTTATCAATATTTATTTTTTTGTTTATGTGAGTAAGTTTGACTCTATTTACTACGGCCCAAAACATAAACCCTTTGACCTTTCTACTTTGGAATTCATTTCTTTTCTCCCTTTAGATCCACCTTTCTTCTATTCCTTCCTTCATTCCTTTCTATTCTTCATGGGAACTAACTCTACCGGACTGGAATTCCAAACACCGCCTTTGAAGGAAGAATCTTGTAAGACTTGCATAGATTCCTATTGGTAGAATAACAATAAACCATTTTTCCTTTACTATCTCAAAAGGGGCTATGCCCCGCACTGCTGTTGGCTGCTGTCTATCCATAGATCTATCCACTCGACATATTTTTAGACCAACAGTTTTTGGCAACTCCGCTAGGGATCGAACCAGATCTATGTGAGTGGTATGTAAGCTAAAAGACACTAACAATTTTTAAAGCTACTTGAGGAGACTAAGAAAATAGATAAAACTGTAAAAATCACTACTGTTTGCAAATCTTAACTCTTTGCTTAAAATCCAAAATTTTACAAAAGTGATCCAAACTGAAAATTTTCTTAAGAGATCCATAGATCTAGACCAGTTAGAAACCTTTAGTTCACTGAGTTTTTATAAAAACCCATATATTTCCGTAGATCTGAGATTCTGATAGTTTTACAAATATTTTCAAACCCTTGCAAAAAGTCAAATCTAAGATCTGAAAATTAGCTTACTAAGTTAACCATCATTTTATCCTCGTTAATCTTTGTCATTAAACCACAATCGGTTTTCAAAAGAGGGATAAAATTAAATATTTAGAAAAGTACATACTACTGATTTTTGTCAGAAAAATCAAAAATCAGCAAGTACAAACAAAAAGAGTTTTTATAAACCTACTCCAAATCACTGCAGACATGAACAGATACACTGGCGGGTGAGCCATTTACCCATAACAAGAGAGCTCATGGAAAATTTGATCCTATTTTTGATCTACTTCAAAGGCATAAGTTCAAGATTACACCAAAGATGCTTCACGTCGCTGAGTTCAGCTAATCGATCAGCCAGAAGTGCCTCGCCTCCACGAAAGAACCGATTTTCACAAGGAGCCTCCACATCAATTTGTAGTACCCTATTATTAAGTAGAATTACACTCCTAGCTTGCGTCCTCTTTCCAACTTTTCGAATGGTAGTACCTTGGGGAAACACTATAGGCCCTCTTATATTACCACATCCAGGTTCACGCACTCCCTCATAGAAACCGCAAGAATTTCCCAAAATTTGATGGGATTGGAAATCAAAGCACGGATTCACATATATCTATGTTCATTATGTCATGCAATATTCTAGATGTGACCCATGAATACGTGTCAGTATGCCTTTATCTAGAGACCTTGCAAGGACCTATAGTAGAATGGTTCCAACATTTGCTAGCCGGATCTATCACCAGTTGGGCCACATTTTGAACTGCATTTGAAGATAGGTATAAGCCTTCAAAAGATGCATTTGCGTATCTTGTCAAGGATTACTCACTTAAAGAAGGAAGCTAATGAAACCATGAGTGATTTTATCACCTATTTCAATTCGTTGATTAACCATGTGCCACCTGTCATGTTGCCAACACTAGAAAATCAAAAGTGTTTCTTTGTGAATTCCATGAGCTCAAGAGTAAGTTTCTTACTCTTACAAGAACAAATCACCACCTTGGTCCTCGCTCAAGCTGTGGCCATTCGGATAAAAGACAACTTGCTTATATTTGGCAAGTTAAAATGAGAACAATCCAAACCTAAGGCTTTAACTCCTTCTCAAGCCACTTCATCAGATCCGACATTCCAGAAGATGGCAAATGACTTGCTCGCATTAAAGAAGTAATTATCTCAAGCTTCTCCTAGCACTCCATATCAGGATATCCCACAGAGGAACTTTACTCCCAACAACGCCCCACAAAGGCCGCATTTACCTACTGCTGCTCCACGGTTGGCACTTAAGGCCCCTTTGGTTAATGTCTTGGTCGAGATTGAAAAATAGGAGTAAATTTATGAAGAACCTTCATCGCAAGGTGAATATGATCACTATGATAGTGAACTGACCAGTGGCGACTCTACAATCGGGTATATGGAATTCGAAGATGAAAAATCTAATGAAGAGGAAGGTACCCAAGGGTATGCAAGCGGACAATCATATGATGTTTTCACTTACTCACAAGGAAAAGAAGAAAATGTCATGCGCTAAGAAACAAAAGGAGAAGGTCATTGTCGAACATGCCTCCAACCATTCCTAAAAGAGGTAATCCTCTTCCTGCTCTACCTCCTATTAAGTCTTTTACGAAGAAATCTTTTCCTCCCATCTCTCCTATAAATCAGCCTTCTTTTGTTTCCATAAAGACTAGTAACCCTACACTATCATCGTGAAATGAGGGATTCAATCCTTCATAAATGTAACCCTTGGTCACATTCATCATAGTCGATCATACTAAGAAGACCAAGATTCAAATGTCTCAAGTAGAGTATCTTCAATCTAACTCGAGAAGCTTGTAGGATTAATTGAATACATCCAAAGCTAAGCTACCATCTTGATCTAACCCTGAGTAGCTTGTAGGATTAATTGAATACATCCAAATCTAAGCTACCATCCCTTCTCCTATCTCCCGAAAGGAATCCTTTCCACTCCTCTTACATCTCGCATAAATTTTTCCTTGACTTCGCGTTAGGAAAAATTGAACCTTTTTATCTCTCCCTCCTAATCTATGGTCACAAACTAAGCAACTGCATAATTGATTATGGTACTTCCGATAATGTAATGTTAGTAAAGGTCACTCATGCTTTAGGCCACACCCTTACCAAGCCTTTCGGTAGATGTTACTCCATGGAAACCAAACAGTTTCCATTAATTGGTAAGCTCAAAGACGCATAGTTCACATTTGCAGCCTTCCTAGAGAAAAGGGTAAAGATGATCATCCTCGTTGCTGATATCCCAGCAACATATGGAATTATAATAGGGAGAATCCTTTGTAGAGAAGTTGGCAGAGAGATTCACATGGACTAGTCCAAAGCCAGAATCCCTGTTAAGGGTGTAATGTAGACATTAGAGCCTGAATCACAAAAGTACCTGGTCACCAACTCGATGACCCCAAGGCCCGATTCTCTTCAAATCATCAGGGATGGGGACTAATTCTTATCCACTAAGTCTAATAAAATGGAAATTCTCATCCAGGAGGAGGACCTTAATAAGATATGGACACTAAAGTTTGATGGTAGTTGTATAACAAGTGGATGTGGTCTTTGGAGCCATCCCGATATCTCCTGAAGAAGAGATTTTCCCTCTTTCTTTCAAATTGTAGTTTTTCAATACAACCAATGCCATTGAGTATGAATATTTTTACTCAAGTATGTAAGCTACAAAGGAAAGAGGAATCAAGAATCTAAAAGCACGGGGTGATGCTTGAATCGATCATCAACCAGATAAAAGGGGTGTACCAAGTGAAGAATGACAGACTTGGGCACTCTTTACCGATGCGCAAAGTATGGGACAAAATTGAAGAATTTGATGCTTTCTCAATAAAATCTATTCCGAGAGCCCGAATGACATGGTCAATCCATTAGCCATCTCAACATCTCTTATGCTCCCTCACCCAGGGTTGAAAATAGACACATACACCATTGAGGTAGTCTTCCACCCAAGCATGCCAGATAATTCTCAACACTTTCAGGTATTTAATGATGACAATCAGCTTGTTGCTTTTCTAAAAAAATAGATAACTTCAATGAGCTTCATTTTGAGGGATCTACTTCTGCATGTCATGAATCTTTCACTGGTCAAGTAAACGAATCAAAATAAGGTGATGGCATATGTTAGGTCAAGGGAAATAAAATTCTAAAGGGTTTAGTCTCTCTAGAATGATTTTTTGACAAACATGATTGTTTTGTCAAGAATAAGCAACAAGATGACCCTAACTTCTCTTCAGAGACTGAATCGGTCAGCCTGGGTACTTTAAAATATCCATAATTTGTGAACATTGGGAAATGTTGTACACCCAAAGAAAAATGGAAGTTTGTCAAATCGCTGAAGAAATATATGGACATATTGGCATGGTCTTATGCCGATCTAAAGTATTTTAAGCCTAAAGATGTTCAGCATGACATCCCATTAAAATATGATGCCAAACCCTTTCACTAGAAACAAAGACATTACAATCCTAAGATCTCAGGTACCATCCAGGCAGAAATACAGAAAATGTTGGATGTGAGAATCATCTTTCCTATCCATCACAATACCTAGGTCACAAACATTGTGCCCATATGAAAGAATAATGGCAAGATACGCATGTGCTTAAATTTTCGCAATCTGAATCAGATGTCCTTGAAGGACAATTACCCACTCCCCATAATGGATCAACTTTTGTAGGTAGTAATCGGTTCAGAGATGTTGTCCATGCTTGATGGTTTTTTGGGCTATAATCAGATTGAGGTCTTTCCTGAAGACCAATTCAAAATAGCATTCACTACTCCTTGGGGCACATTCACCTACAACAGGATGCCTTTTGGCTTGACCAACGCTGGTGCCACCTTTCAGTGAGTGATGGACTTTGTATTCAAGGGTATGATGGGAAAGGTCATCATAGTTTATTTAGATGACTTAACTGTGTTCTCTAAAAAGTGAAGTGATCACTATGATCATTTGGAGCAAGTATTGATTAGATGCCGAGAACACAGATTTCCCTAAATCCAAAAAAGTTTGTTTTTGGGGTCATTGAAGGAAAGTTGCTGGGACACATTGTCAGTAAGGAAGGAACAAAGATAGATGTTGAAAGGGTTAAGGCTATTCAAAGCCTTACCTTACCCACAAGCAAGACCGGTGTTCACTCCTTCTTCGGAAAGGTGAATTTTCTTAGACGCTTTGTTCCCAACTTCGCTAAAAAGACTCATCACATATCAAATATGATGAAAGGGTTGCAAACTTTCCGGTGGAGTGAAGAAGGAAAGGTGTCATTCAAGGATATAAAAGCCTCCGTTTCTCATTCACCTGTCCTAGTATGTCCCAACTTCTCCAAGGATTTTATCATGTATAGTTATGCATCTACACATACTGTATCAGCCATCTTAATGCAAAAGAACTCTGAGGATGTTGAATCTCCAATCGCGTTCATGAGCTCCCCTCTCAAGCTTCATGAATTGAAGATGTCTTAGTTAGAAAAACATGCCTTCACAGTAGTCAAGGCCATCAAGAACTTCTGGTACTACATCCTAGACTCTCATATAGTAGTCTTTGGTTCCGACATGACAATTAAGTCTATCCTAAGTCAACAAGAGTTAGGAAGCTTACGAGGGAATTGGATCGCAAAGGTCTAAGAGTATGATCTAGACATAAAACCAACCAAGCTGGTAAGAGGCAAGGGCCTATGTCAGCTTATGGCTGAAAACAAAGATTCAGAGGTCCCTAAAGAGGAAGTTGATTGCATCGACGGAGCGCAGGTCAACTAGAGAAAGTTGATTCTCTACCTATGGTTCTATTTATTATGACCAACGACGAGTGGTATTCTGACATTACTTTCTTTCTCACTTACGGTGAGTGTCCAACTCATCTAACTTCAAAGGAGAAGTGGATTGTAAAGCTCAGGGTAGCTAGATATGTCATATGGGATGATGGTTTATACAAGCGTGGGATTGATGGGATCTTCTTGCGATGCGTTGACAAACAACAACATATCAAATTACTTGAAAATTTTCATGACTCGGCCTACGGAAGTCAATTCTCCTCATCTTTAATAGCACATAAGATCATCCGGGCTAGGTACTACTACCCAACACTATTTCAGGATATAACCACCTGGGTAGCAAAATGTGAGCTCTGCTAATAGTTTGTTGTCAAACCAAAATTGGCTGCTTTTCCCCTCAGGCTCGTCATTATTGATGAACCATTCAGGAAATGGGGAATTGACTTTATTAGATCACTGCATCCCCAATCAAGTGCTAGACATAGTTATGTCCTAACAGTAATAGATTACTTCACTAAATGGGTGGAGGCCATACCTGTCAAGAATGCCACCTCTAAAGTTGTTTACAACTTCATCAAAGAAAATATCATCGTGAGATTTGGCATCCCACACAACATTGTTGCTTAAAATGCTTCCAACTTCTCCTCATGGGAAGTTATCCATTTTTACTATGAATATGGGATAATCTTGGCCCATGCCTTAGATTATTACCCCCAAGGAAATGGTCAGGTAGAATTCAGTAATAAGAACCTAGTGACCATCATATGGAAGCTATTCGATGAGAATCAGTAGTCTTGGCATAATTCATTGTATGATGCTTTGTGGGCAAACCGTATTACTCCAAAGAGGTCTCTCAGTATGTCACCTTTTCAAGTGTTATATGGAATCGATGCTAAACTCCCCATTTCCACGGAACTCCCTGCTCTATGCTTGGCATGAGTGATCGAGGATGAGACTTTCCAGAATTCTCTAGAAAAGAGGATCATGTATCTAACAAAACTTGAAGAAAAGAGAGTAAGAGTGGTCGATATGATCAGCGAACATCAAAATCAAGTCAAAATCTTGTTCAATAAAAGGCCAAGCAAAGAGATTTTCAGGTGGGAGATCTCATCCTTTTATGGAACAAGCGAAGAGAGCCAAAGGGTGTGCACAGAAATTCGAGTCTCTTTGGAAAGGGCCTTTCAAGATCAAATATCTCAATGGAGAGAATAGCGTCTATCTCTCATATCTAGATGGAACTGAGCTCCCACTTCCCTATAGTGACAACATCTCAAAATATTCAGGAAGTAGAGCTTTCTCTCTTCTTTGTATAGTTTGCTTTAGTTGTGTGTTTTTTTGTTATGTGTTTGCTTTCTGTTGGTTGTGTTTTCCTTTTATTTTTTTCGCCCTTGTTTTTGACTCTGTAACCCAATGGATAGGCACATGTAGATTAGGGATTCTCTACCCTTAAGCTTCGCTCAAAGATAGTCCCCAGAAAGAGCCAGTTGTTAACTTGTAAAATTGACAAGGGCAATTTTGCAAGTAACCATACCGAAAATTTCCTTTTTGGTCCCCCGTTGAGGTGTCTTAACATTTAGAATGGCATAAAACCCCTTTTTGAAAAATCTAGTTTTTAGAACTTGGTCATTTTCAACCTTTTTAGGTTGGGTGTAGTTTTCATTAGTGTTACATCAACCAAAACTGCACCCCTCTATTCCTTTGGCGCATTCCAGGGAGTGTTAACACTCATAATGATGTGCCTATCAAAGGTGCACCAAGGTGCTTGCGCCAACTTGTTAACACTTTCGGTGTTGCGCCTCCAAATGTTGTGCCTCTCTAAAGTGCAAAGTGGCCACTTTGAAAACATAGTGTCGACACTCCCAAAGCTACACCATAGAAAAAATCTCTTTGTGTCAACATCCACTTAAGTGTGCCATAGAAAAGTTGGTGGCGCATTTATTGCACTTTTTCTATATATAGGTGCGTCTAACCTGTCATTTTCACAATTCAAAAATGTTGAAAAGTTATTCCTCTATACTTGTTAGCATTCTTATCAGCCCTGCGTGTTGCCATTTGTCATGTTCATGGATGCCACTTCGTCTCCTTTATCGATATATATTCTTGGTAAGTGGCCCTTGCCCTTCTTGTGGATTTGTTGTGGTTTTTATAATGGTTTAGGTGATTAGGATTGATAATAAACAAATGAACCCAAGTACTCAACTCCAAGATCCCTTTTCTCCTCCTTCCAGATCTACAAAACTAGAAGATTATGCCACAAACTAGCTCAAACCCATTTGTCCCTTTTTCCCTGCTTTGCTAAAGTTTTCCCCCTTGCCATCAAAATCTGAGCCAAAAGAGTGAAAATCATGAAATTTTTACAAATCAACCCACTATTTTTCCTTCGGCACAAGATTCATTCTTGTTACATCAAACACAAGTCACACCACAAGCACACTGTCCTTACAGGTAGCATAAATGTTTCCCGTGCCTTATAAAAATTGTAATATTCCCAAGGTACAAACACCGATGCCAAAACACTAGCAACAACACTACATGTTTTGTAAACCTTTCCCATGCCATGTACACTAAACCACTTGGCACACCTCACTCTCATGTAGCATCTACCACATCTGTGCCAATGGCACATACTTGGACCTTGCAACACTAACCATATCAGCGCCCCTTAAAAGGACTTCCAAATGGAGCATGCGTATATTCCTTGACACCAACATCTGAATGTTGTGTCTAGCCTTTCCATGCCCCGTGCTCCTTTTGGCATTGTTTTCTCCCATGCAACACTTTCCCAAAGTGCACCTTACTTTTCTAAGACCCTACAACCTATAGTAGAGTTGTGCCTTGTGCCTAGAGAGTCGTAAATTACTAACTTTTCATTCTGTAATCTTTGATGGATGACTTAATAGCTAACATGGCTCTTCTATGATGGACTTCCCTGATTCTTCTTACAGATCAATAGCTGAACTCAGATCCACACGTCTTCATAAAGTAAGAAGCTGATTCCAAGGGTAAAGCCAAGATAACAAAAGAAGAAATGAAATATAAATACCAAAGGGCCAAGATGCCTGAATCCCTTACAGAGTGTGATCTAGATATCGTAGATTCGAGCTAGAACCAAGAGGATCACAGGTAG
Organism: Taxus wallichiana var. yunnanensis; assembly: GCA_018340775.1. Lineage (NCBI taxonomy): Eukaryota > Viridiplantae > Streptophyta > Pinopsida > Cupressales > Taxaceae > Taxus > Taxus wallichiana. Next base: position 603,753,700 of record CM031244.1, read on the forward strand.
CCCATGGATGGATAAATTTGTTGGTAGTGGTCTGCACTTTGCTATAGGGATTCCCATGAGTGCAATCAACAATGAGTTCATGATGTTGGTGGGCCATTGTTATAATAAGGACAAAAGATGGGTTGAAAATGAAAAGGGCAAGATAATAATCAACCTCACGGCCCGACATTTTTAGATCATGTTGGGTATCCCTCACCATAGACATTTTGTAGCAGTAAGCCAAGAGGACTACATGAAGACATGGAATGAAAATGAAGACAAATGTATGCAGATGATGAATGAAGTGTACCTCAAGAACAAGAAGGTGACGAGTAGGTGGCCACAAGTCATTCATCGCAGTGACTTTTCAAGAGGAGCTGAGTGACACCATCACCTTCCTGAGTAGGGTGTTTGGGATACCCAATGCCCATTAATTTCACAAGTGTATGCTCGTGTATTTAGAAATAATGAGTAAATTTTTTCCTGATCAACATTTTGAATGGGGAGAGATTATCAGCAGCACGATCTTAGAGGAAACTTCCATAAATTTCAACAACTGGGAGGTTCTATATGAACTCCTATGTGGTATATGTTATTGCCTCAGAGAGGGACTACCTAGCATTGAATTGGTATGGGGTATGGCCCCAAGTCAAAATATACAAGTACTATCTAGAGTTAAGACTAGAAAATAGCATAGCCCAATTCAGAAAAGTCAACAACGTCTTCTTTTATGGCGTCATCTATCTCTTGAGGCCCAACATGACTCACGGTTAGATGACCAAAAGCGTGGTCTCCACCATAGAGAAGTGGGGAGCATTATTCACGTAATTCCCTACTTTCACCTATCTCAGAGCCGTTAACTTCTTGGGAGAGCCCACCAAATTGCTAAGGTATGTGGGACCCAAGCTGATCTTGTTGGAGCTTTCTAGACAGCTCATCACGTACCACGAGAAATGTTTGAAAAGGAAGAAGGGTGGAAATCCATCCCCCTCACAAAGCAAGGTGTACACCCGCACTTCACACAGAAAAGCCTAGTAGATGTTTACAGAGCTTGAATTTCTTAATTTGAAGCATAATTTCCTGGCAAGGCCAACCTTTGATCCTTCCGATTGCCTTCCCGAGAAAAGATCGATCTAATTCACGTCCATTAGATCGAAGATATCTACATTGATCTATATCATGAAGTTGAGCTTGGACGAAAAGATCACTCCCACCTCGGTCCGCAGGAGATCATTCAATATGGTGTGGCCATCGTCCTAAAGGGATTCCAAGCAACTGATCAAGAAGTTGATCAGGTTTATCTAGACACAGATGGGGATAATTGGCCGTTTACTAAAATTGATAGAAACAAGGCCCCTCAGAATATTGAGGAAAGGGTCTCATCTACCTTGGAGTATTGTGCAAGAAAAATGGTCTCATCTACCTTGGAGTAGACTTTACCATGTCTCCCTTGGGTAATGCACCCACTGTGCTAAAACACTTGCCTAAAGGAAAATGTAAAGATGTAGAAGGGGAGACAAGAGCTCCTCAGAGAAAATTCCGAGAGCCCTCCTTCCACCGCCAAGGAGCAGGTAGTAAATCTAATATCCCTAGGAGAAGAAGAAGTTGTAAGTATTCCAATGGGTACATCCACTCTGTGATGTTGCCACTACCGCAACTAGTGAAGTCCCAACTATCCCCTCTCTTGCTCCTTCCCATCCTCATGTCACTCAACCAACCACTCCTTTGGTTGTGTCTTCTCCCCCTCTTCTACCGTTCCCCCTCCCTCTTCCTCCATCTTCTCTTCCCTCACAGATCTGTCCCCAAGATTTCTTCCCTCATCTCACAAATCCCTTCCACCTTCATGGTTTCCTCTCTGCAGCTCACTCCTACCCCCATGAGCATTAGAGTGTTGGGCTTCTTTCTCGATGCCGCACAAGCGCCTTGACACATTTCCCGTATCCACTATAGTTTCTCCTTCTTCCACCCCCATTTCCTCCTCTTCCTCTAGTCCCACTCCCTTAAGTCCAGAATGGATCTCTCGAACACCTGAGCCAACACAAGAGGAAAGTCCCTATTGCACCTATGGACTTCTCAGTTATTCTAGCCAAAGGGCCTAAGAAGGAAGAGGCTATAACCCGCTTCTCTCGAGCACTTCAGGTGAAAGGGTTAAAGAGATCGCATACCCTGATCTCATAAAGAAGAAGAAGATCTGTCTCCTACAGATTTTATAGTGACTCAGGTCATGATGGGAACATCATCAGAGAGCCTACAAGGAGAGGCCTTATCCGCAGTGGATTCCCTTTACAATAAGCTTCAAGAAGCAAAGGAAGAGAAGAGAATATTAAAAGAGAAAAAAAATCATCTTCTCCAAGCCCTAAAAAGATGGGAAACACCCTCCTATGATCACACGACCCTCCGAAGTTCTTAGTCGAGAAGATAAATGAGTACGCCAAGATCAAAGTGAGCAAGGTATAATAGTGTCTACCACGGAGAGAGTATATCCTCAAATATAGTGAGGAAGTGATTACAAAGTTCACGTGGCTTTATCAAAATAAAGATCAAGCTAACAAGGAACTCTATGCAATAAAAGGGCCTATCTTCAAGAGTTGGACCATGCCATGTTACAACATGAGACATTCTAGATGATGCTCAATTGTCCATCGATGATTGGTGAAATTGTGGTTTTGATCACCCGCGAGCACCCAAAAAAGTCCTTACTACTTTAGACTATTGTGTTAACCAAATGGATTTTGTCTTGGAAAAGATAGACAAAATCAAGGAGGAAGCCCTGGATGCAATGCATCAAATGGAGCAGATCATCTTAAGAATGTCTCCATGGTTTCTTGGTCTAGCATACACCTTAACGAATGTGGATGATACTATTCAAATTTTCAAGGAAATCACGTCGCAAGGTTTAGTGTCAGAGGCCACTTTTGATAAAGAATCTATCAACAACCTTTTGGCCTGTTGTGACTTTGTTGGATACCTGATGGAGGCAAGTAATGAATATTTCAAACTCCCGAGAAAGACTTAGAGATGAATAGGAAACTTGCGAAGTCATTGGGGATCACACCAAGGGTCCAACTCAAGATCAACTTCAAGCAATGGTCAACAAGTTCATGGAGTATCGAGCTTAGTTTCACATTTCCTCTCCTGAGTAGAAGTAGGACACTCCTTTCCAGCCAAGGGATGATGACGAATAGGTTCCTTCCTCCTAGGATAAATCCCATTTTTGTAAAAATATTTAAAAGAATGTTGGCACAAATGATGACATCATCCATGTTGCACCATGAGATGTTGTAATCCACAAAATCACCCTAAAGTCAACATTTGACTTTTAGATATTTTGTAAATAGTTGTTGGCTCCTTTTTGTCTTCTTTCTCCTTCTCCTTCTATAAATACTTGGATACTTGTAGTATTCAGTGTGAGAAAATTTGTATGAAAAATAGAGTGAGGAGAGAAATACTTTGAGCTTTCTTTGTAACGAACAATTATTAATACAAAAATTAAGAATTTTTGTTGAATTCTTATGTTATGTGTTAGATATTTCTTAAGTTAGATTCGCATGCTTATTCTCGTTGGATTCACATATGTGTTTGTCATTTGTTTATCAGTATTGCTTTGTTTGTTTATGTGAGTAAGTTTGGCTCTGTTTACTACCGGCCCAAAACATAAACCCTCCGACCTTTCTACTTTGGAATTCATTTCTTTTCTCCCTTCAGATCCACCTTTCTTCCTTTCCTTCCTTCATTCCTTTCTATTCTTCGCCGGAACTAACTCTACTAGGATGAAATTCCAAACCCCCTAAAGGCGAGAATACTGTAAGACTTGCATAGATTCCTCTGCTAGTAGAATAACAAGAAACCAGCCACTTTCCTGTCTCAAAGAGGGGCTATGCCCCGCACACTGCTGGCCCTGTCTATCGATAGATCTCGCCCACCCGACAAAATTTCAGACCAACAAGATGTTAATTGGTTAGCTGAACATAAGGAAAAGGTGGACTATTTTGAAAAACATATTAGTTGTTTAGATTATCTACGAAAATAGAATAGATTCAAGGTGTGAAACGTGAGATTTATGTTAGGAACTGTCAACTATGCAACTTAAAAAGGCCAAAAATAAAGGTTGTACCTTAGATGTAGTAAAGATTACATAAATAGCTGAATAGAATAGTGATGTCATGGAATGATATCTGTTTTTACAAAATTTCAAAGTGGCGTGTTTGGAAGAGTTACCAGGTCTTCCACCCAAAAGGGAATTTGACTTCACAATTGAAATCAAGCTTGGAACCGAGCCTATTTCTAAGGAACCATATTGAATGACTACCATTGAATCGGTAGAGCTTAAGGCTCAATTGCAAGAAATTTTGTCTAAAGGTTTGATTAGACCGAGTGTTTCACCTCGGGAGCACCGGTAATTTTTGTGAAAAGAAGGATGGAACACTTATATTGTGCATTGATTGTAGAATGTTAAACAAAGCAACAATCAAGAATAGATACCCACTCCCTAGAATTGATGATCTATTTGATTAGATGTGTGGAGCATCGATATATTATAAGATAGATATTTGATCTAGATATAATCAATTATGGATTAAGGATGAGGACATTCATAACAAAACTTTCGTAACAAAGTATGGACATTATGAGTTCATAGTTTTACCTTTATGATTAACAAATGCACACCTGCAACTTTTATGAATTTAATGAATAATATATTTCAAGAATGCCTAGACAATTTTTTTCTCATATTCTTGGATGACATTCTCATATATTCTAAAAGTATAGAGGAAGACCATGAGCATTTGAAGATAGTTTTGGAAATTTTGAGAAAGAGATGGTTATTTTGTAAGCTATCTAAATGTTCTTTCTATGACACAAAAGTGCACTATTTGGGACATGTAATATGTAAGGATGGAATTGTTATATGATCCTTCTAAAATTGTAGCTATAATCGAGTGGCCTAGACTAAAGAATGTACATGAAGTTAGAACCTTCATGGGGCTTTAAGTTACTACAGAAAATTTGTAAAAGATTTTTCTAAAGTGGCTGCACCAATAAAATCATTATAGAAAAAGGATAAGAATTTTTTTGGAATGAGAAATGTGAATCTACATTTAGAACTCGAAGGAACAGCTTAACTTCAGCACATATTCTAGTTGTACTGACCTAATAGAGATTTTTTGTTGTAACGGATGCATCCGGGGAAGGTCTAGGAGGTATTTTATTACAAAATGATCATGTCATAGCTTACAAAAGTAGAAAACTAAAGTTAAATGATTTGAATCATGCTCCACATGATTTAAAGCTTGTTGCCATTGTTCATGCACTACAAGTTTAGAGGTATTACCTACTTAGTAAACCTTTTGAATTAAAAACTGATCATCTTGGGCTGAAGTATATTTTCACTCAGCCAAATCTAAATGCAAGACAATGAAGATGGTTAGAGTTTTTGTCTCAATATTATTTTGACATCAATTACATCAAAGGTAAACAAAATAGAGTGGTTGACGCTCTACATCATAGGAAGCACATTTCTTCTCTTATAACATTGAGAACTCAGTTTAAGGATGAAGTAAAAAGTGTTATGGAATCTGATTCTTACTTTCAACAAGTAAAAATAGTGCTTGCTACAGATCCAAATGATGTGAGGTATAAAGGTTTTCACTTTGACAATGAAGGAATCTTAAGATTTGAAAACAAAGTATACATACCTTTGCTAAATGATTTAAGAAAGAAATTGTTAGCAAAATTTCACAATTCACCTTTTCTAGACACCCTGGTATTACAAAGATGCTTGTTGATATAAGACAACAATATTTCTGGAAGGGGATGAAAAAGGACATTATTGATTTTGTGACACATTTCTTAGAATGTCAACATGTTAAAAGTTGAACATATGCACCAATCCGGTCTATTATATCCTCAAAGCATACTGCAATACAAATGGAAAGTAATAAGCATGCATGTTGTACAAGGGTTACCTATGTCAAGAAATAAACATGACGTTATTTTGGTAGTTTTTAATAAACTAACAAAGGTAGCATATTTTATTGTTGGTAATCTAAAAGATGATTCTCCGTATTGGCTAAGAGATTTGTACATGAAATTTTCAGATTACATGGAGTACCTGAATTAATCATATCTCGATAGAGATCCTAGAATGGCATCAAGGTTTTGGCAAACACTTAATGCAGCTCAGGAACTAAGCTGAATTTTAGTTCGCTTATCATTTGGAAATAGATGGACAGACTGAAAGAGTTAATCCATTTTTAGAGCATATGCCACGAATGTATTGTATGGATCAGTAGTATAAGTGGGAAGAGTACCTTCCACTATTTGAGTTTTCTTATAATAACACATATCATGCCTCTCTTAAGATGACACCTTTCAAAGCACTATACGGATAAATATAGAATCCCCTGTCGGTTGGGACAACATTGAGGATAGAGAGGTAATTGGACCTGAAATCCTTATGGAAATGGAACAACAAGTTAAAATGATTTGTGAACTATTAAAGGAAGTAACAGATAGGTAAAAGAGTTATGCTGATTTAAAGTGGGTTGATAGGAAATTTGAACTTGGTGAGAAGGTCTTTCTTCGGGTTAAACTGAAAAATAGCTCTATAACTTTTGGCAAGGCTACTAAGTTATCACCTCGTTACGTGGGACCTTTTGAAATATTTGAAGTAATCAATCCCGTAGCTTACTGTTTAGCATTACCTCTTGCTTTGTCACAAATGCATGATGTTTTCCATATTTCTTTGCTTAAGAAACAAGTTTCAAATTTATCACATGTGTTAAGTTGTAATTCAATGCAGTTCCAAGACCTGTGAATAATCATGGTTAAACCCATACGAGTGTTAGAAACTCACCATTGCATTTAAGAAATAGTGAAATAATTCATTGTAAGGTCCAGTGGGACTAGTTTAATGAAGAAAGTGCAACCTGGGAAAATATGGAAGATATGAAAATTGATTTTCCATATTTATTTGAACAGAATTGACTATGATGACTAATAAAAATTTGTGATTTTATCTTTATATGTCAATAAGTCTACCATTTTTGGGCAGATAACTATTTATTTTTAAATAAGTAGCTATGTGAATGCTGATTTCTGAAACTTTAAATTTTGATATTGTTGCAAACATATGTTAAGAAAGTGAATAAATTGATTATCCTTAATGCAATGGTCAAAATAAGATAATCATTGGGATGATGATTCTTTTTAGGAGGGAAGTATGTAACACCTTTGACAAACTGTTATATTTCTCTTTTGCATTACAAGTGTTGGCATGTGATTTTCTTGAATGAGGTGTGTTCCTTGATTGTTGAAAATCATGATTGTTATGGATAAATCATTTCTACTCTTGGATTCATTAGACTAAAATTATATGGCTTACAAGAATCCATTTTCACTTCTTATAGGTGAGTTGCAATCTAGTTTTGAGGGTTGCAAACTTATCTCTTTTAATTGACTCATCCTTGGATCAATTTTAGTGATCCAAGGAATGTTTTAAATATCCTTACAGATTGAATGGTAAATTGACATTCATAGCTTGAGAGACATAGCAGACTGAAATTTTGTATGTTACAAATTATTTGGTCTTGTAAGATCATGCATGCATTCGGTTGTATGTTTGTTCTTGGATCTTTGGGATTTATCTCTTCAAGACATTTAACAGTGTAAGCGAAATGAAGCCTGCTTCACAACTACAAAGGGAATCTAAATCCTAAACCTAAGGGATTATCCTAACAGTATTCTAAACTAAGGTAAATGCACCAACTTCCTAGCTATGTCTACTTATTTGGGTTGTAATATAACCTAAGATTCTTATTTTAGTTTGTTGGGATGACGTCCTAACCTAAGTTATTATGCTAAATGGAATAAGGGAGAAATTACTAAGGTAATGCTAGGCTATTTTAACCTAATACCGATATTACGTGGATTGGAATTTTGATTTAACCTAAGGTGGAAATTACTTATGAATTTTTTTATTAAACGTAGGTTATGGAAATCTATCCTAAACCATTGAAAGGGAACTTAGGGTTGCATGGCATTATGGGGATGGTTGTCGGAACATTAAAATTTTCCTCTCGTAATTTCTATTTTATTATGTATGTATTAGGAATAGGATGTTGTTAAGTATGATCTGCAGTAGTGGCGTCGATAGAAGATAACGGCACCACAAGACGTGTGTTGCCAATAAAGTAGAGTATGGTAACAGTCAAAGTACAATAGGAATGTTGTGGTAAAAAGTAAATATTTGTTGTAAGTGGTCCGGTAATGTTAAAATGTCAAATTTGGGGTAAGTAGAGAAGTAGGGTCTACATGATTAGGAATTAGAAATATTATATTTGTAATAAGGACAAAGAGTGATGTCATAAATATTTTGTGTATTTTATTTGTGGAAAAGTCTAAAAAGGTGGAACCCATGTGAGATGATAAGGTTTATCTTATCTTAGAAGATAAGCCTACATCTAAAGGCAAGAGTTTAGGCATGGAATATGATTGGCCGGAAGAGATTTCCTATCCTATTTTAGAGATAGGATGGATAAGCCTGAATTCCTATAAATAAAGAGGCCCCCCTCATTTAGCATAGAGAAGTAGTGAGAAATGTTGTATGAGTAAGTGTGTAAAGGAAGCCATCATTTAGAAGGTGTGTTAAAGAATCCATTGTGAAGTTTCTCCCATAGCTATTAATGGAAGGCAAGTGAAGTCAGTAACACTTGAAGTACCTCATGGGTGAGATTGTAACAATTTCATGTTGATATTATAATTTACACTTATATTTCAGATTTTTCATCATTCCTTCGTATCATAGTCTATGGTATTCTTGTTTTATGTTTGTTGTTGTGTTTCTAGATTACATCCCCCAAACTAAAGGTTGTGCATTAGTAAATAATCATAGCACAAGGAGTTCTTGGTGGAGAATTATCATAGTGTTGGATTGGTGAAGATAGTTCCAAGGGCATTTATTTGATTTGATTTGGTTGAATGAATGAGAAGTACTACCAATTTTGGCACGAGCAAGTAAACATAGTAGAAGCATACATGGATTCTTTACTAAAGTTGGAAATGCATCCTGAAGTGGAAATAACATTCACGAGTTTTAGGAGGTGTGACAAGGAGAAATGGGGGAGATAGGGGAGTAATTGCATTAATGAACCTCAATTTTTGCATGCAAACCATCTTGGAAACAAGGAAGGTGGATTTGTTGGAGGTTGTTTGGTCTTGCATGCTTTGCAATTTTTTCTCTGCATGGAGCTATCTGGTTCTTCGAACCAGTAGTTTGACTTTTACTTTATGGTTATTTTTGGTTTCTCGGCCTATTTTCAATCCAGAAAGTATATGAGGCATGGAGAGAAAGATGTTTGGTTGTTTATCTTTCGTGGAGGAGAAAAAGAGTTCGTAGCTCGGTTGGAAGTCTCATTCGACCGCGAAGCACTATCATGCATGATAGGCTCTACCCATTAAGATTTCTTTCTTTCTTATAAATGTTTCATTAAAAAAATTATGCTCTCATGAGATAAATGGTTGCATGTTTTTTCTGGTTATTTACTTTCTTGGTTATATGAATCCATTGCATGATAATGATAGTCTTTGGATGTTCTCTCTCTGCACCAGTTCAATGGTAATATGCATGTGGAACTTGTATTCGAGGCTTGTGTGTTCTGAACTTGTAGTCAAAGCATTGTGTTTGGTTCTGAACTCATATTCTAAGCTTTGTGTTTAGTACTGAACTCATATGCGAGGCTTGTGTGGTTCTGAACTTGTGTTTGAAGCTTTGTGTTTCATTTTGAACTTGTATTTGATGCTTGTGTTATTCTTAATTTTTGTTCAAAGCTTTGTGTTGATGTGAATTCATATTCGGGACTGTCTGCTTGAAAGGAGGTTGATTTAATGGTTTTGAATTAATTATCTTTTGGAAAATTCTCTTGGATGCACCTTGATTTTGTAATGGTTGTGATACTTTTGTTCTAGACTGTACCATTTTTCTTTGAACTTGTAATGATGTATAATATGGAAGGATATTCTTCTCTCCTCTTCTCTGTGAAACCTATGTCTGGTTTGAAAGTCTTGCCTATTTTTTTAGAAGGAGGATGGACCTTTTATGGAAACATATCTGGTTCAATATTGTATTGTTACTTACTCCTTGGTTTGAATTAGATCTCATTTGAAACAATTGATAATTTTTTTAAATTTATGGTAATGCAATGTGCATACTTCTTCTTGCGTGAGTTGATTTAACAAATACCTTCTCTGTCTTGATCTTTACGTACTAGATGGAGCTGTGAAAGTTATTTTGATGTGGTTTTTGTTTCAGTCAATTTTGAGGGTAAGGTTGAGATCTTTCTTGACTTAAACATGTGTTGGGTTTTCATACTCTCTCTTCTTCAGATCCTTTTTAATTGATCTCTGGGTTTTTAAAAAGAAAGAAGAGTTGAATACTCTCGTATACTGAATCTTGTTTGGGAAGGATTTATTACCTCTGGTTTGGGATTGTTTTGTATAATTTGTTCTTCTTTAGGATCATGAACTATATGTCTCTTTTCTATGGAGTTGTGTAAGACCTTGTACTTGGGATTTCAGTTTCTTTGAGCTTGTGAGTACTATACAAACTTTCTTAGCTTAATACTGGTGTTGAGTTTTAGTACTCTCTTATAGATTCATTTGAATGAATGTCTGGGTCTTTAAAAGGAGAAAAGAATATATTTCTCTTGTGGATAGTATTTTGTTTTTGGGACTGTACTATGTACTCCTTTTTGTTTAATGAATTCAAAATTGTGTTTAAATAAAGAGGAATAGATGAACCAGGTTAGTATTGATTTTTTCGTCGATAAGGTTTGAATTCTTAGAGGAAACTAGAAGTGTTGCTGTCTATAAACTGTGGGTTTGGTTTTGTATTCTCATTTGGGAACTAGCGAAAGAACTTCTGAGTTTGAAATGGAAATTGGAATTCAATTGATAACACTATGGTGAATGAATTCTTGATCGGATATTTTCTATTTGAATTTCATATAATTTTTGTAAAGTTAAGTTCATTTGATCAAACTTCTCTATAGCTTGACTCTCTTCTTGGTTGTAGAGTGATTATTCTCTTAGGCCTGTTCGACTTCTTGGGTTCATATTTTCTGTCCATTTTATCTTGTAGGACATAGTGGGAGACCACTCTTCTAAGACGGAAACTTCCTTATGGATTATTTAGTCTATTTTTGTACTAATTCGATTGTCGTATTGATGTGGATAGTGAACAGCTCAATCTGTCTGTTGAAGGGAAAATGTAATCATGTTAGACCGAATTATTTGTTTGATTGAGTCATGCTCCATTTGGTTTTTTTATTGGAAGGACTCCTCTTTTAGCACTCTAGCATGTTATGAATATTCCCTGGATGGACACGGGAGGAAACTATCCTTATGTAAGTCCTGCCTTGATTTTGGAATGAATGGTTTTAGATCTATGGATGATATCTTCTATTATCTAGAACTATTTAAGGATTTCAAGTAGACGTTTTTGTTTCTCTATCCCTTCTTGGATTGATTTGAGATTCTTATTTTATATTTTGTCTCTTTATTGTTAAATCCTTATATTTGTTTCCTTGAACTGAAGCAGTTATGTGGGTAATCAGTTGAGTACTTTCTAGACCTTTTTTCTGTCTTTCAGATGATTCGTGAATGGTGGATAGTATGTATTGATTCTTCTTCTTTTTGTTTAAGTTGTGGGATGAATCATTCTAAATATGTACTATGATGAAGGTAACTCCTTTTGTTACATAGTAAAGATAAATTCTATATTTCAATTCAGAATGAATTATGAAATAATTAGACGACAAGATTTGTTGTTTGTTTAAAAAGTAATTGATTGGATCAATTAAACTATATGTTATAATGTAGTTGTTAGTGATTATATTAAGCTCTTTTATTAAAATTGAAATTAGACTCATTATTGTACTTATTTTCTGGTTGTTATTACTTATTCTTATTTGTATGATACTTATTAATTATTTCATTAAAGGAGACTTGTTTTAATAGAACAATTTGTAGATCAAGAGTTTCGGTGCTTATTACCTGTCCAAGTTAATGTACCAAACTAAACACAAAAACCCTAAAAAACTCAAATGAAATCGATACCTAATAGATAAGACAAGATCCAAAGATGTAGATGGAAAAGAAAGCCGATGTAGGCAAGACGGTTGCACATGAGTAATCCTGCGAAGTAGATCCAAGAAACTCCGCGACACACGAGATGTTTGTGAGAAAAAGACAACGTTAAAAGATATTTGGGTGGACTACCCGAAAAGTGGGTCTAGGAAGCGATAAGCTCCTTGACAGATGTCAATCCACATTTTCAATTAAGGAAAGAAGCATACATGATAAAAGATGTAAGGAAATGTCTAGATTTTGATTAAGAATGACAGATGAGAATGTAAACAGTGAGAGACGAAACCAATAGAAAATGGGAAAGTGTGAAAACAATGTTAGATTTGTGTTCCCTGAATTATTTTACCTATCCACAGGTAGATCAGCGTCGACCGAGATAGATCGGAATCAACTAAGATAGGTGGTGTCGACTAGAGAGAATCAACATCGATCGGGTACTGCGGTTGGCGTCGACTTAGGGAAAATTACGGAAGATTGAGAAACAGAGATAGTGGAAGCTATATCGGTGATCTCTGCTAGATATGCAAGAGCCGTAGGATACTAACAAGGCTTCACCTTTTCTAGATGCAAGAACAGAGTCACCAAGGGATCGATGGAGGCTCACGATGTTGATGTGGTAGGAGCAGAGTAACAGTACTCCTCTCGTGGATGATTTAGACATGTAATTCACTTTCAATTGATAGATAATGCTCAGACTTGATGCTCAAAACTCTCTGTTGTTTCTATCTAACCGTAACTGAATTCTAGCTTTGTATTTGTAATCGGTGCAAGCCACCGAGATGAAATTGACACCTCTCCAAAAAATTGGCGTCGGCCGAGTCTTGGTTGGCACCGATCGGGGAGTGAAGACTCTGAAATGGCCAAAAGCGGCAATTTTAGAAAGATAAAAGTGATCCTTCCACCTCAAATACTAGGAATATCCCACGCTTAGTTTAGGAGGAGGAGAAATAGGGGTAATAGATGGATAAAATAGATACGGGAGGTTAGGAATTGATATGGGGTAGATAAGTGGTTAAGAAATATGTAAAAAGTATAATTAAATAGTTAATATTTAATTATCTACGGGTAAAACATAATGGGTTGAAATAAACTTAGGATAGATGTTTAAATCAAATATTAAATAATACCCTAAGGGAGAATTGGTGATATAAACGTGCCCTAGGGTACCCAAGAAGTCAAAGGCACATGGAGGACACTAAATTAGATAACCAATTTTAGGTTTCTACATTTTGCCCCTTTTTGTCAAGTAACTTGTGATAAGCAAAGTTGCGAGACAAAAATAAGGAGTTGGAAGAAAGGAAGAAAAAGTGATGATGTGATTCCCCTCAAACTAGGGATGGGATGGGCCCCAAAAGAGAAACCGATCCAAAGTTTGAAAAAGGTAGATGAAAACGCAGGATGCCCCAACTAGATGCCCGGAGTGGATCTAATCATTAATGACACGTAAAAATAATAAAAGGCAGCAACCTAAGGAACTCACATTGGTAGGGCAGACTAGATGGTCTATGCATGAGACGACGTTAGTACCTATAGACCCGTGAGTGTAAGGAGGGCTGCAAAATAGTTAGCACCTAAAGAGAGACACATTGGTAGGGGCAACTAGATGGTTTGCAAAGTAGACAACGTTGGTGCCTACTGACCCGTTAACTCTTAGCTGCCAAAAATGTGAGTGCCCCATGTACAGGGAGCAGGCTCGAAATGGGTGATAATATCGAAAGTATGTGCCAAAAGGAAACACTCAGGGCATAGTAATGACCAGATAAATAAGCCAAGCATCAACACTATGGCAAGAAGATTAGGAGATGGAAGAAAGCAAGGTGAAGAAGAAGTATGCAACCAATTGACAATAATAGGCTTTAATCGGTACCAACCGTACCGAGGCCATATAAATATGCAAAAGGAAAACATGAATGATTTATTTAGACCATGATGATTGATTTAGAGAAAGTCAAAAATTGGTTTTGAGCACCGTGGAAGCCTCTGGGAGTACTCAGAAGCGGAAGAGGACATGACCGGGGGTAAGTGGATCCACCTAAACTTTCCTATATAGTTTTATCATGAAATAGCATATTAGGATGTAAAAATTTTTAAGAAAAAACTAGATAAATGAGAGACCAGAGGATTGCGGGGTGTTTGGCCTTGAAATTGGCGTCGATTTCTAAAATCGACGCCGATTTAGTTATATTTGCGTCAATTGTTAAAATCAGTGCCGATTTAGTTAGAGCGGCATCGATTGTTAAAATAATCATCGACTAAATCGGATCGACGTTGATTTGACTCAATCGACGCCGATTGTGATATTTAGATTTAAGAAATTGATAGAATGTATTTTGTTTGTGATATTTGGATGTGGATAAATAAGTAGCTAATACTATTCATGGTTTTGTGTGATGCAGGCACGAGAGGCTTTGCATATGCAGGTGTTATTCCCAAGCTTCTAGAGACCATTCTCCCCGATGTGACCGACAGTGATTGGCGTAACCTAGAGCTAGCTAGGCTGGGCTTACGAGCTTCCGGTACTACCGACGAGTGCCGTGAGATGTAGAGTTGATGCAAGCACTAGTACGATGATGGGATAGCTAGACTTGCACTTTTTGGTTCAGGATGGGTGAGATGACCATCACCCATGAGGATATATATAGGATCCTGAGGCTACCGATCACCGGGGACCCGATTGAGATTACTCCACGAGAGTAGTAGCAGAGGGCCCTAGGATGATTATATGGGGACAGGGTAGATGATTCAGAGATAGTGTCCGGGGTGGTGAGGATAGCCTCTCATTATAGACAGGATGATGCCAGGAGCAGACGGATAGTATTGATTTAGATGGCGATCTCCTATTTTGCTCTACCAGATTCAGGAGGTGGGAGATTTCCATTGTTGTTACTAGACTGTGTTTGTGACATCCTACAGTTTCAGACAGGTGTTTGCATTTTCCAATGCCCTAATAGCTTAGATATATTATGAGCTATGGATGTACACCACCGATAGGAGGATAGGCATCGATGTTAGTTTTGTGCTCCATTGCTGGGCATATGAGCACATAGCAGTGATCAAGCCATCCAAGCTTCCATGGATGCCAGCAGCAGTGGGGCCCTCGATTATGAATTCTGGTGATGGCGGGCCGACATGGCCCAGGAGATATAGGAGATCTCATGAGTGGTATCCTAAGTGTTTCAAGACACTAACACTAGAGTAGGTCATTTAGAGACCATATCGGGTCTATCCGACATGGGCCGGTCAGGAGGCTCACCTGGTGGGGTTGAGATAGAGCAGGGTGGTTAGGGGCCGTAGGCTAGATATGTGGGAGTGCATCCCATTTATATGGGTATTGAGGTAGTTTAGCTTAGCATGCATGGGCAGTTCGACTACCTACAGGCCATACAGGTGAGATAACATAGAGATTGATCTGCCGATTTTGATCCCGGTAGATCCGTTGAGGGAGGCCCCACCTTCTACAGACAGTGATGATGATGCCAGAGTGGATGACAGCTATGTGGCTTGGTATTCTACAGAGCTACCACAACACCTACTAACATCTATAGATGCAAACGAGGAGGATATAGCCATAGTGCTAGAGAGGCCGAGAGGAGAGCACGCCACCCACAGTGCAGACACACCAGCTTCCCTCGAGGAGATTAGAACTCGACAAAGGAGAGGTATGCACTAGTACTAGAGAGAGACATAGCTTTTCAGAGTGAGATATAGTGATCCAGCAGAGGGATCACTACCATTGGCATAGAGAGGCCCTTACACCCAAATATGGTAACACAAGCACTATGTCAGAGTCTGGGTCACCAGTGGTGCGACCGTAGGAGGGCCACCACCAGTAGCACCAGCAGTGCCATTACAAGCACTTGGTATGGTGAGCCTGAGCACTTATCAGTCTCTCCTTACCAAGGTGAGATACTACGAGGATGTCATAGCACATCATGCCCCTGATGTGCCTCGTTATGGTGCGAGGAGGAGATCAGTGACAGTTGCAGCTAGTGGTGCATCAGAGGGAGGGAGCACTGGGAGAGACCGAGGTGGTAGCAGGCCCCTAGCAGTAGGTGCTTCTAGCTTGATAGGTGGTGGCCAGGAGAGACAGCCTGGACCAGAGGAGGGTGGAGGAGATAACATCTTCCACCTATCAGATTTCATGATATAGATATGTTATATTTTTGTATCGACATATTGATGTAGCCTCGATTTGAAGGAATTTTGATGTATGATATAGATGGCTTGATTGAAAGCCATCCATTCTTTGTTGTACAGACACTCATGTATATATATAGATTCATCATTTTCTATGTCATATGATTGTACTCATGCATTTAATTTTAATAGATATGGATAGATGTAGCGTAATTGTGATGGATATAGACATATGCTGATAGAGGATAAATAGATGTGATTTGATGGACATAGACATAGAGGATAGATAGATGTGATGTGATTTGATGTGATTGATATGTGGATTTAATTTTGATGAAAAATAGATATAGATAGATGTAGTGTAACTTGGATGTACAAGTTTTTAGATGATTTGATGGATAGATGGATAGATGTGATTGATAGATTTGATATGTTTAAGATGTTAATTTAATTTTGATGAAAATAGATAGGTAGATCTACATGTGTTTACAATACATGCTTTGATATATTTTTTTTTTTTGGACAAAGTAAATAAGATGAATATAGATAGATGATAGATTTTGACTAAATTAACATGTTAAATGTCAATTTAATTAGATGAATAATAATAACGGGAAATGGTCTCTATGAGAGAAAAGGACGTAATGAAAATGACCCCGATTAGAAATAAAGGCAATACACCTAGATAAGAAAAAGAATGATAAGCTACGCCCCTAACCGACCACAAATAGAGACTTTGTTAGGAAACCAAAAGACCATGAATACAAGGCCATATATGAGGTTAAAATAAACCTAACACTAGCTAGTCACAAACCAGATCTAGAAGGTAAATGGAAGGAGAAGTAAGTATTTATCTTGTCAAAAATTACAAAGGACAGAATACATGCTTACATTGGGAAAATAGGGTCCTCTATATGATCATCAAAAGATCTTATGCCTCAGCGTCATGATTTTTGTTTTGACAGAAGAGAAAACTGATCAATGCGGGAAGTTTGCTAGATATAGAAAGATTGATCGATATGGGAAGTCTTTCAATGATGCTAAGAAGCAAACAAACAGCCATCCTTCAAGGGAACAGTCTGTATTTCGAATGTAGCCATCCTTCAAGGGCATGGTCTATATCTTTTGATTCATTTTGAAAATGCATAGATAGCTGTCCTTCGAGGGATCAGTCTATCTTTTGGGAATTTTTAGGACAACACCTTTTTTTTTTGGAGCTTTTGGAGCTTTTTTGAAAGAAGCTGAGTGTAGACCAGATAGATCAGATAGAGGGGAAGAAAACGTATAAAAAACACGTACTCATGCCCCAAGTAGATTCGACTAAGATAGATACTTGGGACAAATGAAGAAGTGATTAAGGTGTCCCTACTAGGAGGAGGAACATATCCATAAGAAAAATTCCATGAGTAGAGCCATGATACTCATATTTAAGGTAGAAAAGACATAACGTGGAGAACCACACAGTTTTGAATCACCATGAAAATATATGACTGGTTATTAGATGAATGAAAGATCTGTTTTGCGACTAAGATCATGTAAGATAGATTTTAAAAGTAGAAGGGCCTTATATGCAAGGCATTAAAAGGTTCCATTTCAGGTACATCATCCATGGAAGAAAACGATAAGCCCTGACCCATATTTATGAGTGACTATATATGGAGCCATCTAGTTAGAAGAAAACTTACCACGCTGATTCCTTTCTAGCGTAGTGACATTTTGGTTTTCTTTAAGAACAAGATCACAAAATTTGAAGTCACGGTGTTGCAAGAGCTTGTTATAAGCACGTTTGACACACTCAAGATAGACTTGATGATGCTCAATAGTATTGAGATGCTGCTCATCCAAGCAACTTGAGCTGCGCTAGACGATTTTGATGGTAGTCCTCATTAGAAACAAATTCTCTCGAGAAACACGAAGAGATGGGATCTGAAATTCCAAAGGAAGAACAACTTTAGACCCATAAATGAGAGAGAAGGAGTAGCACCAAGTAGGAGTACAAATGCTAGTTCGATAAGCCTTGAGGGCAAAAGGGATATGCAAATGTCAATCCCTACTAGCTCGACTAGTTACTTTTGTGAGGATATTACGCAAAGTTTTATTGGAAGCCTCACCGCCATTAGCTTGGGGATAGTATGGAGGAGAAAAGATGAGTTTGATATTGAAAGCATCATAGAGGTTCTATAAATCAACTTTTTGAAAGATTTACCATTGTTTGTGATGATTTTTTTGCGGAACACCAAAGCGACAAATGATGTGTTGATAGAAAAAATCAACTATGGTTTTAGCTTTGGTCGATGAAAGCGAGAATAATAGATTCGCCCACTTAGTAAAGTATTCTATGGTGGTAATGATAGAATGATGATGTCTTTGTGAAGAGCAAGGATTGATGAGACCATTGAGATCAAGACCCCATCGTGAAAAAGGCCACAAATCCGCCGCAGTTCGCAAAGCCCGACTGGGATATGTGTGAGATTAGAATGTTGTTGACACTTGACACATTTCTTAGTGTATTCATAACAATATCGATTAAGAGAAGGCCAATAGTAGCCTAAATGTAAGATGTGTTTAGCTACAACCAAGCCACTAAAATGTCCACCATAGATACCATCATGGACTTCCTAGATGGCTTTAGATGATTCAGGGGTTTTGAGGCACCAAAGAAAAATACCATCAAAACCATGTTTGTAGAGGATTCCACCTAGAATAGTATAGCGATTAGTGCGTAGGATAAAAGATATTCTACCATTAGAATTCAATTCTGGAGGAAACATTGAATGAGATAGATAATCAACGATGTGTTGATACCACTCATCTTGAGTATTGGTTGCGATGACATTAATTGAAGTCAACTGCTTGAGATGAGATGGCTGGTCTAAATTCTGCACCACCACAGAAAGTCATGAGTCTTCGGTAAAAGGTGGAATAAGCAAGGCTAAAGAAGCCATTGTATCTGTGAATTGGTTTTGCAGTGTGAGGAATATCTTGGATAGTAAATTTATCAAAATATTGAAGCTGAAAGAGAACGATATCACGATATTTTTGAAGGATATCATTCTTGCATTGATAGACACCGTGACTTGATTAACGATGAGTTCAGAGTCACCAAAGATGTCGATATGGTGGGCACCAAGATTAATGGTGTTTTGAAGACCTAAAACAAGAGCTTCATATTCAGCCATATTATTGGTACACTCAAAGTTAAGTTTGTGTGTGACTGGGATAGGTGCACCCCAAGGAGGAATCATAATGAAACCTGCACCTCCCCCTTGCTGGCATTTGGATCCATCAAAGAAGAGTTTTACTTTAAATGGAGAAAGACCGAAATCAATTTTTTAGATATATTCATCGGGGAATTGAGCGAGGGGGACTTGAGTGTCCGGAAGAGGAGCATCAGCTAATTGATCTGTAATGACCTAACCCTTGATAGATTTTTACAGGATAAACTCGAGATCAAATTTTGTCATGAGCATGAGCCAACGAGTGATACGATCATTGTGATAAGGCTTTGCATGCATTGTCTTGAGTGGATTGACACTTGTGACAATGTAAGTTTTGTGATTAAGGAGGTAATGATGAAGCTTAGAAGTTGCGAAGAAGAGAGCACAACACAACTTTTCAGCTTTAGAATAGCATGTTTCATACTCATGAAGAGTGCGACTGATGTAATATATGACCTTTTCTTTACCATTAGCATCCCAATGTGAGATCATGGCTCCTAGAGCATGGTCAGTTACAGAAATATAAAGATATAATGGCTCTCCCTCGCGTGGAGGTGCAAGCATAGGTGGGGAAAGAAGATAAGCTTTGAGATCATCAAAGGCCTTTTGGCAATGCTCATCCCATTCAAAATGAACATTCTTATGGAGGAGATGATGAAAAGGTTGACAACAGTCTAACAGTTGCGAGATAAAATGATGTACTAATTGAAGGCATCCTTGAAGACCACAGAGTTTCTTTAAGTTAGAAGGGGGAGGCATCTCAAGGATAGCTTTTATTTTTGCAGGGTCCACTTCAATACCCCTAATAGAAATGATAAAGCCTAAAAGTTTACTAGTGAGAATGCCAAACATGCACTTAGATGGATTTAGGCGAAGACAAAAGTGAATGAGCCTCTCAAAGAGAGGTGCAAGAGTGAAAAGATGATCCTGACGGTGTTTGGATTTACCAAGGAGATCATCGACATAATCTTCCATAGTTTTGTGTAAGAGATCATGGAAGATGTAGGTCATTACTCACTGATAGGTTGCTCCTGCATTCTTAAGACCGAAAGGCATGACACGATAACAAAAAATCCCCCAAGGAGTTATGAAGGAAGTCTTATGTTGGTCCTCTGGTGTGATGAGAATTTGATTATACCTAGAGAAACCATCCATAAGAGAAAGTATCTCGTGACTGCCATTAAATCCACAAGTTGGTTGATATTAGGTAGAGGAAAATCATCTTTTGGACAAAAAGATTAAGATCCGGAAGTCAAGACAAATTCAAATTTTCGGTAGAGCTTTGGTTCTTTGGTACTACGTTGAAACTCATTATGGATAATCAATGGGTTGGATAAAGTTACAGTAAAGTAGACGTTGCAACTCTTCTTTAACAAGTGGGGCTCCTCGAGGTACATTTTACACAATTTTTCTTAACCGGTTTGATGTCTAGAAGAGTAACGATATTTTGGACCATGATATCGGGATCGAGTCCTGGAATATCCTCATATGACCAAGTGAAGGCTTGATGATGGTTGGAAAGAAAAGTGGTAAAGTCTCCTAACTCCTGTGGATTAAGAGATTGGCCGACCTTAATGATGCGAGGGTCTTTAGAAGTCCCTATATTAAGGTCGACAGTGGCTTCATTAAGAAGAGTAGACGTGTCAGAAGGAATGGTTTTAGGAAGATGGGAATCCTCTTCCCCCAGATAGGTGAGGATAGAATCATCATCTGCACAGTGGATAGTGTTGATAGTAGGAGAGTTGTCTCCAACTATTTCGTGGAAGTCTAATGGTATAGAAGTGAATGTGTTATTAGTTTTATAGGTCGAGGCCCTAAGGAAATGGTATTGACTAAAAAAAAATTTAGATGGGATGGAAATGTTGTCATCCACATCACATGATGCTTCGACCTAGCGGGAGAAGATGGTTCCTCAATGGGAAGAGGCTCATCGAGAATAGTGATGGTGGATTTTGACAGAGGTTTAAATCCTAAACCAAATTTTTGATGTGATTTGAGATTTGGAATGGATGCGAGGTCATGCACACCCTGTTCATACTTTCCTAGGCCAAAACCCTTCCACATGCATCGATATAAATAAGTTTTTGCAAACGTGGGATTCTATAGACAATCAAACCCTACTGAATAGGGTTTGGCCCTAGGAGGAGAATCCAGGCAGATAGTGAGGTGTATCAAGACCACCGTAAATGAAGTTAGTCTGTTGATTGGGTAGATCTATGGTGATGACGTGATCGAGACTGGCTGATATTCGTGTTGTTTTTCTAGTCTAACATACTCATTAGGTTTATGATGGGCGTCAAAAGAAAGAAGAGAAATCTCTCCTAGTGAGAAACGCTACAATGTCTCTTCTAGATTTTGTAAATCTGGTAGTTTTGTTACAGGTATGGAAGAGGATGAAGCCTCGTCAGGAGAACAAGCATTCTCCTTTAGAGGGGCAGACCCTGTGGTCATGTCGCATTATGCAGAAGGAAAAGGATCTCCTAGATGAGTATAGATTTTGCCCTCATATTGATATTTTAAACATCGATGGAGGGTTGATGGGACGCAATGCATTGCATGAATCCAAGAGCATCTGAGGATCATATTGTAGTGGAATTTCCCTTCAACAATGTAAAAGAGTTTGTGAAGCAACTTCTTACCTACTCGAATGGGCAGGACCACAGTTCCTAAAGTAACTGCCAGTTGATTGTTAAATGATCAAAGGGCAAAAGGCGGGGGTGACACTACGTTCTTTGGTAACTTAAGTTTCTCAAATGTGTGCGAGGAAATGATGTTGAGTGCAGCACCACTGTCAATCATAGTGCATTTTAACGTAGTGTTGTTGATTTGAACTGTGATAAAGAGGGGAGCCTCCAAATCCTAAGAAAGGGAAGGAATTTCTGAATCTTCAAAGGAAATGGTGGTTGACGGTTTATTCAATCCAACAATCATCTCAATAGGTTGGGGCTCATCTGAATTCATTGTGATATGGTGCAGATTATCAATCAAAGTCTAGCGATGCTGTGGAGATGATTGAATGAGGTCGAAAAGAGACATTTTGACCAGAGCTTGGGTAAGTTATTTCATAGCACTCTCCTCTACTAACATGAGAATTTGAGCCCGAGGTGAAGCATGAATAGAGACCCTAGGTCTCTATGCTAATGTGGAAAGAGGAATGCCTCTAGGGGCTGCGAAATGACAACCCATGGTCGAGATGTAGATGATGATAGATTATCATATTGTTGTGTTCTAGTGGCCATATGAATCATGTCAATTTGAGAAGGTGGAAGACCATTCAGAGTGGATTTAATAGAACTAGAGGCCTGAGTAGATCGTTGAAGCTAAAATGTGGTTGAGATGACAGAGGTACTTGTTCCTCCTCTTCTTCTAGTAGAAGATCACTTTCTTCCAAAAGACAATTAATGATAGATTGAAGGGCTTTACATCCCTCGGTGTCATGTCCTGGAGTGTGATGGTAAGCACAAATCAAATCAAAGTTGAACCAGGAAGGTTTTACTCCTTTAGGATTATAGGGTTTGATTGGAGGAAGGGATATGGATGAAGATTGGATAAGTTGGCAAAGAATTTCAGTATAGAATCGGTAGACAAAGATGAGGACAGAGATGACGGAGGTGCCTCTTTTACCTCCACAGATTGCCGAGGTAAAAGAACCTACATGTCTGGTTTGATAGTCTTTTTAGGGATCGTTTTACTTTTTCAGACATTGGGAGGAGTAACCTTGGGTGCTTGGGATGGAAGTAAGTGAGGCAGGATTGATTTCGGTGGAGGAGGAGCTCCTAAAATAGATTTTGAAGAAAACGAAGATGTGACAGGCATTGTGGTCTTCAGAGATAAAGAAGGTTGCTTGGTCGAAATAGATGATGATTTAGATAATGCCGATTTAGATGAGGGAGGATCTCCCAAAATACATCTGATTAGAGAAATAGAGAGTGCCTTGACTTTTGGTGACGAAGATGATGGTCCTGATAAAAGAGGTGATCCCTTTTAGTGTGTAAATTCACTTTACAACGCACCAAAGAAAGATGGTGTTATAGAAGAAGAAGATGATAGTTCTAATGGTATTGTATAAGAAGACGCCTACCCAGTTGATAAATCCAATCTTTTATGAGGCGCAGAGAGAGATTTTTGAGGGAAAGCACTAAGATTCTTAATAGTCCGAAATATGGGTTTTCCTTTTTCAGGATGGTGACAACTTTAACCATATAAGGTGATTCTAGCCTTTTCTGGGGAAGGAGATGAGGAGGTGCGATGATGTAACATTAGACTTTAGTTGTCTCGGTTTAAGTTCAAGAACCGAGAGTGTAGATGCCTATGCTATTTATTTAGATTTTCCCTTAGTAGGCCAAATAGTATCGGTGATGGAAGAAGTGGATGATGAAAGAATTGGATGATGAAGGATCAGTTCCTCATGCGAGGGAAATACTCGTACAAGAATTATGGGTGTAATTACTATGGGAAGGGAACAGGAAGATTCAAAATCGAACATGCTTCGCGTCGAAGTTGGTACAACTATAGGTATGTTTACCAATGGCATAGTCGTAGATGTATTTGTGGTGGAAAATTGAAGGGATGTAAAGGCCTTGAGCATCGAAAGAATATATGACGATGAGACAGACAGATGAGGATGGCATTGTCTCGTGCATGGACAAAAGATCAGATAAAGAGGCAGATGGAGATGAATCTATCTCTAACAATGTGGGAATATTCAAAGACGGGTTGTCTGAAGATGGTGGAATCCCAGTGATTAGCGGAGTAGAAGGAGGTTCTGATTTGGTTGATGTGTTCATAGATGGCTTAGTTTTAGAAGAAGATTCTTCAAAGAGAAATGAAGCCGATAAGTATGAGTGTTTGGTTTTGAGACTCAAGCATCATTGTTTGGGGAATGATTGGGAAAAATTTGTTTAAAAACATCAAGTTCCTAATTTGGTGGCCCATTTGGGTTATCCGTAATGAGCTCACCTTTATCAATGAATTTTTGGACAAGATTTTTGAAGGTCTAACATCATTCAATGTCATTGCCTTTGGTTTTTAATAATGATAGAAGTCATTTTCACTATTCCGTAATGGATGTTCTTGGTTCTCATAAAAATTTCTAATAGGGGAAGTTTGATCATGTGAACTTCCAACATTTTTTCTAATATAGAAGCATATGATTCCCCAACGAAGTAAAAGATCGAGATGACAAGGGTCCTTTTCGAGAAGATGAGGAGTCTCTCCACGATGTTTGATTAGAAGTGTTGTCGGCTCGTGATGTTTTTAATACAATAGCATTGGTAGACCCTTGATTCTTGTCTTTATTAGAAGCAGAAGGGTTTATTTTTGTAAATCGAGAAAAATTTGTTTTAGATTTAGAGTGAAGTTTTAACTTCCCTTGCTTAATGGCACAGGATTCAAGTTTGTGTGCCATCGTAAAGGCTTCTTAAAATGTATGAAAAGTTTGGATCCTTAAAGAGGAAGAAATATGATTAGCACAAGATTGAGTAAACAACTCGATCTGTTGAGATTGAGGAAGGGAGAAAGACAATTGGTTTATTATCCCTCTCCAATGAGTGACAAATTTTGTAATAGACTCATCATCGAATTGACGAATGTTATAAAGATCTGTAATCGAGATCTTATGTGTGATGTTTATTGAAAAGTTTTCAACAAACATCTGGGCCAATTGAGAGAAAGAAAACAAGGAATGTTGGGGAATGTTATTATACCAGTCTAAAGAAGGCCCTGCTAGAGACATAGGGAAAGTATGGATCATAAGCTCCTAATCCTAGAATATCATGTAGTAAGCGTGTTTGAATTCTCGTAGGTGTTGTTGAGGATCCTTCCAACTATGAAATTTTGAGAACTTAGGAAGCTCCCATTGGGGAGGATAAGGCTTAAAAGCCACTGATGGATGAATGGGTTCATTACATACTTCCTCAAAAGAGTATGAAGGACAAGCTCCTTTGGTGGAGGCTTCTAGATCTCGTGATTTTCTTAAAAAAAAAATTGGACCACGTCAGATTGAGGAGGAGGCATACCTGGTATGTCCTACATAAGAAGCGAATGGGGATTTTGTCAAGGCCAATGGAGGATTCATTTGCTGATTAACAGATGATAAGAAGAATAACCAGCATTCGGGTGACACTTGGTGAGGTATTTGTTGTGAAGGAGCCGTGTATAAGTAGGCTATGAGATGACAAGTGATTGAGAAAAAGGTGGTTGAATGAAAGATTGAGCTTGTGATTGGTGGTCTCCTACACTTTTCGAATGAATCCGAATGGATTGAGGAACATGGGTATTAATTTGATTGGACATGGTGGGGAACAAGGTTTGAATGAGGCTTTTGACTGCCGGATTGGTTATTAAGGGTGCCGACACTAGAGGATGGGTGAAGGTCACTGTTGCTGGAGCATTGGAAGAAAGACCAACTATGGGATGAGAAGCAGGAACCAAATGACTCGTAGAAGGGGGTTGATTCATAAAGAGGTACTAACCCTAGGACGCAATGGATGGCATAGAAGAATTAACAACAATCTGTGGGTGCGCAGATGCACCCATTATAGCTAGAGAAGAGGACTTCTCAGAAGTAGGTTGTGGAATAGTTGAGGTAACTGTGGCATTAGGAATAGGCAAGACTATTTGAGAACTAGTCGACATGGTTGGTGGAAGAGAAAAAGAAGGCACAGGTGCACCACCCTCTTCCATGGTTTAAGGCAAAAAAAATATGCTAACTGTTCTATAAAAGCCTGGGATGGTTCATGAGGATAATCGTAAACTTGCTAGATTGGTGGTCCCTGATCAGATATTCGAATAGACTTATGTACTAGATAGTCCATAAGGGCTAGCGGATTACGATCAAGGAGTGCCTGAAATTCAAGATCCCCATGAGGAACATACTCTCTATCAGAAGTAGATGATATTTCTGAAGGACTAGGGGAAGCTGGACATGATGGGATTGCTTTAGGCTGATAGAAAGGATTATATGACCAAGATGGGGAACTAACTAATAGCGGTCCCGAGGAAGACCCGAGGGGTACCCAAACATCCACACTAGTGGTAATCTCAGAGGAAGAAGGGGCCAGTTGAGCCATTTTTCTAGATTGTAATCGAGTGATGACCGTCATAAACAAGTAGAAATATAGAAAAAGAAGATTGACCTAACTAATGCATAGATAATTCAAGCAGTGTAGGTGATTATCTCTTTTAAATTTTCCTACTTTTAAGAAAGAAAATATTAGGGAAGGCTTTTTAGAATAGGAACTACTCAGATAGCCAAACTAAGGATGGTTTGGGGAATGTTTTGGTGAGGAGTCCCGAAGGCACTTCAGTAAAAGACTAGTACATGGCTTGATATAGGGGCATACCCCCGCACTTCACACACCACTATGATAAGGGAGTCGGGTGCTTTGCCAATATATACCGTAACTTTGAGAATTTATAGCGCGGCCCGAACATCGCGTAGGCTCTTCCTCTTCAATGTCACTTCCAAGTAGGCGAGGCTAGGGGAGGAATTTTTATGTTGATGCTTTATACCTAGTGATTTTGGATTTGTGTGCAAAGGTGAAAAATAAAAATAAAATAGTGTCACTACCGATTTTGATCAATTTTTCTAGCCTATTTAGAAAACTAGATGAATAGCATAAAACATAAATGACAAAGGAAAAGTTCTTTTTAAGCACTAAGAACGAAGTGTTGGATTTCGATGAAGACAGGTCAAACAAATTCTTTCCCCAAATGTGATTAAATTATTTTTAAGCACCAAAATTGAAATATTTGAATGTGATAGAAAACAAACAAACAAATTATTTTTAAGTTCTTAAAAAGGAGAAAACACCGTAAAAGAGGAATACCTGTAGATTTAGCTCTCCAAGGTGTGTGGACTTCAAAAAGCACATTGTTGAGCTCTTCCCCTCAAACAATCCCATGAACAAGCAATGTGCTCGCAAGAAAAGTTTAAGAAAACACCCAACAAATCCGTAAAGATATATCCAGATAATAGTAGAACAAAGATTTCTTTTAAAGGACTAGAAAACTTTCAAGAAAATAACAATTTTACAAAAAGAGACTGATCAAGGATGCAAATTTGAAATCAAATGAAAGATTTATTGATCTTCAAAATAGGAATTGGAATTTAGTTTTGCAAGAAAGAAGAAGCTTTAACTTTGCAAATTATGAGTGAAAGGAGAAAGACCAAAATGAATGAAGGAAATGCTATGGAGAATTGATGAAAATCAATGAAGAAACAGAACAAAAGCTCAAAACTGGAAAAGAAATGAACTTACCAATAAGGGACTTTGGTTAGGTCCCACCGAGCGTTCCAGAATGTAGATCAAGAATTTCCACGCTTGTTACCTATCCAAGTTAATGTACCAAACTAAACACAAAAACCCTGAAAAACTCAAATGAAATCGATACCTGATAGATAAGACAAGATCCGAAGATGTAGATGGAAAAGAAAGCCGATGTAGACAAGACAGTGCACACGAGTGATCCTACAAAGTAGATCTAAGAAACCTATGAGACACAGATGCTTGACTGAAAAAGACCACGTTAAAAGATATTTGGGTGGATTGCCTGAAAAGTGGGTCCGAGAAGTGATAAGCTCCCTCGACGGATGTCAGTCCACGTTTTCAATTAAGGAAAGAAGCATACATGATAAAAGATGTAAGTAAATGTCTATATTTTGATTAAGAATGGAAGACAAAATGTAAACAATGAGATAGAAACTAATATAAAACAAGAAAGTGTGAAAATAATGTTGGGTTTGTGTTCCCTGAATTATTTTACCTGTCCATAGGTAGATCAGTGTCGATTAGGAAAATCAGCTTCGACCGAGATAGATCGGTGTCGACTGAGATAGGTTGGTGTCGACTAGAGAGAATTGGCATCGAATGGGTACTGGTCAAGCGTCAACTTGGGGAAAATTGTAGGAAGATTGAGAAACAGACAATGGAAGCTAGATCGATGATCTCCACTAGATCTCGCAAGAGCCATAGGGATATCGACAAGGCTCCACCTTCATGGATGCAGTGAACAGAGTCACCAAGGGATCGATGGAGGCTCATGATGTCGATGTGGTAGGATAAAAGTAATGGTACTCCTCTCAGGGACTGATTTTGATAGAATTTGCTTTCGCTTGATAGATAATGCTCAGACTTGATGCTCAAAACTCTCTGTTGTTCTTCTCCGTCTAATCAAAACTGAATTATAGCTCAGTATTTGTAATCGGTGCTGACCGAGATGAAATCAGCTCTGCTCTAAAAAATTGGCGTCGACCGAGCACCGGTCGGGCGCCGATCAGGAACAGAGACTGAAATGGCCAAAAGGGGTGATTTTTGGAAAGATGAAAGTGATTCTTCCACCTCAAATACATGAAATATCTCACTGCTCAGTTTGGGAGGAGGAGAAATAGGGGTAATAGATGGATAAAATAGATACGGGAGGTTAGGAATTGATATGGGGTAGATAAGTGGTTAAGATATATGTAAAAAGTATAATTAAATAGTTAATATTTAATTATTTATTGGTAAAACATAATGGGGTGAAATAAACTTAGGATAGATGTTTAAATCAAATATTAACTAATACCCTAAGGGAGAAGTGGTGATATAAACGTGCCCTAGGTAACCCGAGAAGTCAAACGCACACGGGGACACTAAATCGATAACCAATTTTAGATGTTTACACAATTAGTGTAATGCACTTCATTTCAATGCTTAGTGCCTATCATGCCTCGCCCAATGAACTCGACCCGTGCTAGTAGTTTTGTAGATGGACATCGTAAGTGATAAAAGAAGGAAAAAAATCTATGATGTATTGGATTATTTAAGTCCGAATATTTTGTGAAGAATTCCAATTCAATCTTGAGTTGTATTGGAAAAATAAAAGTTATGTTCTTTTATGATCTTAATGTTGATCAACATGCAAAGATGCCTTAAATGCATAGTCTTGTACATGTATATTTTATCATGATGAATTGAAAGGTTTGGAGACCGACTCCAATTTGTGGTGTAAATTCTCTTGTACTTTATACGAAGTAAATAGTAATGCTATCTTGTTGATATTCTTTTATCTATTTGTATGCTTTATGTTATCAATAAGTTGGATTAAGGGGATAGTACAATCTCCTTACTAGAATGAAAGTTGTTAAATTTCAAAAGATGTCATTTTCAGAACTAAATTACTATATTTTTATAATGAAATATGTATTGGACATACAATTAAACTATATGAGTAATGAATGAAAAAATGTTATGTTAACCCTAACATCTAGCCATGTAAAGGAAGATTCTTCCTCTCTCAAAAGAATGAAAAATAAATAGAATGATGGTTATGATCTTTAATATTTGTACTTTGTTTAAATAAAGTAAACACTAGCTATACCTAGGTGGATGACACACTTTGGACAGCTACGATTGCATTAAACATTAAATGATTAATGTTTGTTGTCCTGTTTTGGGATAAATGTAAACATGAGTTAATGAAGTTCTTAATATCAAATCAGATTAATTACTGATATAGAACTTAATGAATGTTGGAATTAGGCATGTTTTCTACAATTTGAATCTTAATCCAATTTAATTATGAATAAATGAACTTTAAGGGGGTATGTACATTGTGATGAATTAGTTCTACGAATGTTGGCACACGCCAAATGTGGAACTATACCTTTGAGAAGACCAAGGGCTTCTTGGAGATACAAAGTGTTGTAGTTGACATGTGGCAACACCCTTCCATATTTGTTCATCTAGATCTACACACATTTGGACTTGATCTTATTTTCTCTCTAGGTCAAGTTAGTAACATTTTTATAATAGGGAGTAGCTTTCATGACTCGTGGTACCTGGCACATTCGGTCGACTTAGTTCGGTCGAGTATGCCCATATACCCTAAGTCATCGTGAGCATCTTCCTATAAAAATATGTTGTTAACCTAGGATAGGGTCAAACCTTGGGCAAGTGGACCGATGTAAGTCATTAAAGACCATTCTAGATAATAGAAGATTGGCATGAAGGATGTATTCCAAATTGACGAGTATGTCGTCCTAGAATAGTAACATGCGCGCAGATGTAGAAAATCTTTGGCCAAAGTATCACAAGTCGCTTGTTACATTTTCCTATGTCACACAGTTTAAAGAAACGTGATGTCAAATGAATATTGTTAACAAATATTCAGATAGGTTCTTTAAAAAGATCACTCAAGACCTGAATAGGGTAGGAAAACCAAGTATATGTTGTATACATAAAGTATTCTATACTTTAAGAAAACATGAGAGATTGGTTAGTAACCAAGTCATGGAATGAGAGATTAGTAAATTACCGAGTCATTACAACCGCATATTTTTATCTCGCTATGAGATTAATTAGCACGGAATGTGTGTTCTAAATGATGTTTTATTTAGAACAAAGAACATTGTGTAATAAAACTTTCCTTATTTCTAAAGTCTTAAAATTGGGAATGTTACATGGTGATACTTTAGAGTGTAAAAAGATTTTGTGTTTTGAAGTGTTTAAAGTAATGTATAATATTGGCTAGATAATGATGTAAACATATCCGAATCTAGTTCATGTATGGTTAATATTATTATATTTATTGTTTAATTCATGATTCTCTAAGATCTAGATCTAGATTATGCACTCTGGAATGTTTATGTTTAATTATGGATCTAAATATGTTTTATCACTATCACGTTAACATCCTACACAAGAAAATATAAAGAGGGGCCTGGTACCTATATGTGCTTCAGTGAGCTCTCAACTTATTGGGTGATGTACTAGCGCATCTAGGTTTTTCATAGTAGATTCTAGGTTGCATCCTTGGTTTCATTGTCAGGACCTCTTTTTAAGTTGTCTTCAAGATGTTTCATGATGAAGACATACCGGTTGACCCTAACAAGTGTTGAGGAGTGGATAGTAGATCTAGAAGTAGAGTACGCTCGGAGGTTCAGTACTGGATTTGAGTTTGACATGTGCACATGGGTAGAGTAGAACTTGTATGACTATTTATATGATAGCTTCTTTGCTATCTTTTTGGTAGAGCTGTACGAGTTGCTAGTTACTTATGATTCTAAAAGAAATTGGAGGTATCACACACTTTCTTGGATGTAGGAACAATTTCAAGTCCTCTATGATGCTGATCTATTTTAGACACACATTTTGGATACTTGGTTCGGTGGTATTCTGAATAGCTATATTTTAGAGTACTCAATTTCCACTTACTCTTGCCCAAAGGTAGTTGAGTTTTAGTTTTTACGTTATCACAGGGGAACCTATTTGCAAGGCATTCCACTAGCAATCAAAATATTAATGGTAACCCTAAACTTGGAAGAAAATTTGATGGCTAGCTAAACCCTACAACGATAGGGGTAGGAGTAGGTTTGGTGAAAGATAACAGAAATAGCAGAGAGAGAGGAAAAGATAATAAAGGTGGCTTAAGTATAATGAGTCACGCGAGAGGGAGATAGAGAAGGAGCGTGATATTTTAGAATAGATGGCATTGAGGAGAGATAAGGATTGTGAAGGATTTGAGTCTCACATAGAAGGTGTGGAGCTAGAGCATCCGAACTCCCCCATTTAGTAAATCATGACAAGGAATCCTCCTCACCTCATATGGGAGTGTGCCAACAAATAAAACATAGGCCACGGGCATGCATCTAAATCTTCATAAAACCTAGCACTTGCGCTTAGTCTTCCAGTATCTAGTATAACCAATAGTCAGCAAGCTAGTTTGGGGAGTACCAGAACAAGAGTAAATCAAGTAGAAAGTGCATCTATGACTAGGAAAAAGTCTTCTTTGTTATTTGGAGGTACCTTTTTAGGTGCATCATCGACACAGAACTCTAATGCATAGAATTTTGGACTCACTAATGGGAATAGTACTACCTCACAAAATGTAGGAGTTCAGTTTAGTACCAATATTGGGACACAAGGTAGTACATCCACTAGTCCTCTTCTGGCTATGGGTGGAGGATTAGGGGGCACATGTGGCTCTAGTTCTAGAGGATCTAGTGGGTCTCAGTAGGAAGAGGTAACAGAGGAGGTTCGGATTAGGTGGGCATGGTCCTCACTAACCCCTAAATATTTACATCTAGATTTCACTTCGTCTCCCATAAAGATAGGGGAATAAAAATGTTCGAGCATGTGCACATGTGGTAGATATTGTGGCATGCAAAAGGGATTATGGATTCTAAGAGTAGGGTAATTTAGTTTGCAACTACATTTAGGGATGTGCACATAGTTGGTACATGAATTTTGACCCTGATTAGACTTGCATAGATTATGTAGCATTATGGGAAGCTTTCCTTAAGGAGTTTTATATCCCTGAGTTCGAGTAGAAGAGTATAAGCATGCTCAAGGATATTAAGTAGGGAACTACTGAGAGTGTTTAGGAATATGATTCCCATTTCAAAACACTTTTGTCTAAGATTTCGTATGATATCCATGCAAGCCAACATGCACAATGGTTTTTTGGGGGCTTGATCACACCTTTTAGGAGGGCATTGTCACATAAGACATATATGATAGGAACGTGGTGGATTTGGGGTCTTACACATTTGGGTCCTACGACTAACTATTTATTACACTTACTATTTATTAATTTAATAAATCCACATCTCCAAACCTACCACCTCACCTCGCCACCTCACTATGACCTAGCCCTAACCCTAAACTAACCTAATTAAGACCTATGACTTGGTCCATACCCACACCCATGACTCATCACCCTCACCCGCACTAACACGAACCTAATAATGACTTGACCAAGCCCATAACTGGACCCCTCGGGAGAAAAGGAGGGAAAGTTGGCTATTTTACTAAAAATAGCCACTTTCACCTAACCGACAATGGTCCCTATTCGACCACCGCGTCGGTTACGTAACCACCATCGATTGCCTCGTAAAATCCCTCCTCAACCAAAAGAAAAGAGGAGGAAATTCATTTGCAAGATCTGGAATCCATTTGGCGGGGAGGAAATTCAACAAGATAGAATTCATTTGCAGAGGAGAGGATCGAGCCCAAGATCAGAATCGATCAATGAGATCACTATCACACTCATCCAAGCATTGGGAGAGTCGAGGATAGCTTCATCAACTCACTTTGAGGGTCGATCATCCCACCTAAGCTTTACCTTCGTCACCACATTCCTGGACCTATATTCTCATCGAAATAAGTAAGCAAGAGTATCTTGTATGCTTCTAGGCTCCATTTGTGAACTTTTGATTGATAGTAATTATAAGCTCACCCTCGGATCTAATACCCCACCCAAGACCTACCCTTCATTCATCCATCCTCATATTGCCCGAAGATAGCTCTCTCTCTCTCGAATCTTCTCTATCACCCTACTACCCCTCAACCATCTACCAACCTTCCAAACCTCATAACCACCTTAAACCAACCTCCATTAAAAATCCCTAAATCACGCCTTACCGATCTCGGTTATTCTCTAAGTACCGGTTCTGGTAACCGTGATCGGTTATCCTGTGACCGCCATCAGTCACTGTGACTTATACCAAAACCAACCTTTTACCTATTCACCTCAAAACAACCTCAGATTCAGTCTGGTCTATCCCTGTAACTTGATCTGAACATGTCAATAACCAGTGACCAAACAAACAACATGACATTTTATTATTGGTAGTTTAGTCTCTATTGCTTTGTAACGAGATACCTAAATCGTGAGTTCACAATAGCTTCTTTATTATCATTTGCATCAATTTGTATTAAAAGGGAACTAACCACCTTCGAAAGGAAGTCTAATATTTCCTGGGCCCAAGGCAGTTCCCTCATTTATTGTCTAACTAAAATCTGGTGGTCTTGCATTCTTATTTACAGGTAGTCCTTCCCAGACAAAAAGGAGCTCTTCACAATCGATCTGATCTCTCTACGGTACACGCACACCTTCCCAACACTCAACAGGTATTCCTCCTAGCCCTAACCCTTATCTGTTTCTCAAGAGAATGAAAGGATAGAAGCAACTCTATTCGAACGAAATTCTGTGTGAAACATTTTGGCACGCCCGGTGGGACCCTTTTCGGGTTTCTTTCTTTCTTGCTTGCTTTCATATAGGGAGCACACTTGCTGTTTCTTTCTTCTAAATATTCACAAAATATTTTGTCATTTTGGTAAAAGAATTTGTCTTTCTTTCACATCTTTGCATTAGTGAAAGTCATCTTCTTTGCTTCATCGAATATCATTTTCGATTTGGGTTTAAAACACGTGCATCACATTCTTGCTTGTTGTTTTTAATTCTAGTGAATGTAGATTAAGTAACAGGTCGTACACGTGGGGGTGATATCCACGGTATTGATGAGAAATTAATCTTACTCTCACTGCACAACACATACCAAATCACATCATAATCAACACAACAGCTCAAACATCCCCCTTTCCGTGGTATTCCTCCGCCCGATTGAGGTAGCCTTATGAGCCAAAACAAACTTGACATCTCCCTTAGGTATTTTGTTTAGGATTGACATCATCTGACGTCTAAGGCATAAGCCCAAAGTGATTAAAACTAATCCTAGGGTTAGTCTCTTGATTTTCTTGTGCATCTTGCTTGTTTTTTTTTAGTTCTGTTTCTCTATCATACACTATTTCCGTGATCACTTCAAGACAGTTTGGTAGGTATATTAAGCATTGTATCCCCAAACCAGCAGCTTCTTACATCCTCTCATTGATTCACAGTGACCGACACCATTCCTATACTACCAACATCGGTTAACTGACCGACGCCGGCTATATTCTCACCGGCATCGGTTATCTGACCGATATCGGTTACTATGTTTAACAGTTCTTGACAAACCAGCAACCTATCAATTCCAACATTTTGTTGTTGTTTCTATTCTGGATTGATTAAATCCCTGCTATGTGTCCTCTTGTCCATGGTTGTTATCACCCGGAAACAAGCTACAGCCATGGTTTCCCATGCCTGTTCCGTGCCTTTTCCTGAGTCACCCCCTTCACATCTTATGGGGAATCCTACGGATACCAGTAATTTTCCCAAGATCCCTGTAGGAGATAAGGAATTTGCCAAATTTTTGGATGCTAATCCTAGCGCCGTACAATATTATTTGTCTCATACCCCTGACCGTACACCCGATGGTCAGCTCCTCGTTGGTATGCCTATTAGTATCGCCGCTCACTTAGCCCCTTCCCCACCTAATAACTCCGCCTCACCGTCTTCATCCTTAGCCCCGTCTCCCAGCTCAGTGGCTTCGGTGGTTCATACTGCACCAATTGGCTTTCCTTTCATTAATCTGGGGCCCCACATATCACTACCATCCACTGACCCTACCTCATCTCTCTCGCAGACTGTCTCTTTTATAACTTGCTCTCTGCCACCTATACACACGAGCTTTCCCTCACAAGCTCCGCCCACCTTTTCATTTCCACAAATTCATCCGGTGGCCTCAACCTCTTATATAGGACACCCTTATTTGGCTGCCCCAACACATTCATCACCATTATCTTATCAACATTCAATCCCACCATTGTCTAGTAGTGGCTCTTGGACCAATCCTCCTCTATTTACAATGACAACACCATCATCTAACCCAACCAATGATTTAATCAAACAGATGATGGACAAGATGCAAAATCTTGAGGCTTCTGTTTCAGGAAGTCGTAACACCCTGACATACGAGCAAGTTTGTCGGGAGCCTATTCATCCTTCTGTCCCCCTTCATACATATCCTCCTCAATGGGAATTACCAAAATTTACTCACTTTAATAGTAAGGAGGACCCTCAACAACACTTGCGATCATTCAGACATGCCTGCTATCTGATTGCTCATGATGATGCCTTACTACTCCGTACCTTTCCCATGTCCTTATCAGGACTTGCCTTGGAGTGGTACAGTGCTTTAGCCCAACACTCAATCTTCTCCTTTAACCAGTTAGCCCAATCTTTCTTGGATCACTTCTCCATCAATATTGCCAAGAAAGTATCCATTACCGACCTCTATGCCATCCGACAATTTGAAGACGAGTCTATCGCAGATTTCGTTGGACGATGGCGGGGCCTCATCAACCAACTTACTTACGCCTTACCTCAGGCCGAGCTCATCGAACTCTTTACGTGGGCCTGCGCTAAACACATTTCTCCCACCCTCCAAATTCAAACTTTCCGCACCTTTGATGAGGCCTTTACTATGGCTCAAAACTAGAGATTCGAGCCTTAGAGGAGGAGAAATTGAGGTTACGCAACAAAAGCTCAAATTTCCGGACCCAAGACTCTACCACCAAACCCAACACCACCAACTCTCACACATCGGCTGCTTCAAAATCAAAGGGGTGTCGTACACGCAGTGATGGTCAAATCTCAAGCACTGTCTAATACCCAGCCGAAAGCCACCTATAAGTATAAAGCCGAGCCCATCAACTACACTCCCTTGGGAGAAACTTATGGTGTGATCTTAGACAAATTGCTTAAAGCAGGAGTTATCACCTTGCCTCCTGTTAAACCTCACTCCGGGTTTGATTCCACCCGCGCTATACCTTCTTGGTATAAAGAAAATGACTTCTGTAACTTCCATCGCACGTGAAGGGACACAGTCACGAAAAATGCAAGATGTTGAAAAACATAGTGCAGGAAATGGTTGATGCAGGGGATATAACTCTCGATAATCCTAATGCCCCCGCTAATCGAAATTTAAAAATCTTCAACAAACCATTTCCAAACCATGCATCTAACAGTAACACAAACCAAGACACCTCAGCCGAGGAGAAGAGTGTGCATGAGATCCATGCGATTTTCAACTCCCAACCCAGGGCTTCCATTGAGGAAATTATGAATCAAGCTTCTTCACCAACGCAGGATCTCCCCCCTTCTCCTTCATCAGACAAGAGGACAGCCCCCGCTATTCCTTTACCCATAAAGGAATCAACCACCTGAGTTCTCTTCTCACAAATGAACCTTCTTACACCACATCCCTGCAGGATTGTGAGCGGATGTTATCTAACCTATCTATTTCCCAAACATCTCCTTCCACCACTCTTGCTGCAAAAGAAGAAGGCTTGCCACTTTTTCTGTCATCCTTAGAGGAGAAACCCCTTGAGCCTACATCACCAAACTCCTTAATCATGACAGATCCCCTCGAACATGCCCTCCTACCTATTAGTTCTTCATCACCTAAATATTTCCAGTGACCGGTTGACCCTTAACACCCATTGATACAACACCTCATTTACCCCCTATATCACACCCACAGTGGACCAGAATCACAACCCACCTCTCTTCCATACCAAAGTTCCTGTTCACACGTGAAGATTGTTATCCCTCAGAAGATAGATCGAGTCTTATGGGAGCGTTTGAGTACACCATGCTCTACTCAAATGCAGATGACTAATCCAGACACCTCTACCATATACCCGAGGTGTTTACAAAAGCTCAAAATGCCTATGTCCTCACCTTCACCCCCCTCATCTCTATCGAATCCCTCAGCCACCTCTATCAACCTAACCAAACCTTCCCTTACGCTTGGGACTTCACCAATTCTCAGCCTGACACACCCACCTAAATGGTTAGATTTATCCAAAAATAATGCCATCAATCCATCTAGGAGACAGACCCAATCTCCTCGAGTTCAATCTATGCCTCTGCCACAACTAAAACCCCCCCCGATCACACCGATACAGCAGGCATGGCTTCAGCCTTCACCATCACACCTACCTTCTATATTAGGGCCTCACCCCTCCACCTTGCCTCAATACACCATGCCTCCCACATCTTCTTTAACACGACCTATACCTTTTACACCCTACAGACACTCACGGGTGTCTCAACACCGTCGCCCCAAGTATCTCACCTACCTGCCAACCCTAAGCAAACTCGATCATCGAAGGACTTGTTTTTATCACTCCTCTCTCCCCGTGGTTGTTTCCTGCCACCACGTCAGCTGGGGCCTCATCATCTAACCAGCTAAACATAACTTCTATGCAGAGAAACCATGCCTAGTTAAAACCAATCATCAAAATCCCTTGCCTAAATCACCACCCGTACGAACCACTCGTACCCAACCATTACCAAAACAATCAAAAATCTCACCCACTCAATCAACAGCCTCATCTTCATCTAAATTTGACCCACTCAAAGGATCTTACTCCAAGATCCTTGATATGTTGGTAGGGGATGTGACCATTTCCCTACCCCCGCTCAGACTCTATGATCCATCTAAACCTCGACCTATAGGTTATGATGAATCTAAAATTTGTGCTTACCATCGCACACCAGGACACGATGTAGAAGGATGCAAAGCTTTGAAAGCCATCCTTTCCAGTCACCTATCTCGAGGTAGACAACCTAAGAAAGACAATTTACGGAGAGAGAAGCCCTTAGCTTCGATCCCTTCTCCTATACCACCTGTCCCCGCCTCACCAAAATCTATCATCATTGCAACCCCACCTCTCGAGAACAATGACTTATCCCCGCCATCTTCCTCCTCTCGTATTCACGAGATCAACATGATTAACATTGCTACCCGAGGTCAGAAAAACAATGGAAAAGCTAAAGAGAGCACACCTGTGGCCTCTCTTTCTCCTTCTGCCATCCCGATCGCACCACCACCCAAAGTGGTCATTCGTGGACCTGCCTATCCCGTCTCTGATGGAGTTTCCCATCACACCATGATCAAACAACTTCACCAATCTCCTGTCAAAATGACACTCTATGATCTCATTCAAACATCTGAATCACATCGACAAGCTTTAATTGAGATCCTTCAAGGGATAGAGGTCCTACCTAACGAAACCTTTCCCGTCACCTCCATTTTAACACCCAACCACGTCACTTCTCTCACCAAACAACCTACCTCTACAACCACTTTTGTCCCTGTACAACAAGCCAGCTGCTGTCAGTTTTTCCAAAGAAGAAATTGTCGTCTTTGGTGCAGAAGATCCTGATCCCGCTCTTTTTATCTCGGCTTACGTCCAGGACATCCGGGTACATCGTGTTATGATCGATGGGGGTGCTAGCCTAAACATCGTCTCTTCCAAAGCCTTCCAATAGATGAATATCCCTCCTAGTTGCATGTGTGCCAACCCCACCATGTTGCATTCATTCAACGATGCTATTACTTCTACCTTAGGCACCGTGATCCTTAACATTCGTGTAGGGCCACGTACCTTACCCGAACTCTTCTATGTCCTTGAGGGAGAGTTCCAATACAACATGTTGTTAGGCCGCCCTTGGATCGGGCTATGGGATGTGTTCCCTCCACCTTACATAGATGCATCAAATTCGAGTATGAGGGGAAGTCATACACCATCAAAGCTGACGCTTCCCCCTTCAAAACCTGCAATATGTTATACCACCCTAATGATGTGCTTGTACCAGTCAAGACACCTATTGATCCAACCCAACCATCTACTTCAACCACGCCTCAACCATCCATCTTAACCACACTCACACCTTCGACCAATGAACCCACCACCGCGAATACCACTTCCTTCCCCGCGGACAACATCCCAACTTCAGATCCCTTGGTAGATGTTTTTCAACACCTTATGCTGGGGGAATACCACCTATACAATGTTAGCACCTTTCATACCCCACAGGAGTATGGACAGTTACATGCGCATCCTACCTACGACTGTCGTGTGGGGGAGGTGATCTCCTACGGACCACCTAATTGCCGCACCAACCTAACGTATGGGGGTGTCGACACATCCTCTGTCACCCCTGAACCTCCCCTTGGTGTGGTTCCCTTCCAATCTGATTTTCGATATCTAACCAACCGTCATTTCGCCCTCACCTTCCTGACGCACTGTGCTTGGAAGGGTTTTGGTTTCGGTCTTTATGAACAAGGCCGACATACGATCATTCCCGTAACTACCCGCAAACACAAAGATCATCGTGGTCTTGGATTTTTTGAACCACCTACACCGAAGAAACCTCATGTCAATTATATCAGGAAAACAATGAAGTCACCCCTTCCAAACCATCATCGCCCATTTTTCCATCTTCACCCACAGAGTCGATAGACCCGGAATCTATCCCTCCTAACTTTTTTTTTTTTTTTCGTGAATGCTATCTTCCTGGGTCCTCTCACTTATCAACGTGATAGTGAAGACCCATCTTCTCTCCCCTTTTGTATCCAGACATGATCAAAGAAGATTCACCTTCAATTAATGTTGTGGAGTGCCAGGATGATGACTCCATCCTCACCTACCTTGGTGCGGATGACTCTTATATTCAATGTGCCTTACCATCTGACACCCAAACTATGTTGAATGAATCAACTATAGAAATCAATATCCACATGGAGGACGATCCTCACATTTTAAAGATCAGACAATCTCTCGATGCATTAGAACAAGCCGCCTTCACTACCTTCCTCCGTGCCCGCAATCAAGCTTTTGCTTGGTCCTACGCCGACATGCCAGGAATCGATCCTGACATTGTTGTCCATAACATCACTCTGAAACTAGACTCTAAACCAGTTAAACAGAAACTGAGAAAAATGCATCCACGCATTGCCCTCTTGGTGAAAGAAGAGCTTCAATGCCTCCTTTTTGTTTCTTTCATCTTACCTATTGACTATCCGCAATGGATTTCTAATGTCATACCTGTCACTAAAGTGATGGGGGACTTCGGATATGCATGATTTTAGGACCTTAACCTCGCTTGC
The DNA here is from genome assembly GCA_018340775.1 of Taxus wallichiana var. yunnanensis. Lineage (NCBI taxonomy): Eukaryota > Viridiplantae > Streptophyta > Pinopsida > Cupressales > Taxaceae > Taxus > Taxus wallichiana. The sequence continues at coordinate 603,794,782 of CM031244.1, forward strand.
CCAAAGGATGACTTCCCCCTACCTAGCATTGATCAACTTGTTGATCTCACTGGCCATGAGATGCTTTCTCTCATGGATGGCTTCTCGGGATACAATCAAATTTTGGTAGCCCCGGCCGATCAACATAAAACCACCTTCATTACCCCCTGGGGGACCTTCTGCTATCGTGTCATGCCATTCGGCCTTAAGAATGCTGGTGTGACCTATCAGCGGGCTATGACTTATATTTTTCATGACATTATGCACACTATCCTCGAGGATTATGTCGATGATCTTCTTGGAAAATCCAAACATCGCAGTGAACATCTCGATGTTTTAACCATTATTTTCGATCACTTTTCGTTACTATAATATCGTGTTCATCTTCAACCAAAGAAATGTGTCTTTGGCATCCTTTCAGGAAAACTCCTTGGCTTTATCATCTCTTTGCATGGCATTGAGGTCGACCCAGCTAAAGTCAAAGCTATCCTAGAAATGCCCCCACCCACTAACCTCAAACAATTACGTAGTTTTGGGAAAACTCCAATCTATCCGGTGTTTCATTTCACAACTCTCGGATCGATGTCAACCTTTCCATCATCTCCTTAAAAAGGACATTGTCTTTCAATGGAGCGAGGAGTGCCACCAAGCCTTTGAGGCTCTTAAAGCTTATCTCTTGTAGCCACCCGTGCTTGTCCCACCTCAGGACGATCGCCCTTTCTACCTTTACCTTTTTGCCACCGACCATGTTGTAGGAGCCATGCTCGCACATCGTGACTCGAGCATCGAGAACAAGCAGTTTATTACATAAGCCATACTCTTGTGGATTACGAGACTAGGTATACACACGTAGAAAATTTGTGCCTAGCCCTATCATTTGTGGCCACCAAACTCCGACATTACCTCCTGAATCACAAAACTTTTGTCATCACCAACACTGACCCCATACATTATATGTACGCCAAACCTCATCTAAACCAACGCATCACCCGATGGCTTATGCTCCTCGCTGACCTCGACCTTGAGTTTGTACACCAGAAATCAGTCAAAGGACAAACTATCGCAGACCAACTCGTGGAAGCCCCTTTACCTGGGGAACAATTTACCAATTTTACTTTCCCTGATGAACTCATCACAACTCTTTCACTCAGTGATGTGTCGTATCCAATGACCCTCTTCTTCGATGGATCTAAATGCCAGCAGCGGTGGAGGGGCAGGCATTGTTCTCATTCCTCTTGAAGGTGAACCTATGCCTCTTTCATTCAGGCTCGATTTCCCCTGCACTAATAATACAGTGGAATACGAGGCCCTTGTTTTGGGTCTCCACGTTGCGTTACACTTAGGTGTGAAGTCTATTAATATTTTTGGTGACTCTCAATTGGTAGTAAATCAAGTTACTGGCATCTACCAATGTAAAAATGAGGAACTTCAAAAGTACAAACATTACGTGGATTCACTTTTGACCTTATTTTCTCATTATTCTATCCAAACCATTCCCGCTCAACTAATAAATTTTTGAGATACCATGGCTTGCTTGGCCTCACAAATTCCGGCCTCACCAACTGACTCGGACATATTTGTCTTGGTCCAACAACTCTTTGCCCCATCTTACTTAGTTCGGATGTTTGTATGGTAAATAATGTATCTGCTGATTCACAAGATACCTGGTATCACCAATTTCATGACTACCTTACAACCTCTGTTCTACCACCTGACCTTACTAGTAATGGCAAACGTGCTTTTCTTAAAAGTGTTTCTCGTTATGTTGTCATGGGGGGACTCCTCTATAAACGTGGCTTTGATGGTATACTCCTTCATTGTCTAACCGGCGCTGAAGTCGCTCACACCACCCAACAAATCCATGACGGACTTTGTGGTGGGCACTTTAGTGGCCTCGCCATGGCCAAGTGGATCCTTCGCCTAGGATATTATTGGCCTACTCTCAATAAAGACTGCTGCGAATATGTTAAGCGTTGTGTTATGTGTCAACAACATGCCAACCTTCAACATACTCCTAGCCACCGTTACAGGTCGCACGAGATCTTTGGCCTTTCTCACAATGGGGTTTAGACCTTATTGGTGAGATCCACCCACCTTCTTCACAGCATCACCATTGGATCATCACGACAACCGAATATTACACTAAATGGGTGGAGGCCGTTCCACTCATTTCAACCAAAAAAGAGAAAATCGTTGAGTTCATCAATCATCACATTATCTGTCGTTTTGGTGTTCCTCATCGCCTGATAACAGATAATGGAAAATATTTCAAAAATAAGTTGTTACAAGACCTTTGTGACAACTTTGGTATCAAACTTAGCTTCTCGTCACCCTACTATCCACAAGAAAATGGACAAGCCAAATCTTCTAACAAGACCTTAACCAAAATTCTCATGAAAGTCGTTAACAATTCTGGGAAAAACTGGCATGATCACATCCCCTTTGCCCTTTGGGCTTATCGTACCAGCATTCGTACTTCCACTAATGCCACACCATTCTCTCTGGTGTATGGTACCGAGGCTGTCTTGCCTCTCGAAATACAAATCCCTTCTCTCAGAATATCTCTTTAGGATATTCTCACCAATGATGACTTCCGCCAAGAGTGGTTAGCCCAATTAGAGCTTCTTGATGAGCGTCGTCTTACAGCTCTTGACCACCTTCAAATTTATCAAAAGTGCATTAAGCGTGCTTATGATAAGCGAGTTCATGAGCATACCTTTAAGATTGGTGATCTTGTCCTCAAAGAGAATCAACATGTAACCAAACTAGAAAAGAGCAAATGTGGAAAATTTGCTCCTAATTGGATTGGGCCTTACATTATCACTCACACCTATGGATCAGGTACTTATCGTTTAGCTTCACTTAATGGTAAACCCGAGCCTGAACCCCTTAATGCCTTGCATCTCCGACCATTCTACTATTGAATTTAGTGTTACATCACTTCTTATCTACCTTGCGCTCATCCCTTGAGCTCATTTACCACCTCATACACCTTGTTTCATGCATCTCAAAATAGAATCAAGCTCACATGGTTTGATCATCACCTCCTCTTAAAGATGCCTTCCCCTTTTTAGTCTGGTCCATGACTTAAAAGTATCAAAATAACAAGTTCTCAATTATACGATTCTAGGATATTCTTGAGTCAAACTTCCTGCAAAACTAGATACTTCATGCCAAATGGACATCTAGACCTCCTAAGGACTCTATGTGCAAAGCCGCATCTGCTATTATAAACTAGACTGCTCCTCGAAGGACAACTATGTGCAAAGCCGCATCATGCTACTATAAGTAGATGCTCCCTCAAGGACAAGCTATACAAAGTCAGCCTCTATCGAAGCTTCTCGCATTGATCACTTCGTGAAGACCTCAAGAAACAACAAAATGCATATCCCATATAGACTTCCCGCATCGATCAGTCTATATCAAAAAAAAAAAAAAAAAAAAAAAAAGTAGTATTCAAAAGCACTTTTGAGTCATGGACTTGTCTATTTAGGTTTGGTTCTCTTTGATCATTAGAATAATCACCTTATAACAAGTCCTCTACGCTCCAACCATACCATCCACCTCACCCCACCATTTTTCAAAACAACTCAAGGGACGTGGCATATAACCGATATATCGTGATTATACAACTCTTTCCACCCATTGACTTCTCGCATATGCAAGGTACCTAGGATTCAAGCTCATCCTATGATAATACGTGGTTTGTTTAGCTCTTTCCAACTATGGGACATTTTTTCCTCTTTTACCCAAATCTAGGATTATGTGTTGACCTTAATCAGGACACGGTTCCCTAATGCTTGGGTAAGCTAACCCTCACTTCACCTATACCTTACCAACGCCAACAACCTTACCCTACCAATATCAAAATTTTTACCAACCAACAAATTGCCTAACCACAACCAAATTGCCTGAATTCACCTCTCCCTGGTCCTAAGGGAGAACTACATCGGTCTGAGGCCCCTCCTTGCTTTGTGCAATGGGCTATGTAGGCAGCACTTAGGAGACATGGGGTCTCCCAAGGTTAGCTCGACCATCCCCTACCATAACCTATCATGTGTTGTGTTTTCCTTAAAAATATAAATATTTTCACGTATTTATATTGATAACACTCACCTCGAATTCACCTCTCAACAACGGCCCCTAAGGGAGAACCACCAATCAAGGCCCCCCAACTTTGCAATGGGCTATGTACCAGCACTTAGCTTGACCCGAATCCCTACAACCATCATGTCATTGCTTAACCCATTTTCAAAACAAATAAGGCCCGACCAAGGCCACCACCACCAATCAGCCCGACCAAGGCCGTAACCAACCAATCGGCTCGACCCAAGGCCGCAACCAACCAATCGGCCCGACCCAAGGCCACCACCAATCAATCGGCCGACCCAAGGCCGCCACCAATCAATCGGCCCAACCCAAGGCCACCAACCAACCAATCGGCCCGACCAAGCCGGCCATGCCACAACCAATCGGCCCGACCCAAGGCGCACAACCAAACCAATCGGCCCGACCCAAGGCCGCAACCAACCACTCGGCCCGACCCAAGGCCGCAACAAACCAATTGGCCCAACCCAAGGCCACAACCAACCAATCGGCCGACCCACGGCCGCACCAATTAAGTACCTCGACCGAAGCCCGCAAATTATGATTCTATCCACCCATCATGTAGCTATTTGTTCAATCGAGCTCACCTGTTTGTGTTTTAGCATGACTAAGATACTTGAATTGATCAGCCGACCAGCTTTGCCTAGACCGAGACCGTGACGTTTATCTCAACCAAACCAACCATTTGGTACTACCGAACATGCCTAAACGTTCGGTACCTTACCCGTTATATCCCCTAGAGCTACTTCCTATGCCTTGGATACCAGGATTATATCAACCTTGTTTGGATAAACTATCGACCTTTGCCTATGAATTGCTTGTTTGCTCTTCAAATCATGTACCTTGGTCGCACTACTGCATTTCAACATGTGTGTCTGCTTCCTTGAACTTACCCCACCTTCTTATCATCATCTCATCATCATTCACCCTTTATCAACCCTATCCCTGATTTCACGTCGCCTCAATCTGTGATAGATTTGAGGGGGATTACCTATACCCTTAACTGGGGCAACCACTTCTTATTATTGTCAGTGCAGCTTTACAAGACAAGCTACACGACAACAAGGGGCAAATGTAGACACCAAATTTGGGTCTTACGACTCCCCCTATACCCCGTATCTCATCCTGCAACATAACCCTACCTCACCACCTAAACCTTACACACTTAACTATTTATTAATTACCTTATAATTAATAAATCCACATCTCCAAACCTGCCACCTCACCTCGCCACCTCACTATGACCTAGCCCTAACCCTAAACTAACCTAATTAAGACCTATGACTTGGTCCATACCCACACCCATGACTCATCACCCCTCACCCGCACTAACACGAATCTAATAATGACTTGACCAAGCCCATAACTGACCCCTCGGGAGAAAAGGAGGAAAAGTTGGCTATTTTACTAAAAATAGCCACTTTCACCTAACCGACAACGGTCCCTATTCGACCGCCGTCGGTTACGTAACCACCATCGGTTCCCTGTAAATGCCCTCCCTCAACCAAAAAAAGGAGGAGGAAATTCATTTGCAAGATCGGGAATCCATTTGTGGAGGAAATTCATTTGGAAGATCCAGAATCCATTTGCAGAGGAGAGGATCGAGCCCAAGACTGTAACTGATCAATGAGATCACTGTCACACTCATCCAAGCATTGGGAGAGTCAGAGGATAGCTTCATCAGCTCACTTTCGAGGGTCGGATCATCCCACCTGAGCTTTCCTTCGTCACCACATTCCTTGGACCTGTATCCTCGTCAGAAAGAAGTAAGCAGTATCTTGTATGCTTCTAGGCTCCATTTCGTGAACTTTTGATTGATAGTAATTATAAGCTCACCCCTGGATCTAATACCCGGCAGCACCCAACACCTACCCTTCATTCATCCATCCTCATATTGCCCAGAAGATAGCTCTCTCACTCTCTGAATCTTCTCTATCACCCTACTACTCCCCTCAACCATCTACCAACCTTCCAAAACCTCATAACCACCTTAAACCAACCTACATTAAAAAAATCCCTAAATCACTTGCCCCTACCGATCTCGGTTATTCTCTCGGTATCGCGGTTTTCTAACCGCGATCGTTATCTGTGACCGCCATCGGTCATTGTGACTTATACCAAAACCAGCCTTTTACCTATTCACCTCAAAACAACCTCAGATTCAGTCTGGTCTATCCTGTAACTTGAGCTGAACATGTCAATAACCAGTGACCAAACAAACAACATGACGTTTTATTATTGGTAGTTTAGTCTCTATTGCTTTGTGACGAGATACCTAAATCATGAGTTCGCAATAGCTTCTTTATTATCATTTGCATCAATTTGTATTAAAAGGGAACTGACCACCTTCGAAAGGAAGTCTAATATTTCCTGGGCCCAAGGTAGTTCCCTCTAATTTATTGTCTAACTAAAATATGGTGGTCTTGCATTCTTATTTACAGTAGTCCTTCCCTGAAAAAAAGGATCTCTTCACAAGATATGAAAAATTAGTGGAGGCAAGTTTCCTCATGGAAATGTTTTACATGTGGATCTCCACCACTACAGCAAACCGTAATATTACTTGGATTTTTTTGGGAAGAATCATAACTATGAGAAATTCTAAGACTTATATGATCATATTAGAAACACAATAAAAAGGAAAACAAGGGCACATGGATGGTTAGGATACATCCTACGATAGAAAATTAGTGGATGCCAAAGTTTGCACTAGAACCTAAGGTAGACTATGAATATTACTACACATAACAAAAAGCATTATAACAAAAGCCATTACTAAGGAGGATTTTTACATGCAAGATATCTAAATCCTACACATCGAGAAGGACATTTATTATGAGACCATGGAGGTACTTGAGAAATATTCGGGGTGAAATACGGTGTTTAAAAGAACAGTCATGGAAGTTAGAACAAAAGAAGGAAGCGTATATGGTTCGGTCGGATGTTGATGATTTGAAAGAGGTATAAAAGATAATGAACCAAGAGAATATTATTCCATTACTAGGTAATTAGTTAAAGGGGAACACTCCACACATAGGTATTGAGAATGGATGGAAGATATTTCATGTTAATCTTCCCCCTCATAGCTTGTATTATTACAAGGAAATCACTCTATTTTTTTGTGGATAGGTGTCTTTTGAGTAATATATTGATTGACACAGACATGGAAGTGAATGTGCTTACTTTAGATGCATGGGTGTAGATGGGAAGACCTCCATTACAACCATACTCTAATGTATTATTTATGGATAATTGGACTAAGGCCATTCCAATCGGTGTTTTAAAATATGCATCCATTACTATACAGAGGTCCAAGTTCTTTGGGGGCTTTGAGGTCTTAGCACTTGTAGAAGATGAAAAATTCCCAACTCTACTTGGGAGCCCTTGGTGTTATGTAAATAATGTTGATCTATGGTTCAATAAGGGGTATATAAGTTTTGAGAACAAGGAAGAATGAGTTATTATCCCTTTAAAATATGGAAAATATGAACCTTTGAGTGAGGAAGAAATTATCAGAATATATATGTGTGCTATTAGAGATCCATAAGTACTTGAGCCATTTAAGGAGGGAATCCTCTAGTGGGAAGATGCATAGTCTATTAGTGAGACTACAATTATTTCTTATGAAAATTGGGAGCATGGAAGCTATGAGATGGTTAGGTGTGAGGTAAAAGTGCATTTTCACATAGGAGAAAAGCTCGTTGTATTATAAGGATAGGTAAAAACTCTATACCTTGGTATATTAGAGAAGGATATCCTATGGTATGCCTATGCGCCATGTAGGAGAAGTGGATAGATCAAGCGAGAGAGAAGAAATATGTTAGTATATACCCTACATGGGACATCGGTGCATTCTTTGGATGGTTCATAGGGATAATATCATAGAATGGAATGAAGTAAGAATTTCTCTAACAACCTCGGTTTCTCGGGAGAAATGTGCCTACTCATATCTACATATATCATGGTAATCATCCTATTTAGCACCATGTTTAGGAGTGTGAGAGAATCTAGATATCGCTGTAAGAAGCTTTACCACCTTCACTTTGTAGGTGTAAAAAAATTATTCCACTTTGTAAAAATTATTCTCTTGGTATGTTTATGCCGAACTACATAGGGAGACTAAAAATTCATAGGACTTGATTGTAGGACTGGTCCCGGACTTTTGACTACTTCTCTTCTAAACTCCAAAGTGAGATAAGCATCACAACTTATGGAATGCTTGACTATGGGAGATAGTGCAAAGGCTATAGAACTCATTTAGGAGTTATTTGATGAGGAATAACAAGGAGTGTTTGTTGATAAAATATATGAGATAGATGTCGAACTACTTAAGTGCATTTTCCTTGACAAGGAGAAAGGAGATATGGTCTACATAGTGGATGGAGAAGAAGTAGAATATTTGGACATAGATCATTTAGTAGGTATGCATGAGGTCTTAGACGGTGTAGATAACAATACGTAGACCTATCATGAACCTATAAAGACAAGGAAAGTGAACATTGGCACGGATGTTGAACCTAAGGAGGCCATAATTGGTGATTATTGGTCTAATTCTGAAGTAGAAAAGATAATTAAGTTATTACGTGATTTCCAAGACTTCTTCCCTAGGGCTATCCCGAGTTGAAGGGGGTGCATGAGTCATTAGGTGAGTTGAAGATTAAGCTAAAGGAAGGAGCACACCCGATCGGGAAAATACCTTACAATATAAACCCTAACTTGTGCATAAAATTTAAAGAAGAAATTGAGAAAATATGGAAATATGGCATCATTAAGCCACTAGAAGAATCAGATTGGGTTGGCCCCATGGTAATTAGTATAAAGAAAGATGGCCAGATTATGATTTTTTTATTATAGGGAGTTGAATGGTGCATGTTTGATTGATCCTTTTCCTATGCCTTTCACTAAAGAAATATTAGAAGGTGTTAAGGCATGAAGTTTTCTCTTTCACGAGATGGATTCTCGGGGTCTCACCAGGTTGGTATTATGTAAGAACATCAGAGAAGAAAACCTTCACCATTGAATGGGGAATATTTGTATATATAGTGATGCCCTTTGGTTTAAAGAATGCACCTATTGTATTTTCATGAATTGTTGTTCAAGTATTACAGATTTTATTCATAAACTCTTACAGGTTTACTTGGATGATTAGAAAGTATATGGGCTTATTAAGGATCATTATGAAAACTTATGCTTAATTTTTGAAAGATGTAGAGAGTTAAGCATCTTTTCAAAATCAAGAAGTGTGTATTTGATACACCTTTTGGAAATTTGTTAGGGCATATCATCCGTAAGGAAGGTTATTTAGTAGATCCAAACGGCTAAGGTTGTAGTTATTATAGGCCCGGAAGAACCTACCACCGGTCAAAGTGAGGTGCGTAGATTGTTGGGCCATAGAAGGTATTATAGAAAACTTATCAAAGGATCTATGAATATTTCCACACCCTTGGAAGAGTTACTCAAAGTGAAAGGGAAATTCTATTGAGGATAACCATGGCAACACACATTTGAGGCATTAAAGGAGAGACTTACTACAATGCCTATTCTACATTTTCCCTCATGGAACCAATTGTTTCACATTCATGTGGAAGCCTCTAGCATGGCCATTGGCACAATGTTCCTTCACCCTAGAGAAGGTATTATAGACCATCCTATCTATTTTTCTAGTATAAATTTGACTCCTGTAGAATAGAGTTATAAAACTATAAAGCATGAGGCCTTGTCAATGATCTATGCACTACCTAAGTTTAGACAATAATTGCTAGCAATACCATTTTTATTTTATACAGATCATATGACATTAAAATACTTGGTAAATAAGCCCATTTTATAGGGGTGCATATGTCGATGGGTTATCTTATTCCAAGAATTTGAATTTGATCATGGAAAAACCATGTAAAAGTAATTATTGTTTAGACCACTTATCGATAATTTAGTCGGGGAGGATGCGAAGACAAGCTGAAGATACAATTCCGGATGAAAAATCATATAGGTTAAATCAAGTGCCTTCAAAATTGGAAGATATTCTATCTTTCTACACACATGTATGGTGTCATAAGGAATGAAATCATTAGAGAAGAAACAACTTGCAATTCACATTTCCCTCTTCATGTATATCGGTTGTGACTAATATAAACAAGGTTGAGATGATTTATTATGCCAATGTGTACTAGAACATGAGCACATGGATATCATGGAAGAGGCTTATAGTGGTATTTCAGGTGGGCATTATGCAGTGACGCCACCGCACAATATTATATTCATTGGATTATGGTAGGAGACCTTGTACTGAGGATTGTAGAGAGTATTGTAAGGCATTTGATCATTGTTAATTCCTTTGGAAACCTTGGAAAAGAGATGAAATGCCTTTGAGGCCTATTCCTAGTGCACAACTATTTTTAAAATGGTCAATAGGCTTTTAGGTCCTATTTTCCCAGCTACACGTAGAACTAGATCACGATACATCACCACTTATACTAATTATCTTATAAGATGGGAAGAAGTAGCACCTAGAAATTATTGTATAATAGCTACAACAACAAGGTTCTTATGGGAAAATATTCTCACTAGGTATGGATGTCCTCTCGAGCTTGACAAGTGATGGGGAACACACTTCTTAAATGAGACAATCAGGATATGATTGGATGAATTTATGGTCACACACCGCAAGACTAAACCTTATCACCCTCAATAAAATGGGATTAATGAGGCCTAAAACAATATATTGAGCCATACCTTAATAAAAATTTGTGATGCTAGAAGGAAAGATTGGGATGATAAAGTTTTTGTTGTAATTTGGGCATATCAAATAATCTACAAAAGGTTAAATAAGGCAACACCATTTCATTTGGTGTTTGGTGTGAAAGCATTTCTTCCCATGGAATTCATGTTATCTTCTTTTTGTAATACACGCGCGCAGGAGGTCTAACTAATAAGAAAGCATTAGAAGAGATAATTGACAAGTTAATAAAGTTGGATGAGAGGCACGCTATAGTACATTGGAGTTAGAAGTAGGAAAAGGCCAGGTAGAAGGCATGGCATAACTGACATATATCTGGGATAAGAAGCTTAGGTTGGATAGATGGTACTTCTTTATGATTCAATTTTTTTGTGCCATCTAAGAAAACTTAAGGTGCATTAGTTGGGACCATATGTTATCACTCACATCCTTGAATCATGTACTTGTTAGTTAGAGGCACTTGATGGAACATGGTTACTGATTACTTTAACGGGAGTAGGCTGAAGCCCTACTATAAATAAATCTTCTTGGTGTTTGTAATAAGGTATTATTTCCATTTAGTATAGATTTTCCTTTCTCTATTTATTTTAAGTGTATTTCCTTCTTTTTCTCTATGCTTTGTCAATTTAGTTTGTTGGTTTTGTAATAAGCGTGTTTACATGCTAGTAGCTAATTACAATCGAAGTATTTTTATGCATAAAGGACTTCACATACCATTGGTGTAGGGTGGTTTCTATTCAAAAATGGGTACACCTAAGAATAAAAATTTATAGGTTCTATTCAAGTATGGAAAGGAGTTGCTAGAAAGAATATTTCTCCTAGGAAGACCATAGCTAGAAATAAATGAATAAACAATATAACATGAGGTAAGTGAAGTAGCCTTAAAAACTATTAGAGGAAGGAAATTTGGTGAGGTAATTCGGCGTATGGAAGTGCTGGTGGAATGAGGTATGTAGCTAGAAGATAGGAAGGCACATTAAAAGGTTATAGTTGGGGTGCGTAGGTGTGTCACGTAAAAGTTGGGAAAATTATCGGTTGATGAGAGGATCGGTGGTAGGTAAAGGAGCAATTACCATGTAAAAAAATTCAAAAATCTATATTACGACATGACATGGGTTCATTTTTACCTTTGTGATCAAAATTATTCAAGTGAGCTAGTTGCGACCAAGCCAAGTGAAACGTGTTAAGGTGCAGAGAGTTGAAAAACTAACACAAAGAACAAATTTATTCATAGAAATGGCTTTCATCCCCATTGGATAATGGTTTGAGAAAAGTAAAAGCATTGAGAAGGAGTTAGGGAACATGGTTCTGCGCAAGGGTATGGGGTTTCAAGCTAGGGCATGAAATCTTACTCGACAAAAGACAAAAGGTGAGATTTTTATAATGGCACCGAGGAAGGCACTTGTAGTAGGTATGAAGGGGAAGAAGAAGGTGGAAGTCAAGGTCGAAGTTACTCTTGAGATAAATTTTTAGTGATGAATTATCTAGGAGTGATCATCAAACGGGATTGGGATTCCCATATCCACAGATGCAAAGTAAGTGATTACAACCACCGCACCACTGATAACAAGGGAGATTTGGATGCTTTGTTGAATAAGAAGACCAACAAGCACATAGTGGATGACATGCTAGTATATGACAATGTTGGGGAGAATTTTCTCAAGAAGGTAGGGGTGTATAACTATATGAACTCCCATATTTTGGAAAACAAATTTTTGTATACCAATGGCTTATGAGAAGAGTCCATAAGGACTTATTCTACTTTTTTTTACGATGGGTAAGGATCACCGCGCCTTTGACTTCCACATTAATAGGACTAAAGGGCACATGTAGAGAAATTATTAGTGATCTAGCTGTTAAGGCAGCTATTATAACCACCAAAGCAAGGAATTAGGATATGGCAAGGTTCTACGAGAATGGACATATATAGATTAAGGAAGTACCTGTGTTATAGGAAGCCACTCATCTGCTCACTAAGTTGAATGATCAAGAGAGATGATATCTGGTAAATACCATGTCACTACATATTGTGAAGAAGATGTCACAAGGGGAAATCTACAATTTAGCAAGCTACATAGTAGAAACAATTATTGAGGAAACACGCAAAGGTGAAAAGATATGTTTTGGCATTATCCTATTATCTCTTGTGTTTTTATAAATTAGAGTGTGTCGATGGGCCAAAGAACAAAATTTAGGAATACCCTATGGAAAAGAAGTCCCTCACGAGAGAGATTTGAGAAGTATTTGTTTGAAGGAACAATGACCGGCCTATTCAAACAAAGGGGAGAACTATGATATGATCTACCGCACACGAACTTTGAGGAGGAATGGCACATTCCAAAAGAGTTACCCTAAGTAGTGGGAAATCCTATGTAGTTTGCAATGTATCAACATTTTTTCATCGCGTAGTTTGTAATGAAGGATGGAACATGGAGTCCTTAGTACATACTTCGCCCTACGATTTCCCAAAGTGTGCTATTTCTAGATAGCAAGACTCGGGTTTATTGATGCACGTCAGTTGATATTTAATGTGGACAAGGTAGATTGTGACTACCATACTATCAGCAAAACTTATGTTTATCTAGGTCGATCTATCTACATTGAGAAGCTCATTTCATATTTTATAAGTATGAAGTTGGTTAGTTTGGCTATTGGGGATAGTGGATGCGTGCTTATCTATCTCTACCTTAAGCCTATTTTTGAAAATAAAAGTATGCGGAGAATGGGTTCATGCTCCCGAGAGCCACATAAGGGAAAACGCATACGGTTGAAAATGTGGAAAATCCAAATATTTCCTTGACCATAGAGATAGATGAAGAAGAAGAACACAAGGATAGTGCGCAGATTGGACCATAGAGGTAGGAGGTATCCCAAATACAAAGTAGAAAGTGAGCGCGTAGATACTCCCCCACAAATGCAACAAGGAGAGGAAAACTTGGACATAGATGCAGTCCATGAGGAGTGTTAGTTTAACAATGTATTCATAAGAACCAATACATAAGGCACATGAACATCACAACCTTTACGAAGGTCACCTCGACTCTCCCCTAAAAAAGAAGCACCTGAGAGAAGGAGAAAAAGAAAGTTGAATCTTAACAAGGAGGAGAAGGATTCTTAAGAGAGCATGTCAGGAACCATGGTCTAGCCTGAAGATGTGGAGGAACCTTGAGATGAAGAAATGAAAGATGAAGAGGAAGGGGTGAAAGAGGTAGAAGAAATAGTGCAAGAATAACCCAATATGCCCATTACAACTCAGGTAGGAGAAGGGCCAACTCCAAACCTTGGCATACAGTTCATAAGGGGCCAAGGATAAAGAGAAGTGAAGAATATGTTTTCCCTAGTATGGGCTATGGTGAGGACACTGATAAAAACATTCACGCCTAGTTTCAAAGAATTGTGCGCCTTAAGGAGTTATATGGGTTGTTAGGTTGTGGACCCTGTTTTCATGTGTGAAAGTGTTGAAGACTGTACACTAAGAGTACTGTACACTTTTCATGTATCCTCGCTGGGGTTCGGGGCCAGGCCGGTCCACGAGTGGGGTTCGAGGTGGCAGCCAATTTAGTAGTAGGGTTCGAGGGTGCAGCCCCCAAAAAAAAAATTAGGCATAAAATTTTTTGGCCTCGAAAACTGCACCCGACATATCGGGAAACGTGCTTTTCTCATATGGGTGAGTTTTTTGACCCATAGGTTTATGGGATAGGTTTTTCCCATGGTTTTGATACCCACAATTTTGTAAAATTGCTTAAGCATTTGTCTATCTATATGGTCTTATGCATATGATAGATGTATAAGCAAATGTATTGCAGATGTGTTTTGAATTCGGTGTGAATTTCAGTAGAGTTTATTGAGCATAGCTCCAAACGGATCTGGGTATTGTATTGAGAGAGCGGTGGCTTGTAATAAAATCTGAGCAAGTGATTCTTGGTGGACGTAGCCCAAATTGGGTGAACCACGTTAAATACTATCTCTTTGTGTTGTGTTATTTTATTCTGTAATTTTATTTGAGATCTCGTAATCATTTTCGCATATTAGTTTCTACTATTGCAATGATTCGTGAGGGATTATTCCGCATATTTTATCCCTTATTTCCTAACAATTGGTATCAGAGCTTGGTTTGGTTTGCTGAAGTGTTGAATCACAGGAAAGTTTTTAGCTTGAGTGGGAGCTATGGCAAATGAAGGAAGATCTAGGGTTGATAAATTCAACGAGTAGAATTTCAGTCTTTGGAAGATGCAAATGGAAGATTACCTTTATCAGAAGGATCTTTATACTCCGTTGTCTGAGAAGGTGAACAAACCCTTGAGTATGACAGATGCGGAATGGGATTTGTTGGATCGGAAGGCACTTGGAACGATCCGACTGAGTCTTGCATCTTTGGTATTATTTAATGTTTCAAAGGAAAAGACTACAAAAGATCTAATGGATGCATTAGGGAAGTTGTATGAAAAACCCTCTACCTCTAATAAGATATTTTTAATGAAAAAGTTGTTTAATATGAAGATGTCTGAGAATAGTTCAGTAGCAGATCATTTAAATGATTTCAATATGGTAGTGAATATGCTAGCTTCGGTTACAATAGAATTTGATGAAGAAGTTAGGGCTTTATTAATTTTGTGCTCTTTACCTGAGAGTTGGAATAGCCTGGTAATGGTGGTAAGTAACTCGGTTCCAGCTAACTCGAAGTTGAAGTTTGAGGATGTTGTAGGGGTGATTCTAAGCGAGGAAATGTGAAGAAAAAGCTCTGGGGAATCTTCTACTTCAGGGAATGCTTTGACAGTGGAAACTAGAGGGAGATAGAAGAATAGAGGAAACCGTGGAAAATCAAAAGATCGGGCAAGGTCAAAATCCAAGAACAAGATTGTATGCTGGAATTGTGGAAAGCCTGGGCATGCAAAGAAGGACTGTTGGGAGCTTCGGGATAAGAAGAAACAACAAGAAGAAAACAAGGAGGCAAATGTGGCAACGGGTAATGTATGTCAGGATGCTTTGATTCTTTCTTTGCACAATATTACTGAATCTTGGGTTTTAGATTTAGGGGCTTCTTTCCATGCTTCTCCACATAGGCATTATTTTGTTGATTATGTTCAAGGAGATTTTGGGCATGTTTTTCTTGGTGATGATGAGCCTTACAGCATAGTTGGAAAAGGTTCTATTCAGTTAAGATGTAAAATGGGAATACTTGGCTATTGAAGGATGTCAGACATGTGCCTACATTAAGATGAAATTTGATATCGGTAGGGTAGTTGGGAAGTGATGGTTGTACTGTGATATTTACAGCAGACTCTTGGAAGGTTACCAAGGGTGCTCTTGTGGTGGCAAGAGGTAAGAAGGTTGGAACCTTGTATTTAACCACTGATAGTACTAATGATTGTAATCTTGTGGATTCAGATGTAGATACAACATTATGGCACTATAGGATCAGTCATATGAGCCATAAGGGCATGAACATCATAAAGAAGAATTTGCTTGGATATACAGAAACAAGTTTCGATTTCTGTGAGAACTGCATATATGGGAAACAGAAGCGAGTAAGGTTTCTCAAGGTTGGACCTACAAAGAAAGAGAGTAAGTTAGAGCTGGTGCATTCTGATGTGTGGGGCCACTGTATCATCTCTTGGGGGTTCAAGTTATTATGTTACTTTTATTGATGATGCAACAAGGAAAGTTTGGGTTTATTGTATTAGAAACAAATCTGATGTATTTGACACTTTTGTTAAATGGAAAGCCTTGGTAGAGAATGAAACAGGTCTTAAGCTAAAATGTCTTAGGTCAGATAATGGAGGGGAGTATTGCAGCAATGAATTTGATGATTATTGTTCTAAGAATGGAATGCAGGAAAAAGACGGTTCCAGGAACTCCGTAGCAGAATGGGGTATCAGAAAGGATGAACAGAACAATAATGGAACGTGCTAGGAGCATGAGGTTACATGCAAGACTGCCTCTTTCTTTTTGGGAAGAAGCGGTGAGCACAATTGTGTACTTGATAAACAGAGGACCCTCAAGTGCCTTGGATGGAGGCATACTTGAGGAGGCTTGGTATGGTAAGAAATTTGATTATTCATTTCTTAGAGTCTTTGGATGTGAGGTGTTTGTTCACATAGACAAGGATGATACGACTAAGCTAGAGGCTAAATCAGGAAAATGTACTTTCATTGGTTATGGTGGTGATGACTTTGGATATAAATGTTGGAGTATTAAGGACAAGAAAATCATTCGATCTAGGGATGTGGTCTTTAATGAGAAAGTCATGTATAAGTAGCAGTTGTAGGAAAATAGGGAAGAATCCAAGAAAGAATATGCAATGGTAGAGGATCTTCCGGATGGGAAAGTGACACATGAATTAGTTCAGAACCCCTCAACAGAACCCCAAACTCCTATATTGAGGAGGTCTTCTAGGGTAAGAAGAGAACCTGAACATTTTTCTCCTTCTCTTTATTATTTATTACTCACTGATAGTGGAGAACCAGAGAGCTTTGATGAAGCAATGCAAGTAGATGCCAAGAAGAAGTGGGAGCAAGCCATGGATGAGGAGCATCAGGCTCTCATGGAGAACCAGACATGGGATTTGGTAAAGCTACCCGAAGGAAAAAGAGCATTACAGAATAAGTGGGTGTTTAGAGTCAAAGAGGAAGAAGGAGGCAAGAAAAGATACAAGGCCCGGTTGGTGGTCAAGGGGTTTCATGAGAAAAAAATTTATAGATTTTGATGAGATTTTTTCTCCTGTAGTAAAAATGACTTCTATCAGAACTGTTCTTGGAATAGTGGCAGCAGAAGACTTGCACTTAGAACAGTTAGATGTAAAGACTGCATTTCTCCATGGTGATTTGGAGGAGGAGCTATATATGCAGCAACCAGAAGGATATGAAGTCAAAGGTAAAGAGGAGATGGTGTGCAAACTGAAGAAGAGCTTGTATGGCCTGAAACAAGCTCCACGTCAATGGTATAAGAAATTTGATAGCTTCATGATGGAGCAAGGTTATATTAGATGTCATTCTGACCATTGTGTGTATACAAAGAAATTTGAGGATGGAAGTTATATTATCCCGTGTTTATATGTTGATGACATGTTGGTTGCAGTAAAAACATGCAGAAATAAAAGTACTCAAGAATACTAAGTGAATCATTTGCTATGAAGGATTTGGGTGCAGCCAAAAAAATCCTTGGTATGAGGATATCTCGGGATAGGAAGGAACGGAAGCTGAATTTATCTCAGGAAGAGTACATTAAGAAGGTCTTGGAGAGGTTTAATATGTAGGATGCTAAACCGGTTGGGACTCCTTTGGTAGGCCACTTCAAGTTATCAAAGGAGCAGTGTCCCAAGATAGAGCAGGAAAGAAACTAGATGTCCAAGGTACCTTACTCATCAGCAGTTGGCAGTTTGATGTATGCTATGGTGTGCACTAGGCTTGATATTGCCCATGCAGTGGGAGCTGTGAGTAGATTTATGAGTGATCTAGGTAAAGAGCATTGGCAAGCAGTAAAGTGGATCCTTCGGTATTTGAGAGGGACCATGGGGACAATTTTGTGCTACAGTGGATCAAACACCACTTTACGTGGTTATGTAGATTTAGATATGGCTGGAGATGTAGACAGCAGGAGGAGCATGACAGGTTATATTTACACTGTAGGTGGGACAACAGTGAGTTGGATTTCACGACTACAGAAGCTGGTGGCTTTGTCAACCACAGAGGCTGAGTATGTTGCTGCCACAGAGGCAAGCAAAGAGATGATTTGGTTACAACAATTGCTTGAGGAGTTGGGGCATAAGCAGGAGGAATGTAAGCTGCATAGTGATAGTCAGAGTGCTATACACCTAGCTAAGAACTCGATTTCCACTCTAGGACAAAGCATATACAGTTAAGGTACCATTTCATCAGGACAAATTTGGAGGAAGAGAAGTTGAAGTTGGAGAAGATTCATACCAGTCAAAATCCTGCAGACATGATGACCAAGGTGGTCACAAGGGAAAAACTAAAGTTGTGTTCAGCTTTGGTTGGTCTTCACAGAAACTAGTGAAGGGTTGAGAAGCTTTCTCAGAGGAAAACTAGTCTCCAAGTGGGAGATTGTTAGGTTGTGGAGCCTATTTTCATATGTGAAAGTGTTGAAGACTGTACACTAAGAGTATTGTACACTTTTCATGTATCCTTTCCGGGGTTTAGGGCACTGCCGGGGCCTCGAGCGGGGTCCAAGGTAGTAGCCCCGGTAAGAGGGTTCGGGGTGTAGCCCTCTCAAAAAAAAAAATTTAGGAGTAAAATTTTTGGCCTCGAAAATACACCGACATATCCGGAAACGTGCTTTTCTCATATGGGCGAGTTTTTTGACCCATAGGTTTATGGGACAGGTTTTTCCCATGGTTTTGATACCCACAGTTTTGTAAAACTACTTAAGCAGTTGTCTATTTATATGGTCTTATGCATATGATAGATGTACAAGCAAATGTATTGCAGATGTGTTTTGAATTCGGCTGTGAATTCTGTAGAGTTTGTTGAGCATAGCTCCAAACGGATCTGGGTATTGTATTAAGAGAGCGGTGGCTTGTAATAAAATCTGAGCAAGTGATTCTTGGTGGATGTAGCCCAAATTGGGTGAACCACGTTAAATACTGTCTCTTTGTGTTGTGTTATTTTATTCTGTAATTTTATTTGAGATCTGTAATAATTTATGCATATTAGTTTCTACTATTGCGATTCTATGAGGGATTATTCCACATATTTTATCCCTTATTTCCTAACATGGGTAGGAGATGATGGGCCCGAGATATGGCCACTATGCTCACAAGGAAGTAATTATCTGGTCCATTTAGACTCATATGGATGAACAAGACTTTGATGTATGTAAAGAATATTGTGTCTTATGAAGAGTGAAGAAGGCACCCCAAAGCAAGCATATGACAATAAAACCTACTTTAATGTCTAGTGAGTAGGTCAAAATTCCTTGGTCAAGGTATCTCTTTCTACAATGGCACAAAGAAATGTTGATAAGGCTACCACCATTCGAGCATTGATGGAGGATAACAAAGATACCCGAAAAAACAAGAATGAGCAAAGAATTAGGCCTTCATTAGCATGGTGGAGGAGATTTTTGATCAAATTCTAAAAAAAAGCCCTCATTTAGAACCTAAGGTACCTGAAAAGTTTCCTTTTATTATGCATTATGTGCGCACTTTGGTTTATTTGGTGTTAGAGGATGGACCAATTTGGATTCCCACACCAAAAGATGTTGAACAAGAAGCAAAGAGAGTACAAGCCTCTATGCTTAGAAAAATTTTAACTTATGAGGCATTACTCCAAACTTTAAAGGATGAACTGAAGAAAGTAGACCAAGATCTCAATTTTGTGTGGCACCAAAGGTAGTAATAAGGACCAGAACTCTAGTTGAAGATAATGAAGTTTTGGTAGCAATGAAAGATGAGACACTTGGACACTCAAAAAGATTGACACTAGTGAAAGAAAAGCATTAGAACTTCATAGAAGCCTAGGATCCACACAAAGAGAGGATTGATGAGATTTGGAAGCTCATAGCACAAAATATGGACCTCATGGAAGGAATGATGTTAGGTATGGCCAATGTTGTCTAAGTACTACAGAATGAGAAGGAAAAGATCACTCAGGATGAACTAGATGCCATGGCCACGGATATTCTAAAAATATAAGGACTGCACTAGATTCATGGCAAGCATTTGAGGCTAAGATAAAAATGATTATCTAGAGCTAATACTCCCAATTGAAGAAGAGCATACTATAGAATAAAAATTTATTATTTTGTACAAAGTGTTTCATTAATTTTTTCATTCCTTATTTTTTATTATTGGGAACATTAGAAATAATTCCCATTATTGGGATGACAATGAATTTTAGTGTGGGGTAATGTTTAGTATATATAATGGTTCCTTAAGGAGAAGACACATAAAGGATGCGTGCACAGAACAAGGCACATAAAGATTGGGAAGGAAACGTGCGCGTAAGCAGTTCAACTCAGGACTTTGCCATTTTGTTAGATACGGGATATTATTGGAGATAGCATATGGAGCACACATGGAAATGAATAATTGCGTGACATGGAATGATAGTTTGGTAGCTAGCAGCTAATAAAGCACCATGCATGGTTTGAGATAATAATAGGATTGATTCTTCCAATTAACTATAGGATATCTATTATTATACCACTTACATGTATGCATGCTATATAATAAAGTGATGCCAGGATATTATGAACATGCAACCTATTTAAATAAGTGCATAGGTGATGAATTATAAGTCCCCACCTCTATAAATATATATTCAACTATGTAGTTTAAGGGGTATGTGAGACTGAATTATTATAGAGTTATGTTATTGGATCTGATGTGCGCATGACTCATGGTGATACATTATAGTGTAAGAAGATTATTATTTTAATGCAATGGATAATATTGGATAGATAATGGTGTTAAACATAAGTGAATCTAGTTATGTAAACACCAAATTTGTGTCTTACGACCCCTTTGTGACCCGCATCTCATTTCGTATCCTAACCTCATCACCTAAACCTTACACAATTATTTATTAATTACCTTGTAATTGATAAATCCACATCACCTCACCTGCCACCTCATTTTGCCACCTCATCGTGACCTAGTCCTAACCCTAAACTAACCTAATTAAGACCTATAACTTGGTCTACACCTACACCCATGATTAAGGACCCCTTTCTCGCACCCAAAACCGACATTCTAGTCACTTGACCAAGCCCGCAACTAATCCCTCGGGAGAAAAGCAGGGAAGGTGGGCTATTTTACTAAAAATAGCCTACTTTTTTCCTTATCGATGCGGTTCTACTCGGCCGCCGTCGGTTACGTAATCGCCATCGGTTGCCTGTAAAATGGGCTCCCTAACGAGAAACAAGGGTCGAAGGATTTTTGAATCAACAAAGATCATTGGGAGCGATAAAGAGCATTCGGATCTTCACTTGGCGAGCAGAGAGATGAGTAAAGAGACAAGGAGAGTTGCAGCGCAAAAGGAGATCAAGGCCAAGATTGCAACGGAATAGCGAGAAACTTTGTGATACTCGGTGATCATCGGGAGGAGATCTCTCATCTTCGTGTGTCAAGCCATCCCACTTGAATTCTACCTTTATCATCGAGTTCTGGACTGCATCTTCGTTAATAAACCCAGTAAGTTACACCTTGCATGTCCTCTTTAATAACGTTTCTTAGACTTTTTGAATCACAGTCCCCATAAATCCATTCCTAGATCCACTACCCAACGTGTCATTGCATCTAACTATCATTCATTTACCTCTCACCATCTCATTACTTAATATCTCGATATACTAGCCTTACCAACAACACTTTGTTACCTACAACACACACGACCACCCCACAAAACAACCAACCTACAGATCCTAGACCATACCGATATCGGTTATCAGCAACCGGTATCGGTTATTGTGACTCAAAACCAGAAATCAGCCTTTCCCCTACCCGTCTCAACGAAGCAATTTAATTGATATTTTACAGTCTTTTGTGTTAATTCATATTAGTAGGGGAACTGACCACCTTCGAAAGGAAGTTTTATATTTCCTGGGCCCAAGGCAGTTCCCTCATTTATTGTCTAATCAAAATCTTGTGGTCTTGTGTTCTTATTTGCAGGTAGTCCTTCCAAGACAAAAAGGAGTTCTTCATAGTCAACCTGATCTTTCTCTACGGTACGCGCACACCATCTCGACGTTCAACAGGTATTCCTCCTAGCCCTAACCTTATCTGTTTCTAAAAGGAATGAAAGGATAGAAGCAACTCTATTCCCAGAAGCCGAAACATTCCGAGCGAAACATTTTGGCACGCCCGGTGGGACCCATTTTGGGTTTCTTTCTTTCTTGCTTGCTTTCATATAGGGAGTATACTTGCTGTTTTCTTCTTCTAAAAGATATTCACAAGGTTTTGTATTATTTTGATAAAAGAACTTGCTTTGCTTTTACATCTCGCATTAGTGAAAGTCATCTCTTTTGCTTCATCGAATATCATTTTCGATTTGGGTTTAAAACACGTGCATTGCATTACTGCTTGTTGTTTTCAATTCTAGCGAACATAGATTAAGTAACAGGTCGTACACGTGGGGGTGATATCCATGGTATTGACAAGAAATTAATCTTACTTTCACTGCACAACACATACCGAATCACTTCACAATTAACACAACAACTCAAACATCCCCCTTTTCCGCGGTATTCCTCCGCCCGATTGAGGTAACCTTATAAGCCAAAACAAACTTGACATTTCCCCTAAGTCTTTTGTTTAGGATTCTGACATCATTCTACGTCTAAAGGCATAAGCCCATGATAATTAAAATTAACCCTAGGGTTAGTCTCTGGATTTGCGTGTGCATCTTGCTTGTTTTTAGTTCTGTTTTCTTTCTCATACTCTGTCTTCTGTGATCAATAATTGGACAAGTATACTAAACGTTGTTAAAAATCAAATTAGCAGCCTTTTATATCTTGTTAGCCCAGACTTCTTACACCGACATCGGTTACCTGACCGACGTCGGCTATAGTATAACCGACATCGGTTACTAGACCGATATCGGTTACTGTCTTTCCCAATTCCTGACAAACCAGCAACCTACCAATTTTACCGGTCTGAGTTTGTTTCTATTCCTGACAGATTGAAACCCTACTGTGAACTCCTGTCCATGGTTGTTATCACTTGAAAGCAAGCCACCGCCATGGTTTCACATGCTTGCTCTGTTTCTTTGCCTGAATCACCCCCTTCACATTTTGTGGGGAATCCTACGGATACCAGCGAGGTTCCTAAAATTCCTGTGGGAGATAAGGACTTTGCCAAGTTTCTGGATGCTAATTCTAGCGCTGTACAATACTATTTGTCTCATACCCCTGACCGTACGCCTGATGGTCAGCTCCTTGTTGGTATGCCTATTAGTATAGCTGCTCATTTAGCTCCCACTCCGCCTGATAACACCACCTTGCTTCCTGCATCTTTAGCCCCGTCTCCCAATCCGACGGCTTCAGAGGTTCATACGACTCAGATTGGCTTTCCGTTGGTTAATCTTGGACCCCACATATCATTACCGCTGACTGCCCCTACCTCATCTCTCTTGCAGACTGCTCCGTTCATGACTTGCTCTCTGCCACCTATCCACACTAGCTTTCCTTCTCAAGCTCCGCCTACCTTTTCATTCCCATACACGTATCCAGTGACCTCAACATCTTATATGGGACATCCCTATTCGGTCGCCTCAACATATTCATCCCCCATACCTTATCAACACTTAACCCTACCATTGTCGGCAAATGGAGGCCCTTGGCCCAATTTGCCTCCATTTACCACAACCGCACCATCATCTCATCCAACCACGGATTTCATCAAACAAATGATGGACAAAATGCATAATCTGGAGGCTTGTTTGGAGGTCATAGCGCCTTGACATACGAGAAAGTTTGTTGGGAGCCTATTCACCCTTCTGTCCCCCTTCATTCATATCCTCCTCAATGGGAATTACCAAAATTTACCCGTTTTAACAGTAAAGAGGACCCTCAACAACACTTGTGATCATTTAGACATGCTTGTTATTTGATTTCTCATGATGATGCCTTGTTACTCCGCACCTTTGCCATGTCCTTATCAGGACCCACCTTGGAGTGGTACAGTGCTTTAACCCAACACTTAATCTTCTCTTTTAACCAACTAGCCCAATATTTCTTGGATCATTTCTCCATTAACATTGCCAAGAAAGTATCTATCACCGACCTTTATGCCATCCGACAATTCGAAGATGAATCTATCGCAGATTTCGTTGGACGATGGCGGGGCCTTATCAACTAACTTACATATGCCTTGCCTTAGGCTGAACTTATCGAACTTTTTACGTGGGCATGTGCTAAGCACATTTCTCCTACTCTTCAAATTCAAACTTTCCACGCATTTAATGAGGCCTTTACCATGGCTTGGAAACTAGAAATTCAAGCCTTAGAAGAAGAGAAATTGCGGTTGCGCAACAAAAACCCCAATTTCGAACTCCAGATTCTACCAATAAACCAAACACCACCACTCCTCACACATCCACTTCTTCAAAATCAAAAGGAGCTGTCCACGCAGTGATGGTCAAATCTCAAACACCATCTAATACCCCACCAAAAACCACCTATAAGTACAAGCCGAGCCCATCAATTACACTCCCTTGGGAGAAACTTATAGTGTCATCTTGGAAAAATTGCTCAAAGCGGAGCTATCACCTTGCCTCTATTAAACCCCACTCCGGGTTTGATTCTACCCGCTTATACCTTCTGGTACAAAGAAAATGACTTCGTAACTTTCACCGCATAAAAGGACATAGTCATGAAAACTGTAAAATGTTGAAAAACATAGTGCAGGAAATGGTTGACGTAGGTGATATAACCCTCGATAATCCTAATGCCCCTGCCAACCGAAATTTGAAAATCTTCAACAAACCATTCCCAAATCACTCGTCCAACAGTAACGTAAACCAGGATATCTTAGCCGAGGAGAGTGTTCATGAGATCCATGCAGTCTTCGACTCCCAGCCAAAAGCCTCTATCAAGAAAATTTTGAATCAAGCCTCTCCACTAACATAGGAGTCCAAACCTCCTTCACCACCATCAAGCCAAAGCGAAATCATTCCTTTACCCATAAAAGAGTTAACTGCCCAGACTTCTCTTCTCATCGATGAGTCTGCTTACACCACATCCCTACAAGACTGCGAACGGATGTTATCTAATTTATCTATTTCCCAAACGTCCCCTTCTACCACTCTTGCTGCACAAGAGGAAGGCTCGCCACTCCTTTTGACATCCTTAGACGAGAAATCTCTTGCACCAACATCACCAAATTCTTTAACCATAACAGACCCTCTCAAACATGCCCTCCTGCCTATTAGTCCTTCATCGCCTAAATCTTTTCAACAACCGGTCGACCTCTTAATATCTATTGATACAGTACCTCATCTACCCCCTGTATCACACCCACAGTGGACTGGAATCACAACCCGTCTTTCTTCCGTACCAAATTTACAATTCATGCCTGAAGATTGTCATTCTCCAGAAGATAGACGAGTCCTATGGGAACGTTTGAGTACCCCCTATTCTACTCAAATGCAGGTGACCGATCCGGACACCTCTACCATATACCCTAAGTGTTTACAGAAACTCAAAATGCCTATGTCCTCATTCTCACCCCCCGTATCTATACCAAGTAGCCCATCCACCTCTATTAACCTAACCAAATCTTCCCCTACACTTGGGACCTCACCAATGCCCAGTCTAACGCACCCGCCTAAGCGACTCGATTTATCCAAAAATAAAGCCGCCCCGCCACCTAGGAGACAAACTCAATCCGTGCCTCTATCACAATCAAAACCATCATCATCACACCTACCTTCCATATTGGGACCTCATCCCTCCACCTTGCATCAATATATCATACCTCCTACGTTTTCTTCAAAACGACCTATGCCTTCTGCACCTATACAGAGATCAAAGGGTATATCAACATTGTCACCCCACGTATCCTGTCCACCCATCAACCCTAAATGAACTCCATCATCAAAGGATTTATTTTCTGTCACTCCCCTTTCTCCGTGGTTGTTTCCCACTACCACGTCATCTGTAGCCTCATCATCTAACCAGCTGAATATAGCTTCGCGCCCAAAGAAACCACGTTTAGTGAAAACCACGTGTCAACACCCCTCGGCTAAACCACCACCCGTACAAACCAACCACGCCCAAACATTACCAAAACCCGCACAACCAATACCCTCATCCTCCTCGATTTTGACCCACTCAAAGGATCTTATGACAAAATCCTTGCTATGTTGGTGGAGAATGCGACCATTTCCCTACCCCCACTTAGACCTTATGACCCGTCTAAACCTCGACCTATAGGTTATGATGAGTCTAAAATCTGCGCCTATCACCGCACACCAGGACATGATGTGGAGGGATGCAAAGCTTTAAAAACCATCCTTCGTCAGTCACCTCTCCCAGATACAAAGGTTAAGAAAGACAACTTACGAAGGGAGAGACCTTTAGCTTCAATTCCCTCTACTATACCATCTGTCCCCACCTCACCAAGATCTATCATTATTACAACCCCACCTCTTGAAGACCATGATTTATCCCAACCATCTTCCTCATCTCAAGTCTACGAGATTAATATGATTAGTGTTGCTACTCGAGTGCAGAAAAACAACAAGAAAGCGAAAGAAAGCACACATGCGTCCTCTCTTTCTCCATCCGGCATCCCGATTGCACCACCACCCAAAGTGGTTATTCGTGGACCCGCTTACCCGTCTCTAATGGAGTTGCCCATCGAGCCATGATCAAAGCGACTTCACCAATCACCCGTAAAAATGACACTATATGATCTCATTCGGACTTGAATCTCATCGACAAGCTCTCATTGAAATTATTCAAGGGATCGAGGTCTTACCTAATGAAACCACACTGTTGCCTCCATTCTAACACCCAATCATGTTGCTTCTCTCACCAAACAACCCTTGCCCTGACCACTTCGTCTCTGTACAACAATTTGCGGCGATCGGTTTCTCTAAAGATGAAATTGTTGACTTTGGTACAGAAGATCCTGACCCTGCCCTTTTCATCTCAGCTTACGTCTGGGACATTCGGGTACGTCGTGTTATGATTGATGGGGGCGCTAGCCTAAACATCATCTCTTCAAAATCCTTCCAACAAATGAATATCCCTTCTAGCTACATGTGTGCCAATCCCATCATGTTGCGGTCATTCAATGATGCTATTACCTCTACCTTAGGCACCGTGATCCTCAACATTCGGGTAGGACCACGTACTTTACCCGAACTCTTCTATGTCCTTGAAGGAGAGTTCCAATATAACATATTGCTAGGTCGCCCTTGGATCCGGGCTATGGGATGCGTTCCCTCAACATTACATAGATGCATAAAATTTGAGTACGAGGGGAAGTCCTACACCGTAAAAGCTGATCCTCCCCCCTTTAAAACCTGTAATATGTTATACCGCCCTAACGATGTGCTTGTACCAATCAAGACACCCATTCATTCAACCTAACCATCCTCTTCAAATGTACCTCAACCATCCACCTCAACCGCACCTACGCCTTGGTGATGAAACCACCGTCGCAAAACCACTTCCCTTCCCGCATGGCTAACATCCCAACAACGAGACCCCTTAGTAGATGTTTTTCAACACCTTACGCTGGGGGAGTATCACCTATATAACGTTAGTTCTTTCCATACCCCACAGGAGTACGGACAGTACATGCACATCCTACCTATGACCGTTGTGTGGGGGAAGTAATCTCTTACGGACCACCCCATTGCCGCACCAACCTAACGTATGGGGGTGTTGACACATCCTCCATTACCCCTGAACCCCCTCTTGGTGTGGTTCCCTTCCAATCCGATTTTCAATACTTGACAAATCATCGTTTCACCCTCACCTTCTTGACTCGCTGTGCTTGGAAAGGCTTTGGTTTTGGTCTTTATGAACAAGGCCGACATACACTCATTCCCGTGACTACACGCAAACACAATGATCGCAGTGGTCTCGGTTTTCCTGAAACACCTACATAGGAGGAACCTCGTGTCAGTTGTCTTCTAGAAGACAACGACGTCACCCCTACCGAACCATCATCACCCATTTTTCCTTCGTCACCCCACGAGTCGATAGATCCGAATCTATCCCTCCTAACTTTTTTTTTTTTTTTTTCATAAATGCTATCTTCCTAGGTCCTCTCAATTATCAGCGCGATAATGAGGACCCCTCTTCTATCCCCTTCTATATCCGGACATGATTGAAGAGGACTCACCTTGATTAACGTTGTTGAGTGTCGGGATGATGACTCCATCCTTACTTACCTTGGTGCGGATGACACTTATATTCAATGCGCCTTACCATCGAAACTCAAACCATCTTTGAAGCGAATCTACTATAGAAATCAACATCCACACGGAGGAGGATCCTCACATTGTGAAGATCGGACAATCCCTTAACACATCGAACAAGTCACCTTTACTACCTTTCTCAGTGCTCATGACCAAGCTTTCGCTTGGTCCTATTGTGACATGCAGGGAATTGATCGACATTGCCGTCCATAACATTACACTAAAACTGATTCAAGCCAATTAAAGAAATTGAGAAAAATGCATCCACGCATTGCTCTCTTGGTCAAAGAGGAGCTTCAACGACTCCTTCTGTTTCCTTCATTACGTCTATTGACTATCCTCAATGGAATTCTAACATCGTACATGTCACTAAAGCGACGGGGGACTTCGGATATGCGCGGATTTTACGGGATCTTAACCTCGCTTACCCTAAGGATGACTTCCCCTTGCCTAGCATTGACCAACTTGTAGATCTCACATGTAGGCCATGAGATGCTCTCTCTCATGGATGGCTTCTCGGGATATAACCAAATTTTGGTTGCCCCGCCGATCAACATAAAAGCTGCCTTATAACTCCTTGGGGAACCTTACATTTACCGTGTAATGCCATTTGGCCTTAAGAATCTTTGGTCATGACCTATCGGCGGGCTATGACCTACATTTTCATGAAATTATGCACACTATCCTTGAAGATTACGTCGACGATCTTCTTGGAAAATCTAAACATCGTAGTGAACATCTCGATGTTTTAACCATTATTTTTGATCACTGTTACAATATATTATGTCGCCTTGACCAAAGAAATGTGTCTTTGGTGTCCTTTCGGGGAAACTTCTTGGCTTTATCATCTCTTTGCGTGGCATCAAGGTCAACCCATCTAAAGTCAAAGCTATCCTAAAAATGCCCCCACCTACCAATCTCAAACAATTGCGTAGTTTACAAGGTAAGCTCCAATCTATCCGATGTTTCATCTCCCAACTCTCGGATCGATGTCAACCTTTCCATCACCTTCTTAAAAATGAAATTGATTTTCAATGGAGCGAAGAGTGCCACCTAGCCTTTGAAGCTCTCAAAACTTATCTCTTGCATCCACCCGTGCTTATCCCACCTCAGGACGACCGCCCTTTCTACCTTTACCTTTCCGCCACTGACCACGCTGTAGGGGCCATGCTTGCACATCGTGACTCTGAGAATCAAGAACAAGCCGTTTATTATATAAGTTGTACTTTGGTGGACTATGAGACTAGGTATACACATGTAGAAAAGTTATGCCTAGCCCTATCATTCGTGGCTACCAAACTCCGACACTACCTTCTGAATCACAAAACTTTCGTCATCACCAACACGGACCCCATCCATTACATGTATGCCAAACCTCATCTAAACCAACGCATCGCGGATGGCTCATGCTCCTCACCGACCTCGACCTTGAGTTTGTCCACGAGAAATCAATCAAAGGACAAACCATCGCGAGATCAACTTACGGAAGCCCCTTTACCAGGGAACAATTTACCAATTTTACATTCCCTGACGAACTCATCGCCACTCTTTCACTCGGGGAGGAGTCGTATCAATGACCCTCTTCTTGATGGATCCAAATGCCGGCGTGGTGGAGGAGACATCGTTGTTCTCATTCCTATCGATGTTGAGCCTATGCCTCTCTCATTCCAACTCGATTTCCCTTGCACTAATAATACATCGGAATACGAGGCCCTTGTTCTAGGTCTCCAAGTTGCATTACACTTAGGTATCAAATCTATCAATATTTTTGGTGATTCTCAATTGGTAGTCAATCAAGTTATGGGCATCTACCAATGCAAAAATGAGGAACTTCAAAAGTACAAACACTACGTGGATTCACTTCTAGCCTTATTTACTCGCTATTCTATCCAAACCATTCCCCGCTCCACTAACAAATTTGCGGATACTATGGCTTGCTTAGCCTCACAAATTCTAGCTTCATCAACTGACTCTGACATTTTCGTCTTGGTCCAACAACTCTTTGCCCCATCTTATTCAGCCTCGGTTGTTTGTACGATAAATAATGTGTCTGTTAATTCACAGGATACCTGGTATCACCAATTTCACGACTACCTTACAACCTCTGTTCTCCCATCTGACCTTACTAGTACCGGAAAACGCATGTTTCTTAAACGCGTTTCTCGTTATCTTGTTATGGGAGGACTCCTTTATAAACGTGGCTTTGATGGCATCCTCCTTCGATGTCTCACCGGTGCGGAGGTCACCCATACCATCCAACAAGTACATGACGGTATTTGTGGCGGGCATTTTAGCGGCCTTGCCATGGCCAAACGAATCCTTCGCCTTGGTTATTATTGGCCTACTCTCAATAACGATTGCTACGAATATGTTAAGCGTTGTGTTATGTGTCAACAACACGCCAACCTTCAACATACTCCTAGCCACCCCCTACAGGTCGCCCGAGATCTTTGGCCTTTCTCACAATGGGGTTTAGACCTTATTGGTGAGATTCACCCGTCCTCTTCGCAACGTCACCGATGGATTATCACAGCAACCGAATATTACACAAAATGGGTGGAGGCTATTCCACTCATTTCAACCAAAAAAGAAAAAAATTGTAGAGTTCATTAACCACCACATTATCTATCGTTTTGGTGTTCCTCATCGCTTTGATAACGGATGATGGAAAACTTTCAAAAATAAGTTATTGCAAGACCTTTGTGACAAATTTGGTATCAAACTTAGCTTCTCATCACCCTACTATCCACAAGCAAATGGACAAGCCGAATCCTCTAATAAAACCCTAACCAAAATCCTCATGAAAGTTGTCAATGAGTCTGGAAGAAATTGGCACGATCACATCCCCTTTGCCCTTTGGGCTTATCGTACTAGCATTCGTACCTCTACTAATGCTACACCTTTTTCTTTGGTATATGGTACCGAGGCTGTCTTGCCTCTCAAAATACAAATACCCTCCCTCAGGATATCTCTTGGGATATTCTCAACGATGATTTCCGCCAAGAGCGGTTAGTCCAATTGGAGCTTCTTGATGAACGTCGTCTTACAGCTCTCGATCACCTTCAAATCTATCAAAAACGTATCAAGCGTGCTTATGATAAGCGACTTCATGAGCGTACCTTTAAGGTTGGTGATCTTGTCCTCAAAGAGAATCAACATGTAACCAAACTGGAAAAGAGTAAACGTGGAAAATTTTCTCCTAATTGGATTGGGCCTTATATAATCACTCACACTTATGGATCAGGTACTTATCGTTTAGCTTCGCTTAATGGTAAGCCTGAGCCTGAACCCCTTAATGCCTTGCATCTTCGACCATTCTACTATTGAATTTAGTGTTACATCACTTCTTATCTACCTACTGCTCGTCCCTTGAGCTCATTCACCGCTACATACGCTTTGTTTCCTACACCTCATAATAAAAATCAAGCTCACATAGTTTGATTCTCACTTCACCTTAGCAATGCCTTCCCCTTTTAGTCTAGTCCATGACTTCAAAGTATTAAAATAAGCCGTATTCTTATGGGATTTTCTTGAGTCAAACTTCCTACAAAAACTAGATGCTTCACGTCAAAAGGACATCTAGCTATCTACCTTATATATAGACTGCTCCCTCGAAGGACAGCTATAGGCCAAACTATTGCTACTATTATATATAGACTGCTCCCCCGAAGGACAGCTATGCACTAAAATCATATCTGCTACTATAAATAGACTGCTCCCTCGAAGGACAGCTATACACGGTCAGCCTTTATCAGAAGCTTCTCGCATTGATCAGCTTTGTGAAGACCTCAAGAATAGTACAATCAATATCCCTTGTAGACTTCCCGCATCGATCAGTCTATATTGATAAAATAAAATCCTCATTCAAAAGAACTTTTGAGTCATGGACTTGTTTATTTAGGGTAGGTTCTCTTTCATCAGAACACTTGCTTTGTAACAAGTTCTCTGTACCTCCGTTATATCATCCACCTCACCTCACCATTTGTTTCAACTCAAGGGACGTGCGTACACCCGATATATTGTGATTATACAACTCTTTTCACCTATCAACTTCTCTGTCTATACAAGGTACCTAGGGGTTCAAGCTCATTCTACGTTATTATGTGGTTTGTTTAGTTCTTTTCACCTACGGATAATTCTTTCCTCTTTTCCTCGCATCTAGCATTGTGTGTTGATCTTAATCGGGACATGGTTCCCTACTACTTGGGTAGGCTAACTTTCACTTCCCTTATACCTTTTACAACATCACCAATTCATTACCAACACCATCAACCTTACCTTACCAATATTAATATCAACATTTTTACCAACCAAAAAATTGCCTAACCATACCTAAATTCACCTCTCCCTGGTTCTAAGGAGAACTACATCGATCGAGGCCCCTCCTTGCTTTGTGCGATGGGCTATATAGGACACTTCGGATACATGGGGTCTCCCAAGGTTAGCTCGACCATCCCCTACCATAACCTATCATGTGTGGTAAATATAAATATTTTTGTGTATTTCTATTTAATCACATTCCTCTTTTATCCTTTTTCAAAACACCAACAGTCAAAACGAAAACATTCTTATTATTATCATAACTCGAATCAACATACATATTTAGTTTTATTGAGATGTTAAACAAATACATCTTCTCTATCATCGACATGCAGGTCGGCATCCTTATTTATTCTTATACCTTGCTAACATTTATTCAGACCCTCATGCCTCATCCCGCACCAGGTGATGACCGTGATCGTCGACGCCTCTCACCAGGCCTCTCTGTCCTCAACGGTACCACGGCTATTGGTACCGCCCACTGATCTGCCAATCTCTCCTGTAACATATGAATACGCTCCCTCGCATGGAGGAATTCAGCCTCTAGTCTCTCCGCCCGTGACTCCGCAACCGCTAACAATCCTCTTGCCTCATTCACCTGCGTTTGGAGCTGCTGAACTAAACTCTGCAGATGATCTCTCTCTGTTGTAATCATAGCTATGTCAGGACGATCACGTACACCTCACAGTTCTGCTACCCACCATAATCTATAGGCCTCTGTCGTTCCTGCATCCATTACCCTGCGATCATTTGCTACCTCTTTAGGACCTTACGGAGGTGTTGGTCGGGGGGAGGTGAGAATCTTTGCCTCGGCGTCGATCCTCATTTATGGTCTATAAGCCGGGGTATATCTGCACAAATCCAAATTGTTGCGCACACGATCTATAGGAATCCTCTCATACTCACACGGCTGTGCCCCGTGATCCACCTCAATCGCTCTACACCCCTCAACTCCTCGGCTATGTTCTCTGTTACCATATAGTTCCCGTAAGGCCTCCAGCGAGATATCCGTAATCGTCACCCTCTCCCATACACTCGCCTGTAATACTCAATGTCACTGTCACGGACTGGGATCTTGCCTCTTGTTACATCGGACCCATCGTCGAACCCCAACCTCGTACTCGGTCTCTCTGATTTGGATGGGTCGGCCTATTGGTCGCACACAAACAATGTGCTCATAGGCCCAACAGTGTAATAAGTATGAACAATCCAGTGTCATCCTGTGATTTCACCTACAAGCCCATAAACCCCTGTATAGTTCCGCCAAATATGCAGGTGCCCATGCAAAAGTCACGTTCCTTTCTATCATCTCCCAAATAACACACATCAATGCCTTGGAAATCTCCCCCTTCCACCCTCGATAATGCATAATACCCTACCGCTATCATTAATATCTTTGCTAACCTTGTCTCCTCGGGGTGTCTGCATACATTATCCCATATGTGAATGACAAACCTTGTTGTGTCAAATCTCATGCGTATGGACCAAATCTGCTTTATTATCGCTCCCCATGCCACGCTAGGTAATGCACGATATCTTGGTTTTCTGTAATAGGGAGCCTCAAAATACGGAACACATCTTCCGATATTCTTGTCATCTCCCCTGTTGGCGGATAGAATGTATTCTTCTCTAGATTCCATCTTTGATCAGCGCTGCTGACATAGCATGGTTACGTGTGATTTGTGAATAATAGCGGATTCCACTTAACCCCAAACGATTTATCAATGTCCATTCATTTGGTGTTACATCCACTCGGATTAAGTGACAATAGCATTTGGAACACTATCATTCATCCTCAACCACCGCCTCTGCTGCGTACATCAAAACAACAAACAACCATTCAATCCATCAAATCCCTAAGGGTTTTCTCACATTCGGAAATTCCTCCGATGCGGTATCGGTTATAAATAACGGTACCGGTTCAATAACCGATCACGGTTATCCCTAACGCATTATCGGTCCTTTATCGATTACATACACCTTGCCTAAACAACCACCTACGACAATAAATTGCTTGTTTATTCCTCTTTGTATACACAGACATACCCGAAACCCTTGATTACCTACCACGTAACACTCACCTCATTTATAACCCTTGTTATCATGTTTTATTTCTCATATCTACCCACCTACTCTCCCCCATCTTATTCACAAAACATGCAATAATCAAATCACAACCAAAATGTTTACCTCTTGAGTTGCAGCAGCTTGAGGTGGCACTTGTCTTCCCTCTCGTCCCTGCCTGCTGGATGCTTCTCCTCGTTCTGCCATGATCACCACCCTTTTCAAATTTGCCTTTCTGCCTTCTGAATCTCAGATCACATTCACTTTCCCTGTCTCTTTTCTCCTTATCACTCAAATCTCTCATGCAATTACCTGTCTCAGTCATCAAAAAGCGTCGCGTTCGTGTATTTAACTTCTTGCATGGCTCTCAAAATTAGAACTTAAGTTGCCACCCTAGCTTTTCTATTTTTAGAAAAGCTCATACCTAAATAACCGGTATCGGTTACATAACCGATATCGGTCTACTAACTACCGGCGTCGGTTACCTAACCGATATCGGTTACACACCTGCCTTTTTGAAACATAGTTCTTTTCTTCATTTTCTACCTAATTTTTTATCGCGCCCGCCTCTTTTCCTGCATAACAACACCATTATCCATATTTGTCCATCCAATCCACTTCTCATTACGATTTCATCCATATCATCTATCTACATTACCAAAACAAACATGCCATCATCTAAGGATATCAAAAAACTATCAATCTATACACCATTTGGATCCAACTCATCAGATACATATATAACAATGTCACCAAACCAACAACAAAACATGCCACATTTCATAATATAACATGACTGCATCCCATTAACAACAAACATCAACATCATCAATATATCAACATGTCAATTAAACTTATCATACATCAAATATCACAAACCATCGACAAAATACATAGAAACATTTTGAACACGGCATGTGAGTCAAATCCTCATATCTATATATCACATATACAACGTTTCAATATACAATATGCCTGCGCATCGGGACCTCTGTGATATCATACTACAACAAAGCCGGCACGCAGGCCGCAATAAATGTCAATAATCTCGACTCGGCTCGCAGGCCGGTCCCTCATATCAAAAATATACTCGGCTCGCTGGCCGGTATCAACTATACAACCCGTACTCGGCTCATGAGGCAGTATCTACAATAAATGAATGAATAAATGAATAAATGTAGGCACGCAGGCCTCTATCAACACAACCGGTGCATGAGACCGGTGCCCATGTCCATATACAAAAACAATGCAGGGATCCCTCAGCTCTCCCCACCGCCCTCAGCACCTCTCCCTGCTGGTCCCTGTGGTGCCTCTCGCCTCCTGCCTGTAACAGACACGCCGGCTGTGGCTGCACCTCCCTGCGATCTCTGACTATGGGAGGTCTCTGCTCTATAAGCTGCATATGGCTGATACTCAGCTCCGGTACCATCAAGAACATCTTGATAGTACCGGGCCTCCGCTCTCGCCTCCATATATCTGTCCCGTGCCACCGTAGGTGCTGGGGCTGGTCCCCGGACTCCTACTACCAGTGCCCCCTGTGCCTGTGATGGTGCCGCTGGTGGTGCCTGTGGCCGTGGTGGTATCGTGCGTGCTGTGCTGGGGGTGTGGCTATGGCTGCATTGGTGGTGGTGGTGGTGGTGCACGTACTGTGCACGTGCCTGTACTCGCTGCACAGGCTAGCTGCCCCTGTAAAACACCTATACGTGCTGTGTCAGCTGACCAATTTGCCCTGTAATAGCTGCATTTGACCCCTGAGCTGATCTCACTCTGCCATCACCGGCATTGCCAAGTCGGCTATGTAGGGGTGCTTGCTCCCGCATTTGCTCTCGACCAGCCCACCAAACCATATATGCTCCCGTACAGCCAACATCATCTACAGTATCATCTGCCGGCCTCTCAGCAACCCAATCTGGATCCACGGGCTGTGGTGCAGGCAGTGGGGCCTCTACATCATCCCTCCTGTACTGAGGGAAGGGAGGTGGCTCATCCTGTCGCAGCCCCATCTGCCTGCGTACCCTCTCTAGGGGTATCCTCTCGTACTCTCCCGGCCTCCGTCCTGCTATCCAGAAAGTGTACTGGATCAAGCGTAACTGTACTCGGGCTCCTCTGTGCGGGTGATGACCTCTGTAAGGTCTCCATACGATATCTACCGCTGTCAGGCCCTCTAATAAATGACTGTAATAGGTGACGTCCCGCCCTGCAAGCACTGCTCGTGGCTGTCCCATGACCCCCAACCACCTCTGAAAGCCGTATCGTATATGACTGTGGCCCTAGGCTCTTTGGGGTAACCCTACTTGAGTACGATGCATATGATGTGCTCATATGCCAACAGTGAAGTAAAATGTCGAAAAAATCCCGAATCGCCTCATCCGTGATAGCCCCTGACTCACTGTATAAGCGCACCGGATATCTTTGGTGCCCAAGCATAACAGGTGTGCTCCTCCACCATCTCATGAAGCACCCCCATCAATGCCCGTGGAAAGCGGCCTCCCTCTGAGTCCGGGAGGGCGAAGCAGGTGATCCCGATCATCATCAACACGGCAAGCCGTGTCTCATGTCGGTGCGCACGGTACATATCACCATACCCGATGCTCGCGCTGTGATATGTCACTAGCGCAGCTGCATCCCCGAAAACCTGTAGGATGCTGTCCATGGCTGTCTCTGCATCCACCTGAAAAACGGCCTCTCCATCAATAGGTAATCGAAGGATGCGATATACATCCTCCAATGTGATGGTCATCTCTCCAGTCGGGAGATGGAACACATTGGTCACCGGATCCCATCTCTCGATGAGGGCAACCATCAAACTATGATCTCTGTCGATAGCTCTGTATCGCTGGACTCCGCCGAGTCCCACCTCGCACATGATCACCCAGTGTGCTGCGGATACATGTGGTCGCATCCACACCAACAGGCGGGGGATCTGTCAAGCATCGTCATTTCTTGCGTGCTGTAAAACCAACCCACAACAATAGGCTCTACTCTTTACAACAACAACACCACTGACCCTCTACACCCCCTTTTCTTCTCCACCTAGCCACACCACGACTCTCTAACACACCCCTCTACCCACCTATTCTCTATGCTATTCACCTCCCTCTTCTACCCAAAATAACCCACCCCAAAACACCCCATCCCAACCCAAACAACACCCCACCCCAACCCAAACAACACCCAAAACACCCCATCCCAACCCAAACAACACCTAACTCACCACCACAAACTAAACACAACACAATAGCAATCCACAAAAAAAAAAAAAAAAAACCTAACAACCACTACGGACCGGTGCACGGTCCCAATAACCGACATGCCCTCTTTCCCCCGACGTTTGGTCAACTACACGACCGCACGGCCAAACACAAAGCACCCTATCCTTAAATTTTCATGACCGATGCGGTCACTTAGCGACCAACATTGGTCGTTGTAATTTCGAGCCGAACCCCGCATGGCCCCCACCTACATTTTTTCATTTTTTCCAAATTACCCACCCAAATACCCTAAAAATCTACCCACCCAACCGCCTTGGCTTACTTAACCTATCTACCCTCTCCCTTTTTCAAATCACTTCCATTTATTACTTATTTCATCAAAAACATACATTCCTACCCAAAACCCCAAATTTAGCATAATGCAATCAACTGAACACAATGCAGGGTTTTGAACCTACGCACTGACGACACGTCGTCGTGGTGGGATGGGTGGTGGTGGTCCAGCTGGTCCAGCTCCTCCTGCTCCTCCTGGGTGTGCCATGGCTCCAAATGTCCTCTGCTGGGTCCTCTGCCAATCACCTACTGCCTCCTCCTCACTCGGGCCCGCCAATCAACTCACTTCTCCACTCAACTAGTGCCACCTCGGCCAATAAATATACCAATGTCAATATTCCACCTCGACATGACTTAATTTGATTTCCAAATTCACAAAGTGACAATGATAATGAAGCCGTATTT
Organism: Taxus wallichiana var. yunnanensis; assembly: GCA_018340775.1. Lineage (NCBI taxonomy): Eukaryota > Viridiplantae > Streptophyta > Pinopsida > Cupressales > Taxaceae > Taxus > Taxus wallichiana. Next base: position 603,833,826 of record CM031244.1, read on the forward strand.
TTCTTTTTATAGGTTTTTAACATTAAACCGATACCGGTCACTTCATGCCCTAAGGAACCGGCGTCGGTTATCTAACCGGTACCGGTCATATATAACCGATATCGGTTTTGTCCTTTTTTACCCAACTTTTTGCCCTTATTCACTACTTTCCCTTTCCCACCACATTGCCTCTTTACCACATCGCCTATATGCTCCATTGCTCTTTAGCCGTTTTTGACTTCACCGGCCCGACCCAAGGCCGCAACCAACCACTCCGGCCCGACCCAAGGCCGCAACCAACCATCTGGCCCGACCCAAGGCCTCGCCCCAACCATTTGGCCCGACCCAAGGCCTCGCCCCAACCATCTGGCCCGACCCAAGGCCTCGCCCCAACCATTTGGCCGACCCAAGGCCTCGCCCCAACCATTTGGCCCGACCCAAGGCCTCGCCCCAACCATTTGGCCCGACCCAAGGCCTCACCCTACCCATTTGGCCCGACCCAAGGCCTCACCCTACCCATCCGGCCCGACCCAAGGCCTCACCCTACCCTTCCCGCCGACCAAGGACGCAACCCAAGAACTTGGCCCAACCCAAGGCCGTACCACTTCGATACCTCGCCCAACATCAACACCATACACTTTTATCCACCCATCATGTAGCTTTTTGTTCCATCGAGCTCACCTGTTCGTGTTTTAGCATGATTAGGGTCCTTGACTTGATCTGTCGACCAACTTTGCCTAGACCTAGACCGTGACGTTTATCTCAACCAAACCAACCATTTGAGTCTTGCCGAACATGCCTAAACATTCCTATACCTTCCTGTTATATACCCTGGAGCTACTTCCTATGCCTTGGATACCAGGATTATATCACCCTTGTTTGGATAAACTATCAACCTTTGCCTATGCATTGCCGGTTTGCTCGTCAAATCATGTACCCTAGTCGCACTATTACATTTCAACATGCGTCTGCTTCCTTGGACCTACCCCACCATCTTACCATCCTCTCTACACCATTCACCCTTTATCGACCCTATCCCGATTTCCCGTTCTCTCAATCTGTGATAGATTTGAGGGGATTACCTATATCCTTACGGGAGAAACCACTTCATATTATTGGCCGTGACAACTTTACAAAACAAGCTACACACGACAATAAGGGGCTAATGTAGACACCAAATTTGTGTCTTACGACCCCTTTGTGACCCGCATCTCATTTCGTATCCTAACCACATCACCTAAACCTTACACAATTATTTATTAATTACCTCGTAATTGATAAATCCACATCACCTCACCTGCCACCTCATTTTTGCCACCTCATCGTGACCTAGTCCTAACCCTAAACTAACCTAATTAAGACCTATAACTTGGTCTACACCTACACCCATGATTAAGGACCCCTTTCTCGCACCCAAAACCGACATTCTAGTCACTTGACCAAGCCCGCAACTAATCCCTTGGGAGAAAAGCAAGGAAGGTGGGCTATTTTACAAAAAATAGCCTACTTTTTCCTTACCGATGCCGATTCCTACTCGACCGCCGCCGTCGGTTCACGTAACCGCCATCGGTTCCCACTGTAAAATGGGCTCCCTAACCGAAACAAGGGTCGAAGGATTTTGAATCAATAGAGATCATTGGGAGCGATAAAGAGCATTCGGATCTTTGCTTTGCCGAGCAGAGACGAGTGAAGAGACAAGGAGAGTTGCAGCAAAAGGAGATCAAGCCCAATATTGCAACGGAATAGCCAGAAACCTGTGATACTCAGCTGATCATCGGGAGGGAGATCTCTCATCTTCTATGTGTCAAACCATCCCACTTGAGTTCTTCCTTTGTCATCAGAGTTCCTGGACCTGCATCTTCGTCAATAAACCAGTAAGTTACACCTTGCATGTCCTCTTTAATAATGTTTCTTAGACTTTTTGAATCACAGTCCCCATAAATCCATTCCTAGATCCACTACCCAACGTGTCATTGCATCTAACTATCATTCATTTACCTCTCACCATCTCATTACCTAATATCTCTCATATACTAGCCTTACCAACAACACTGTTACCCTACAACATGACCACCCCACAAAACAACCAACCTATAGATCCTAGACCATACCGATATTAGTTATCAGAACCGGTATCGGTTATTGTGACTTAAAACCAGAAATCAGCCTTTCCCTACCCATCTCAATGAAGCAATTTAATTGATGTTTACTGAGTCTTTTGTGTTAATTCATATTAGCAGAGGAACCGACCACCTTCGAAAGGAAGTTTTATATTTCTGGGCCCAAGCAGTTCCCTCATTTCTTGTCTAATCAAAATCTTGTGGTCTTGTGTTCTTATTTGCAGGTAGTCCTTCCAAGACAAAAAGGTGTTCTTCGCGATCAACCCTGATCTTTCTCTATGGTACGCGCGCACACCATCTCGACGTTCAACAGGTATTCCTCCTAGCCCTAACCTTATCTCTGTTTCTAAAAGGAATGAAAGGATAGAATCAACTCTATTCCCAGGCAGAAACATTCCGAAAGCGAAACAAGTTAATGTATGGTTAAGCTTATTATAGTTATTTTTAATTCATGATTCTCTAAGATATAGATCTGGATTATGCACTATGGAATGTTTATGTTTAATTATGGATCCGAATATGTTTTATCACCATCACAATAACATCTTGCATAAGAAAATATAAATAGGGTCCTGGTACCTTTACATGCTTTGGGTGAGCACTAAACTCGAAAGTGGGTGATGTGTTAGCATGCTTAGGTTTTTCAAAGTAGATTCTAGGTTGCATCACCTTTGGTAAGATCTCGCCAAAATTTATAAGCCTTACATCTTGAGTTCCAAGTTTTTAGCCTATGTTCCTCTTACAATGGTGAAGGACATTTTTTCAGAAATGGAGGTTTCCAACAAAATATGTCATTAGGTGAATAAGTTGTAGGAATATGATATGGATATACAACCTACAAAATTGGTTACGGGTTTAGATCTTGCAAATTTTGTGGAAGAAAGCAATTTTTAAGTAATGGAGATAAATGAAGTTGAAAAAGACATAGGATGTCTAAGAAAACTCGAACAACTTAGTTTGGTATTAGGATGTGATCTTTTATCTCAAGAATTTAGATATTCAAGGAAATTTAGATAAGAATCAAAGGAAATTGAAATTGGCCTCTCAAAAATATGTTATAAATGATTATGGGTTGGCTTGGAAGAACCCAGAAGGGATCTTATTGAGGTGCATCACAGAAGAAGAATCTCCCAAGCTTATTGCATAATTTCATGGGGGAGTATGTGGAGGTCACTTTGTTGGAAGAGTGACTGCTCATAAGATTTTGAGAGTAGGTTATTAGTGGCCAACAATTTTTAAAGATGTAGCCTTGTTAGTCAGAAAATGTGAGAGTTGTCAAAGATTCTTTGGGAGGATGAAAGCTTCAGGTGTTTTAACCTTGCAACTAGTATCAATAGAATCTGTTTTAGTGGGAGATGGATTTTATTGGTGAAATATCAGATTCTTCAAGTACTAGACATAGGTGGATTTTGGTTGCTCTTGACTACTTCACCAAGTGGGTTGAAGTCATCCCGAGAAGAAGGAAACTCACCAAATAGTCTTTTATTTGATTATAAATGATATAATTTGTAGGTTTGGAGTACCTAAAAACCAATTGTTGATAATGCTATGAGCTTTAGGGCTAAACCGCTAAATTAAATTATGATTGCATTACATATTCATATCCCATAGTGCACATGATTAATTGAATTAATTACTTTAATTAACATCCTCACTTGACCACCTCACCTAGCCACATCACCTAGACACCTCATCATGGACCTATTCTTAGCATGTTTCTTTTAACTAAGACTCAATTTCTACTTACCTTAACTAACTGAGACTTAGTCTAACCCTAACATTAGATGCATATTCTTTCTCTAACAACATACCCACTTATCTAAGTGCAAGATACCATTTTAGATTAGGACCAACGGGTAGAAGCGCCAAAAGATAGCCAAGATCTGTTATTTTGGAGAACCTAGGATTTCCCACCATAACCGATTAACGTTGGTTAAACCTAAATCGATGTTGGTCACCCTAACCGTCATTGGTTACCATATATTCATTTTGGCAACTTTGTTTGAGGTTGGAAATATTGAGTTTTGGGAGAGGTTGGTCATTTTTCAAGTTTAGAGAGAGAGATATTTTCATGTAAGCATGAACTAGAGCCTTCTCAAGCATCCAAATGACCTAGCGGTACCAAGATTGAACTAAAGGCCTTTGCTTTCATGGTAAAATTCTAGGAATCATTGTTGCAACACTAACAACCAATTTCACGGACCAACCATTGCTATCTTCCACCAACAACGCCTATGAATACAAGTGTGTTTTTATCTACATCATTTTATAATTACTTAGATTTTAGTTTATCTCTGTTTAATTAGATCATATTCTCATTTTCATTCCACCATCCCCACTTTCCTATCAATCCACCCATCCAACCACCCACAACCGTTTAGCTCCCTTACCCGACTCCTAGGCATTCTTGAGCCTTCCTAGCATTTTTACGAACCTAACCATCCTTATTCCATTCTCTGTGCAATCACAAAGAAGCTCCAAAACCAAGTTTATTTGATTTCCACCATTCTTCCCCTACCGAAAGCTGGTCACCTTGACCATCATCGGTTTCCCTTTATTGGCATCGGTCACCCAGATTGACGCGTCGATTACTATGTCTTCTCAGGACTTTCACTAAGTTAACATTAACACCCCGAAAACCTCTCATAACCTTGCTCAAACCTAGTACCTTACTTGAATTCCTACCACATGCCTTCCTAGCTCTCTATATAGACATAGAGAGAGCCTGGGTACCATTTTGACATTCTACCATTATCCACCCTAAACTGTCACCGGTCACATCTAAACCATCATTGGTCATACCCTGACCGGCGTTGGTCTCTATGTTTGACAACCCAAATTAGGGTAGAAAGCTAAAACAAATCCCCAAACTTCCCAGAATCATTTGTAACCTTTTACTAGACCTCTGTCGGACGGAAGAAACTCATAACCACCTACTCAACCTCCGGATCTAATCATAACCCTATCTTAGATTAGATTTTCTTATTTTATTTGAAAATGATGCATAAATTATATCAACTACGGTAGGATGTTATTTTTTAAAGTTATTTCTTGCATTGAATTTTATTAAACATTAGATCGACAACCATCTAGGAAGTATCACACTTCCCGAATCTAGCACATGTTAGGTAGTCCACTGACATATATTGTTTAATATTCTTCTTATGGTCTTGTTTTGCATTTACAGGTAGTTCCTCCTAGCCAAAAGGAAGTTCTTCATGGTCATCTGGATCAGAAATCAGAAATACGTGCACAACCTTCAACCGACATCACAAACAGGTATTCCTCCTTGGCCTATCACCCTCTATCTGTTTCATTAAATCTGTTAAGAATCCAGTGAAACATTTTGGCATGCCTAGTGGGACCCTCTCTTGGGTTCATTGCATTTTCTTCATATAGGGAAATCTTGTGTGTCTCTTTCTTTTTGAAAAATACACATTTAATCTTCTCCTAGTAACATTCTTTTCTTCTAATTATCTAAATGACATTTTTGATTTGGTGTTTAAAACAAATCATTTATTTCTTCCTACATTTACATAGTAGTGAAAGAGCACATTCTTGACCTATTCATCATTTTCTACATCAAATATAATTGTCGATTTGGGTTCTAAAATTTGTTGCATTTCATCCTTGTATGCTGCATTTTAGCTCATATTAAAAATTTAGGGAAAACCATATTTGGATGTCGAGGCCTAGCTAATGGTTGACATAATTGAACTATAGAAGCACTTTCTCTTCTCTCTCTTTTCCAAACTACACAAATAAAAATTCACACATTTTCTTAAACAACACCTTACCTGGAAGAAATTGTCAATGATCACACGATTAGAGGATTAATAGTGGGAAATTAGCTGGTTTCTCTGTCGGGTCATTAACTCAGACAAAGGACCACCCCCGCCAAAACATAACCTGAAACCACCCTTTAGAATTTTCCTCTTCATAGGACACCTTCCAAACCAAAAGAAAATTGTTCTGAATTCACAAGTCATTCTTAAATAGCATAAGCTAAAAACATAAAATTCACTTATAGGATTACATGTTTTTCTTATCTTTTCCTAAGTTGTGTTTTGAGTTGTGAGGTTACGTTCTCCACTTTCCTCTTCCTTTCACACTCCACCATCATAGTTGGAGTATTCTGACTATTTCTGAGTGTGTCAGGGTCTAATACTATCATCCTTAGACTTTTGGGTTGATACTCCATCTGACTTAATTTAAAAAAACCAATTTTTCTTCACTTCTTCAAATTTCATAGTAATCAGCATCGGTCTAGTGACCATCACTAGTTTCCATCTGACTATCATCGGTTTACCTAACTAGTGTCGGTTTCTAGCTCTTTTGGTCATTTTACCCAAAAAGCATTCATCACCTCTTCTATTCTATTTGAAGTTCTCAGGACATCATCATATCCTAGAATTCTAATATCACAGTCAAGTACAGTTTCCTTATTTCATTTTCATCAGTTTTTGCCTCATTTGCTAAAACTATTGATTTCCCCACAGTAACTGGTATCGGTTACTGTAACCATCATCGATCATCCTTTAACTATCATTGGTTATTTAAACCATCATCGGTTCCTTTTTCTTATTTTTAATTAGAACATCGACCAGTTTCACCTCCGGAATCTATCCTTCACCATTTCTATTATTTTATGTCATTTGTAGAGTACAGTTTATCAAGTCTACACTAATTCACATGGTTCTGACTCATAGTCAAACCAACTCCCTTGTGTTTCACACTAGCCTTCACCACTTCCACCTAGCCTATCACCACCTTCTATCTTGTCGCCTATGGATCCAACTCAGCCCATCACCATTAATACTAGCGATGAGGATTTCACAAGAATCCTTAGCTAGAATCCCGATTTCCCTATAATATTATCTCACCCACTCATCTACCTGAGATTCCTTAGGATAGTTGGTATATAGAATTCTGTTTCTATCCCTTCTACCCTCACCCCCACTTCTACATCAACTACCACTAGCTTAGCATGACCTTCATCCACCTTACCACCTGTGGTGTCTCAACTAAATCCCAAAACCTATGTAACTTCTACACTAATGACATCTATCACACACCTGTGGTGTCAACCATTCCTTCACCAATTTTGTTAAGCATGGTCCCATCTATACCCTTTACCTCGTATGTACCATTTGTATCACTTTAGACACCAAAATTGGGTCACACTCCCCTTAGTCCCTCGATAAATAAATACCTTGAACACATCCACCTAGCCATGGCCCCCTTCACCCCACTATAATATTAATTTATATATCTAAATTAAATTAATTCATTATCCTCACCATATTTATTATTTAAATATCCTAATTGAGATAATGCCCACATATCCAATTCACCTAGACACCTCATCTAGCCACCTCATCCTAAGACCTATTCTTAATAAGTTGCCATAACTAACTAAGACCTACCCAAACCCTAAAAATCAATGCCTACATTCCCTCTAGCCATATTCCCGCCCATTAGAAGGAAGCTTCCATGCTAATCCACGGGGTAAATGAAACGAGATCCAAGTAAATCAAGCGGATCTGCCTATTTTAGTAAACCTAGGAAATCCTGCCTTAACCAATGCCGGTTACCATACTTAACCGCCACGGTTAAGCAGGCTGGTGTCGATTACCATTTAATCCTAAAAAAACCTTATTTCAAGGCTAGCACATATATGAGAGAGAGAGACATCTTCTGATAACAAGTGACAAAACAAGAGCTACATGCAAGCAAAACCAACATCCGTACAAGCATCAGAACATCCATAGCCAGCACTTGAAGCAACCACGAAGCCATTTGTCTTCATGGGAGCATCCGGGAAGTGCCAACACCACATCAAGTCCATTCCATTTGATCACCCACCATTACCAACCAGGCATCAAGTTCATACAAATAGTAAGTTTTGTTAACCAACACCTATTCATTTGTCATTCGGTAGATCCTTTTACATCTGTTATTAGTTTCTTCTTTCATTTCTATTCCCCCATCATTTACCTCCATGCAAACTTGACCATATTTTTATCCACATCCTTACATTGCCCCTACCTGGACCTAAATCATTCCTGTGCATACCTCAGATCCATACGAATTTGGACATTTCCTTCCATCTTCATCTAACCCCGGATCTATCACCCAACCAAGTTTTATTGAGTTTCTTGTACCCCAACCATACCGACATTGGTAACCCATAAGCACATCCTTTGGTTAACCTAAACCAACATCGGTCTCCGTGTCTTTTACTAGAAACCCATATCAGAGCCTAAAGTCTCCACCAAATACCCTAAACTACCCAGAACCTAACCCTAACTAGTACTAATACCCCGACAATGATGATCTTGACCTTCAAATTCAATCATAAGATAGCTGTTGTGAACAAATTTACTTATTTTAAATGAATGAGATACCTAAATCCTTTTAACTACGATGATTTCCTTTATTTCTCACATTAAGTTATTTTAAATAGTGGATTAACAATCATTTAGGAAGTATCACACGTCCCAAATCTAGCACACGTTATAGTCCCACGTGCATATATTTTTAAATTTTTATTTGGTCGTCTTGTGTTCCATTTTAGGTAGTTCCTCTAAGTAAAAAGGAATCTCTCATGATCAATTTGTGGATTCGTAATTCATACATGTGCAACAACCTATCAACCAGCATTTCAACAGGTATTCCTCCTATCCCATTACCCTTATTTGTTTCATCAACATTTGAAGAAACACTCTAGAATTAGGTGAAACAATCACAACCACCCATGGTGTCGAAACTCAAACCCCATTTTAAAACCTCATCCTTTCCATCCCACATTCTCTACCACAATTACCATGAGATTCGTTACAACTACCCCACCCACTTACACACAACACTAGCAGAACCCCAAATCCCATCTATCACTTATTGAGAATATCTTCTTCCCACATCTATTCCCCTATACAATTCTCATACTAGGCACCCCCATATATTGGGATGTTGTCCACATCATACATCCATCATCAACATCCCTTCACAACAGGAGGCACCCATTCCTCACAACCCACCAATGATCTCATTAGGATGATTATGGAAAATATACAAACATTAGAAGCATCATTTTTGGCTTTCAAAACTCCTTAACTTATGAAGAAATATATAATGAGCCTATTCATCCATCTATCCCCATTCACTTGTACCCTGTACATTGGGAAATTCCCAAGTTCAATCATTTCAACATTAAAGAAGACCCACAAAAACACTTGCAATCATTCAAACATGGGTGCTATCTAATTGCCCATGATGATGCTTTACTCCTACGAACATTCCCCATGTCCTTGATAGGACCCACCTTAGATTGGTATAGTGGTTTACCAAGACATTCCATCTACTCCTTTAAAAACGTTATTCTTATACCACTACTTAATCAATGTCATAAAAAGGACACCATTAATGACCTATACTCAACATGACAAGTATGATGACGAATCTATCACATGATTTTTGTTGCTCTCACCGGTGAAGCGTTATCAACCAATTAACATTCCAATTACCTCAAGTTGATCTTATAGAGTTGTTCATAAGAGCTTGTACTAGACATATCTCACCAACGCTATAGGTAAAAACTTCGTGCCTTTAGCGATGAGTTTACGATGGCACAAAAACTAGAAATTTGTGACATCAAAGAGAAGAAAATTTAGCTGCGTAACAAAAACACTGCGTTCAAATAAAATGAAACCTCTTCACCTTCAAATCCCCAAAGCAATTATTCAAAATCCAAAGGATCTTCCAATGTGGTAGTTCTCAAAGCTAGTCCATCTCACCCATCTAATCATCCCAAAACTTTCTCCAATCTTTCTCCTATTTAGAATTTTCAATTCGACAGAACAATGAAAGTACACTCCAATTGGAGAGCCCTATTCTTCAGTCTTAGAAAAGCTTCTTAAGGCCGATTCATTGCACTTCCTCTCATAAAGCCTCATATTGTTTTGATCCAACTCATCCTATGCCTGTATGGTATAAGGAGCATGACTATTATAATTATAATCATGTTAAAGGCCATAGCGATGGTAATTGCATAACTTTTAAGAACATTGTCCAGGAAATGTTAGATAATGGAGATCTTGTCCTGGACAACCTGAATGCACTGGAAAATCAAAACTTTCATATCTTTAAGAATTTGTTTCCTAATCATACACCATCCTCTAATCAGCATGGGGAATCTTCAACCAATGACAACAATTTCCGTGAAGTCCATGTTGTTTTTGATATCATACCAACCATTCCCCAATTTCCTCCTGTCCCCTCCATCAATGAAATTCTAGCATGAGCTCCTCTACCTACAGAGGAGCCTACCTCATCTACTCCCTCACCCACATAGGAGTCCACCATTTCTACCAATGTCATTTCACCACTCACCTTTGAACCCAATGAATAATCAATGGTATTAACTCTCCTACCCACAAGAGAGTCATGCTCACCTTCCCCTCCACCAAAAGAGGATCTACCTCATCTCACCCATCATTTCCCCTACCCATGGGGGATCCTTTAGAAGCACCACTTCCTATTGGTGACCATTCCCCATTAGCCTTTTAGGATCCTGTTGATCTTCTCTCGACTCTCTTACCCACAAATTCATGTTTCACCGAATTCTTAATAGATTTAATGAAATAGATAGAGGGTTATAGGCCTAGGAGGAAAACCTATTTGTGATGTCGGTTGAAGATTGTGCATGTGTTTGTGATTTCTGATCCAAGTTGACCGTGAAGAAATTCATTTTGGCTAGGAGGAACTACCTATAAATGAAAAACAAGACCACAAGAAGAATATTAAACAATATATGTCAGTGGACTTCCTAGCATGTGTTACATCTAGGAAGTGTGATACTTTTGAGATGGCTATCAATCCACTGTTTAATACAATTGAATGTAATAAATAACCTAAATAAATAACATCCTATTGTAGTTGATATATTTTAGGCATCTCATTCAAATATAATAAGTAAATCTAATCTAATAGGTAGGGTTATGATCAGATTTGGAGGTTGGGTAGGTGGTTTTGAGTTTTTCCAGCCTGAAAGAGGTCTGGTAAAGGCTACAAATTATTTTGGGTTATTCGGGATGGATATTATCTTGTTGTTCGAGCTAGGTTTTCAAACACACATATTGATACCGCTCGGAGAGAGAGACCGACATTGGTTTAGATATGGTGATGATGGTTTAGGGTGGATAATGGTAGAACATCAAAATGGGTACCTAGGCTCTCTCGTATCTCGCACAGAGAGTTGGGAAGGCCTATGGTGGGACTTTAGGTGGGGTACTAGGTTTGGGTAAGGTTATGTGAGGTTTTTGGGGTGTTAAGGTCAACTTAGTGAAAGTTTGTCGGAGAGACACGATGGCGCGTCGGTCCGATGACCCATGTCGGTAAAGGGAAACAAATGATGGTTAAGGTGATTGGCATCACTAGGGGGAAATGGTGGAAATCAAATAAACTTAGTTTTGGAGCTTCTCTGTGATTGCACATAGAATGGAAGAAGGATGGTTAGGTTCGTAAAAATGCTAGGAAGGCTCAGGAATTCCTAGGAGTTAGGTATGGGGAGCTAAATGGTTGTGGGTGGTTGGATGGGTGGATTGATAGGAAAGTGGGGATGGTGGAATGAAAAGGAGAATAGGATCTAATTCAACTAGAGATAAAGAAACTATAGTCTAATTAAGTATAAAATGATGTAGATCAAAAACATACTTGTATTTACAAACTTGGTTGGTGGAAGATAACAATGGTTGATCTATGAAGCTGGTGGTCAGTGCCATGGAAGTGCTTCCTGAGAATGTTACCGTGAATGGTAATGCCTTCATATCGATCCTGGTCTTTGGCTAGGGGGCATTTGGATACTAGAGAATACTCTTGTTTGTGCTTGCATGTAGATGTCTTTCTCTCCAAACTCAAACAATCACCAACCTCTTGAAATTTACAACCTCTGGAATAAGGTAGCCAAAATGAATATATGGTAACCGATGACAATTAGGGGTGGCCGACATCGTTTCGGGGTTAGCTGATGTCGGTTATGGTGGGAAATCCTAGGTTTTCCAAAATAGCAGATCTTGGCTATCTTTTGGCCAATTCTGCCCATTGGTCCCGATCTAAAATGGTATCTTGCGCTTAGATAAGTGGGTATGTTGTTAGAGAAAGAATAGGCATCTAATGTTAGGGTTATACTAAGTCTCAGTTAGTTAAGGTAAGTATAAATTGAGTCTTAGTTAAAAGAAACATGATAAGAATAGGTCCATGATGAGGTGTCTAGGTGATGTGGCTAGGTGAGGATGTTAATTAAATTAATTAAAGTAATTAATTCAATTAATCATGTGCACTATGGGATATGAATATGTAAGGTATGGTTAATTTAATTAACGAGGTTATAAGGGTGGTACGACCTAATTTTGGTGTCTACATTTTGCCCCATTTTTTCATGTAGCTTGTATTGGTAAGTGACACTCACAAAAATAGGAAGTGATTGCCCCATGTATGGGTGATAATGGGGCTAACCCAAGTGTGCTTGCAAAGGTGATCCCCTCAAATCGGGAAATGATGAGGTGTTATGCGATTTGGTGAGTGGTTTGATAAATGTATAGTTTGTGTAAGTGAAGGTAGGTGGGGAAGGGTATGGGTACTTTGGGAAAAGGGTAATGGTCAAATCAAGTAATAGGTAATAGGCCGAGCTCAAATTTGGTAATGGGAAATGGTCAAATTTGGTAATAGGTAATAGGCTAGGGTCAAATTGGGTAATGGGTAATGGAAATTTAATACATGCACACGTAAATATTGTAACACGATACTAGGTGTAAGAGCTTGGAAACTCTACATCGTCTAAGGTCAATAGGATTATCCAAACAATGGTAAAGTGATTTAGATATAAAATCCATATGATATGGTTAGGAAACAAAATGTGGGTTAGGTTCATGATCATTTAGGTATGATCTCGGTACACCACAAAGTTTGGTTGAGATAAATGACACAAAGAATAGGAAAGGTAGGGTTGTTAGGATAAAACAAATATAAGTAACGACATCATAAGGTATAACGCAGTACATAAGCTCAAAAGGTCCCAAAAATTAGTTCAGGTCAAGGTATATGGGTCATGGCATGGGTAAGGCCAAGGTATAGGTAATTTGAGGGGTATACGGGGTAAAGTGGGGTATGGGTTATTAGGGTGGGTGGTGTAAATGGGGTAGTGGTAGGGGCCAAAGTATGCCCCAACTGATAATAAGGTCGGGTGGGAGGTAATGAGGGCATTAGAGTAGGAAAAATGAAGAGGGGAGTCTAAATGGGGTGTAGGAAACATGACCGATATCGGTCATGTGAAATTGATAACAGATTTATGTGAACCGGTGTTGATTAGGTTAGAGTGATATCGATTCACTTGTTGATGAGTTAAAACGTAAAACCCATGGTAAAAGTGCTCATTTGAGCATTTTAATGTGGTGAAAATGGCTCTGGAGGAAGAATAGTCAAACGAGTTGTCAAGGCAAACAAGATCGGGTGTGAGTCGAGGCTGATTGGGAAAGAGGTGAGTGGTTGCTAGAGCAAGGAAGATGGGTCCACATGATCATGTGGAATGCGTTGATTTTCCGGAGGATCGGGGGTTGGTTGTATACATGGTAGCAGCAAGAGGCAAGTGGAGGAGGCCCACCAATGCGTAGACCTGGAGGTGCTAGTGAGGAGGAGGCAAACGAATGAGGTAGGTTCCAACCCCTATTTTGTATTTTGAATTGGTTTTTGTGGTAAAATGAACAAATGCGGGGGGGAAATTTAAAATTCAAAAATGCGGGTAAAATGAACTAATTTGGGTATGGGGAGGGTGGAATGTAGGCTAATTAGGTTGGGAAATGAATTTGGGTGAGGTGTGGGTAGAATGGGGGTAGTTTAGGCTTAGTTTGGTCAATTTTAGAATTTAAAAGGAACGATAACCAGATCATTCCAAGCCATGAACAAAGATGCTAATAAAACACCATGATCTACAAGATGAAAGAAATTCACGAGAATAACTTTACATAAAATGTTTACAAACAAATGAGTAACAATGTGATATATTATCATGGAACTCAATGAGTTACAATGAGAATGGGCCTTGCTTATATAGGAAATGAATAAAAATCTAAGAACTAGTCAAGGTCATAGATCAAGCCATAAATCAAGGAAATAACTAGACATCAAAGAACTATTTAAGACCATAGATTTAGGAGATAAATAGACATCAAGGATCTAGTCAATACCATATATCAAGGAAAGAACTATACCCAACAACTAGATAATATCTCCTAATATCTAAATAAGATAAAAGAAATATCCACACACATAAGTGGGTGAGGATAAATATAATAAAGGTAAAAAAGGTACCTAGGTGAAAATGAGCTAAGGTAAATACTTACTCTAATAAATTTTAGAATTTTAGGGCTATGAGGGTTCAGATTTGGGGCCAAACTAGAGACTCACTCTAGTTTAGGGTCGACGATGCGGTTATATTTTACTAGTGTCGAGTTAGTGGTCCCCCATACATTTCTGCTACTGATCATTCCTTAGGTGCCATGCTCACTCATCGTGATGAACAACATAAGGAACAGGTGGTCTATTATATAAGTTGTACACTTCTAGACTATGAAACCAAGTACACCCATGCTAAAATTTTTTACTTAGCCTTAGTTTTTTTCACCACTAAACTTTGTCATTACCTACTCAATCACAAAACCTTTGTCATCACCAATACTAAACCCTTACATTACATGTATGCCAAACCCTACCAACATCAGCGTGTTGCATGTTGGCTCATGCTTCTTTCCGACCTTGACCTTGAATTCATCCATTAAAAATATATCAAAGGCCAAATCATCTCTGACCAACTTACATACTCACCCCTCTCTCGGAAATAAACCCTCTAACTTTGATTTCCCGAATGATTCCATTGCTACCCTCTCTTTAGATGATATAATTTACCAAATGACCTTATTCTTTGACAATTCCAAATGTCAGCGTGGGGGTGGTGCAGGAGTTATCCTCATTCCTCTTGATGGTGAACCTATGTCTTTATCTTTCAAACTAGATTTTGATTGTACTAACAATATCACCAAATATGAAGCACTCGTATTAGGTCTTCAAACCGCCATCACCTTAGACGTTAAATCAATTAATATCTTTGGTGATTCCTAACTAGTTGTAAACCAAGTCAATGGTATATACCAGTGTCGTAATGAAATACTTCAAAAGTATAAAAACCATGTGGACATACTTTTGACTACCTTTGATTGTTATGAACTTCACACCACTCCACATTCCACTAAGAAATTTGTGGATAGCATAGCTTGCCTGACATCTTAGATACCTACTTCACCTGCCGACTCCAAAATATTTTTCATAGTACAAAGGTTACAATCACCTTCTTATTTATTTTGAGATGTCAACTTCGTCGAAACCATTGCACTGACCCATGTGACCTTTGGTATAAGTAGTTTATAGACTACCTTTCCCTTTCCATTCTACCTCCAGATCTTACTCGTAATGGACAACGTGCCTTTCTCAAAAGTGTCTCTCACTATGTCATCATGGGTGGTCTTCTTTATAAATGTGGATTTGATGGTATTCTCTTACGATGCCTTACAAGTTATGAGATTCCTTATACCATCAAGGAAGTTCATGACGAAATTTGTGGAGGTCACTTTAGTGGCCTAGCTATCGCTAAATGTTTCCTTTTCCTGGGCAATTATTGACCCACTCTCAACTGTGACTATTATTACTATGTCAAACATTGTGTGAAATTCCTACAACATCCTAATATTCATCACACACCTAGTCATTCCTTACAGGTAGCACGATACCTTTGTCCTTTCTCTCAATGGGGTTTAGATCTTATCGGAGAAATCAATCCTCATTCTTCACAATGCCATCAATGGATTATTACCACAACCAAATACTACAATAAATGGGTAGAATCCATACCTCTTTTTTTAAAAATCTGAGAAAAATATGTGAACTCATCAATCATCACATCATTTTTCACTTTGGTATTCCACACCGTCTCATAATTGATAATAGAGAATAGTTCAAAAACAAAACCCTACAAAAACTTTTTGATGCCTTTCGCATTAAATGCAGTTTCTCTTCACCTTACTACCCACAAACAAGTTTCCAAGTAGAGTCAACTAATAAAACCCTTAAAAAAATTATTATGAAAGTAGTTAACGATACTGGAAAGGATTGGCATATGCACATTCCTTTTTCCTTGTGGGCTTACCATACTAGTATTTGCACCTCAACTGCTACCACACCTTTTTCTCTAGTCTATGGTACCAAGGATGTCTTGCCTCTTGAATTCAAGATAACATCTCTTCTTATCTCACTCCAAGACATGCTCAATGATGATGAATTTTGATAGGACTATTTGACACAATTGTATTTATTAGATGAACGTTCTCTTCTTACCGTTGATCATCTCCAAATATACCAAGAACATACCAAATGTTCCTATGACAAAGGTGTCCGTGAGTGAACCTTCCAAGTTGGTGACCTCATCCTAAAGGAAAATAAACATGTAACCAAAGAAGATAAAAGTAAACGGGCAAATTTTCTCCTAATTGGCTTTAACCCTATATCGTTACTCATACCTATAGATCGTGTGCTTATCGTTTGTCTTCACTCAAGGTAAACCTAAACTGAACCCCTCAATACCTTGCATATTTGACCATTTTATTATTGAATCCGGTCCTATATCACCTTATATCCATTTCAATCTTGTCCTATGATCACCCTTCACCTTTCATATTACCTCTTCTTAGGGTCGATGACTAAGAAAGAATCATTTGATTACTGTCACCTTTTAGCATTATCTTCAATATGAGTACCACGGCTCTACTCATGGCATGATTTTCATGGATTATTTTCATATTTTTCAAGATGGAATCCCATGGTTTTCATCACTTGAAACCATCTCTTTCATAGTTATCCTTTTTGTGCTATGGTTTTGTCTTCTAAAAAAGAGCCTAATCTTCCTCTATAGTCTTGTCCATGACTTAAACATCCAAAAACAAAATAATTTCAAAAGAAAAATGGGATTCAACTCCTTGAGTCAAACTTCCAACAAAGAGATGAATCCCTCAAAAGGGACATCTCTTCTCTCTATCTCACTGCTATAAATAGATTGCTCCCTCGAAGGATAGCTATACAAAGCTAGCCATACTACACATAGTCTATCATAAAAAAGGACTATCCTTGCAAAAAAAAAAAAAATCAAAAGCTTCCTGCATTGATCAGCTTCATAAAGACCTTAAGGAGATAATATACTCATCCCACATAGACTTCCCACATCGATCAAGTCTATCAAAAACAAGAGAAAAAAGAGAAAAAGATAACCTTTTTGTCATGGACTTTCCTATTTTGATCTTAGGTATCTTGCCAAGTAGGCATGTTGTCTCGCACTAGGTTATGCTAAAACCAACCATTTTCACCTCATTGTCATTTCACCCTAATTTCCTACCTTCTCAAGGGCATGTCACAAACGTGACATTTCGTGATCATGTGAATTTCTTCCCCCTTAAAAAATTCAATCATGCAATGCCTTTAGGTTCTTACATTCATAAACCCACCTTTGGTATGGTAGACTTATTACGGTTCTTACTAGTTAAGCAACTCTTTTGGTCACCTCTTACCCTTCACCTACTTCATTACTTGTTGATTCTCCAATACAAGATTAGGACATCGACACCTACATTTTGGGGATTCCTCTTTCACCAAAATCAACCTAAAATCACCCATGCCTAAATGACCTAACCTCAACCATACCTACATGACCCCAACCCAACCATGCCTAAATGACCTAGACTTAATCATGCTTAAAACCTACCAACCCATTCCACTAATTCACCATATTCTTCCCTAGATTATGGGAGAACTAGATTGTCTTGAGGCCCCTTTTCACCGAGGCTATGTAGGCAGCACTCCGAGGGCATGGGGCCCTTAGAGGTTAGCTCAGCCACTCTTTCCCCTAAACAATTTTCCCCCTTTTATATTCACATGTTATCCTAGTTAGTTTCCATTTTACACAAAACTTGGAAATTAAACAATCATAAAAACATACATACCTCCCATTTTATAAAATCTCCATATCATACATTATCATTTATTTTCCATAAAAACAACAACATGGAAATTAAATCAAACGCAACACCATGACCAAATCATGCCTATGACTTGACTCTAGTCATGTTTACGACCTCGACTCCATCATGCCTATGACTTGACTCCACCATGCCTAAATGACCTAAATTCCACCATGCCTAACTGACCTAGACTTAACCATGCCTAACTCACCTAGATCCCACCATTCCTAGCCCACTTAGACTCGAATTTTCCTAACTCGACTCAACCATGCCTAAATGACCTAAACTCAACCATGCTTATGACATGACTCCAATCATGCCTATGACCTCAAATCCATCATGCCTAACTGACCTAGAGTCAACGATGCCTAAATGACCTAGACCCCACCTTGCCTAACCCACCTAAACTCCACCATGCCTATACCTTTCTCAACCATGCCTAATTCACCTAGTTTCCATCCATACACAAATAATAATGGAAATTAAAACACAAGTACATCATCCATACCATAAATCTCATCATCTATAACAATGAAATTCTATATATCAATACAAATATACATTGATAAAAATATATACAAGTATCTCCAAATGCTCAGATACATCCTGGCCATCTTTGGCACATAGGCCGGTATAAGATCAAAATCTCAAAACTCACATGTACATCCTCACTATCATTGGCCAATAGGCTAGTATATATCAAAACAAGATGACTAATAAATCATATCTGGTGACTAGTCGTCACTCCATCTAATATCAAGGCCTATCTCATATGTCTCCTCTTCCTTAATCCAACCCGAAGACCTACGAGCATCTATCCACCTATCCTAGGTCTAGCCTCAATGAACCGGTAGCCTCACCCGGCCCTGTCTTTGGGATCTTCATCCCCATATGATATCCGAACTATGAGTGTGAGATATATTCCACTCACTCACTTCCTATTGGATCGTGTGTACTCGGCGTAGAGAACGGGACCTCAATGCCTACAAATCGATAGGAGATCCTTGTAATAATGAGCCTCATTAAGGGCCTCCCCGAACCTCACAATAGACATTGTCTAAGGTGGTTCCATCAGCCTTATGGCCACCTTTCCACTCTTCCCTACTACCATCGGCCTCATGGCCACCTGCCCTTGTGCTACTTGTACTAAGGACCCTGTCTCGATGAAGGCCCTTGAATGACGTGACCCTATTCTAATGCCTCGTGTCGGTCTCCCACTGTCACATGATCTTGTAAAGAAACCACTTATGCCTCTAATGTGGCACATCATCTTACACTTCTTTTACTCATGACCGACCTCCCGGGACCACCCATTTTCGAATCCCGCCCTCTACCCCCTAGAGATTCCAGTCTATTACCAATAATCCTTGTGGCCGCACTACCACAATGTGCTCATATGATCAAAAATGTAAAAGGAAGGTATAACACACACCATATTAGTGCATCCTTTGATAGCCCCACAGCTCCTTGTATAGTTGTACCAAATAATTCAATGCCCATGTAAAGTAAACCCGCTCCTTGATCATGTCTCGTAATACTCCCATCAGACCCCTGGGAAAATGACCACCCTCTGAATCAGGTAGTGCATAACACCCTACTATCACCATCATCAACATGGCTAGTTATGTCTCTTATGGGTGTATAGTATACATCTCCTTGTACACCAAGCTTGTGCGGTGCTCGATTATCTCACTAGCCATCTCCACGAACAATCTAATCACTACCTCGAAGGTGCCATCTGTAGATAGGCTATAAACTGGCTCCCAAACAATCAACTGCCATAAAATCCTAGAGACATGCTCCAACATGATCACCATCTCACCGATAGGAAGGTGGAATGTGTTGGTCATTGCATCCCATCTATCGATGAGAGAGACCATGAGACTAGGATCACGTCAGATCCATCTGTACTGCTTGACCTCAATTATCCCTACCTCCCGCATGTGGGCCCACTCCTCCTCTGTCACACTGTGCCTCAACTCCCCTAGTAGGGGTGGTACTTTATCTCATAGTGTCAATTGTTTCAGTGCTTGTAACCAACCAACTCAATAATATCAAGGCCTGAATTCATTTTTATCAACAACATAATTCTACACCCTACTACCCCATACACATTTATCATGTTCCTACTTTATCCCCGACCACTTATTTATCCCATTCCCACTTACCCGAACCCTGTACCCACCATGACCTAAGTCCCACCTATCCCCTACCTATGTTTACCTACCCTCACCTTTGCCCACCTACTTTTCTCCCTCCTCGATCCCTATTCCCTTCATTTTTATCTGTTTATCCTACCCTCTCTTTTCCACCCCATCTTCACCCTCTGCATCTAACCTATTTTGGCCCCATCACCTTTTTACAATGACTAATGTCGGTCACTACTAACTAATGTCAATCCCTTATGATCACCGTCAGGTCATGTTTCCTCTTCATCGACGCTGGTAATACATAACCGCGTTGTCCATACCCAATCGACATTGGTCTCGGTTCGGCCCCAAAGATGAACCCCCTCCCCTAGCCCAAAATTCGAAATGGCCTTAAAAAAATAAAACCACAAAAACACCACCCAAACCTTACCCTAATTCATTTTTACCCCTATTTAGCCTACATTCCACCCTCCCCATACCCAAATTGGTTCATTTTACCCACATTTTCAATTTTTTAAATTTTCCCCCATTTGTTCATTTTAACACCAAATTCAATTCAAAATACACAATAGGAGTTGGAACCTACCTCATCCTGTTGCCTCCTCCTCATTGGCACCTCTGGTCTCTACAATGGTGGACCTCTACCACTCCCTCCCACTACCACCATGTCTAAAATCAATCTCCCAATCCTCCAGTGAATCAACTCATTCAACCTGATCATGTGGACCTGTCTTCCTTGCTCCAACAACCACTCAACTCCCTCCACCTCAGTCTCATATAATCACCTTGTCCTCTACTCCCCGAAAACACCACACACTCCTCATTCGTTGCTTTCCAACAATGTGAAATGTAAAATGAATCCGTAACTATACAGATTTTTACTTTTTAACCACAACAATGCCCAACCTAGCCTTTGACATCATCGGTTTACGGAATCGATATCGATTTTGCTATGACCGATATCGGTCATATTCCTTATACCCCATTTGGCCCCTTCTCATCAATTTAACCACCTTCATACACTTTTACCCTTCACCGCCTTCACCACTAACCCCAAGGTATTTCCTACCACCTAACCACCCAACTGGTACCTCTCATATTTTTCCCTTCCACCTCTTTCTCTCTATATCGGCCTTACCCACAACCTTACCTCCTAACCTCCACACCATGCAACATTCAGCCCTACCCATGCTCTCACCTCTTGACCTCTCCACCACTGAATTTTGGCCTGAACCCCCAACCTAAGACATTTTTACCTTCCACCCACCCTCATTTTCCGTTGGGGCATATTTTGGCCCCTAACATGGCCTTACCTATGGGCTTTCCTAGCTCACCCAACCTAACCTTGACCCTTATGACCCTCACATTCATGTACTCATTATCCCTTATGATAATGATACTCGGGTTGTTTAGCTCAATGCCCTTACCTTTCCTAAATGTCATGTCATTTATCCAAACCAACCCATACCTTTGGTGTACTAGATCATACCTAATGTCCTGCACCTAACCTTGTTGTGATTCTTGACCATATCTTATGCCTTGGATACCTGAATCACTTCACCCTGCTAGATAAACCTACCATCTTTTACTAATTTAAATCTTCGATGTGGTACCTTATCACAATCTATATGTGTGTGTGCATTAGATGGAACTTATCTCTTACCCAAATTATGAGCATTTTGTCTTCACTATAACCCCACCCATTGTACCCTACCCATAAGCCTAAACTACCCATACATTTCCTTCATTATGTTTAGGGACTTTTCATTTTACCTACACCTTGACCTTACTGTTCCATAACCTATTTACCTAGACATGGCCTACTTTGTGTGACTATTGACCTTTTGTACTCGTTATACGTTACAATCTCGTTACCTATTTTATTTTATCCTAAATACCATAACTTGCCTATTCCTATGCCATTTATCCCGACCAAATCCATGGTTTCTTGAATCATACATACAAGATCCTAGACCTAACCTCCATGGTGTTTTCGCACCATATCCTATGCCTTGGATACATGAATCACTTCACCCTTGTTTGTATAAACCTATCGACCTTAGATGATGTATATTTTTCAAGCTATTCAACCTAATACGGTGTTACGGTTTATACACGTGTGTGTGTGTGTGTGTGTGTGTGTGTGTGTGTGTGTGTGTGTGTGTTATTTATTCCCATTACCCATTACCCAATTTGACCTTAGCCTATTACCTATTACCCAATTTTACCATTACCTATTACCCAATTTGACCCCGGCCTATTACCTATTACACGATTTTATCATTATCCTTTTCCCAAAGTACCCATACTTTTCCCCACCTACCTTAACTTGCACCAACTCCATATTCATCAAACCACTCACCGACTCCATAAAACACCTCACTAGTTCCTGGTTGAGGGGATCACCTTCACCCACACTTGGAGAAACCCCTCTCTCACCCATACATGGGGCAATCACTTCATTTTTTTGTTAACGTTGCTTACCAATACAACCTACATGACAAAAAGGGGCAAAATGTAGACACCAAAATTAGGTCATACTACCCTTATATGATTGTTAATTAAATTAACCATACCTTACCTATTCATATCCCACAGTGCACATGATTAATTGAATTAATTATTTTAATTAAATTAATTAATTTAATTAACATCCTCAATCTACCACCTCACCTAGACACCTCATCATGGACCTATTCTTAGCATGTTGCTTTTAACTAAGACTCAATTTATACTTACCTTAACTAACTGAGACTTAGTCTAACCCTAAAATTAGATGCCTATTCTTTCTCTAATAGCATACCCACTTATCTAAGAAAATAACTAGCAGAATTGGCCAAAAGATAGCCAAGATCTGCTATTTTAGAAAACCTATGATTTCTTTCTGTAAGAACCAATGCCGGCCACCCCGACCGTTGTCAATTACCATATATTCATTTTGGAAACCTTGTTCCAGGGGTTGGAAATTTAGATTTTGGGAGAGGTTGGTCATTTTTTGAGTTTGGAGATCGATATTTGTATGCAAGCATGAACCATATCCTTCTCAAGCATCCAAACAACCCTAGCCGATCTTAGGACGATCTAAAGGCATTGTCATTCACGGTAACATTCTAGGAAGAAGCTGTCATGCAGCACTGACCACCAATTTCACAGATCAACCATTGCTATCTTCCACCAACTAGGCCTACAAATACAAGTAAGTGTGTTTTTTATCTGCATCATTTTATACTTACTTAGATTGTAGTTTCTTTATCTTTGTTTAATTAGATCCTATTCTCCTTTGCATTCCACCATCCCCACTTTCTTGTCAATCCACCCATCTAACCACCCACAACCATTTAGCTCCCCATACCGACTCCTAGGCATTCCTGAGCCTTCCTAACATTTTTACGAACCTAACCATCCTTCTTCCATTCTCTGTGTAATCACAGAGAAGCTCCAAAACCAATTTTATTTGATTTCCACCATTCTACCCCTACTAATGCCGATCACCTTGACCATCTTTGGTTTCCCCTTTAATGCCATCGGTCATGAGACCGACATCGGTTAAGTTGTGTCTTATGTTAGACTTTCACTAAGTTGACCTTAACACCCCAAAAACTCTTAGAACCTTACCCAAACCTGGTACCTTACCTAAAGTCCCACCACAGGCCTTCTCAACTCTCTGTGCAAACATAGAGAGATCTTGGGTACCTATTTTGACGTTCTACCATTATCCACCCTAAACCATCATTGATCATATGTAAATTGTTGTCGGTGTCTTTTTGACCGGCATCATTCTTTGTGTCTAACAACCTAGCTTAGGAAAACAAGCTAATATCCATCCCCAAACTACCCAGAATCATTTGTAGCCTTTACCAGACCTTTGTCAGATAGACAGAAACTCAAAACCACCTACCCAACCTCTAGATCTGATCATAACCCTACCGTTAGATTATATTTTCTTATTGTATTTGAATGAGATGCCTAAATCATATCAAATACAGTAGGATGTTATTTTTTTATGTTATTTCTTGCATTAAATTGTATTAAACAGTGGATTGATATCCATCTAGGAAGTATCACACTTCTCGGATCTAGCACATGCTAGGTAGTCCATTGACATATATTGTTTAATATTCTTCTTGTGGTCTTGTTTTGCATTTACAAGTAGTTCCTCCTAGCCAAAAGGAAGTTTTTCGTGTTCAACTTGGATCGAAATGAGAAACACATGCATAACCTTTAAGCGGCATCAAAAACATGTATTCCTCCTTGTCTTATCACCCTTTATCTGTTTCATTAAATATTTTAAGAATCGGTCAACAAATATTTTATTTCATTATGAATAATATAATTTGTAGGTTTGGAGTACCTATAAAAATATTTTTTGACAATGCTATTAGCTTTAGGGATAAACCATTAGTAGATATGTGTCAAGAGTATGGAATCACTCTGACATATGCATCCGATTTCAATCCTCAAGGGAATGGTCAAGCTTAGTAAAGTAATAAAATAATAATAATAATTAGGACATTGGAAGTTAATAAGAGAAAATGGGGTGAGACGCTAAAATTTTCACTATGGGTAGATGGAATTACGTCTAAAAGAGCTACGGGAAAAATTCCCTTAAATTAGTTTATGGAGTTCCACATCTTTTACCCTTACATATGCAATTATCTTCCTATCAGTTCATGCAATAGCTTGAGGATGAATAAGTAGGCCCTTATGAAGTTGGGAAATAATTTGATAGTGGAATTGGATGAAGAAAGAATGGAATCCCATCAAAGGCACGTTAAATTAAGTGAAATACTTAAGAAATTTTTTGATAAAAAGGTGACCCCTAGAGCTTTTAGTTTCAGAGATCTAGTATTATTGTGGGATAATAGGCATAAGCACAAAGAAAAGCATGGAAATTTATATGCATTATGGATGGGCCCCTACTCTATCAATATAAGGATTAGTGAGCATCCTTTGTTCTTCAAAGATTTAGATGGAGACTCGCTAGAGTTTCTTGTCAATGGAAAGCATCTGAAACATTTCCTAGATTGAAACTCTATAATCAAGGTATAAAATCTTGTACGGTGTATAGTATTTTGTATTTTGTTTTGGGTTTTGTCTCCCTTTTCTTTTTCCTATTCTACAGTGAGTAGTTTCCTTGGTATCTCAGTTTTTTTGGAATTCAGTTTTCTCTGTTAGACCTTGTGCATGTTTTGAATGACTCCATAGCCCAATGGATTTAGGCACTTGGTTTATTTTATGTGTTGGTCATGTGGTTCTTGTGGCACCCATTGGGGTGCCCATCGTTGAGTCATATATATTGTTGGTTCTCATTTTGATCTCTCAATTATATCCTAAAATGTGCATTTAAAACATTTTTATCTCGATTGTCCGAGATTGAAAACATGTATGTCGAAGAACAAAATCCTGTTAAAAATATGTTAAATCCTATTTTATGTCATGAAAATCCTCTTTTATGGTCAAGGATCATGAAAACATGTTGTCTCTGAGGAAATCCTGTGAAAAATGTCAAAAAAACCATGTAGAACAGAGGAAATCCCTTTTAAATGTCATCCTTATTGTTGTCAGTACAAATTACAGATTGTAAAAAAATTTCTAAACTTTGACGACACGTGGCACAACACCACTGGTCACATTGTGGTAGACTTATGTTATAAATGTGCATAATTTTCATATTGCAAATACAATTTTGAAGTCTTCCCATGAAGCTCGAAGAATATTCTTTTGAAAATTTGGGTCAATGCTGTAAAAGGGTAAATTGACCCTACTCCCGAGAGAAGGTGACATGTCGACATATGGGGGATTCTAAGAGAAATACGGTTTTTGTATCAAAGTGCTACAAAGTAAAAATTATAAAAATATCTTTGATGCCTAATAAGGACACGTGGCATGCTTACAATGAAATTCAAATGTCGGGGATTCAAGTCAAAATTGCAAAGTTGCATCCATATAAAGAGAAAAATGAAAAGGTAAAAAAACATACCTCACCCCACAAATCTTGAAATCAAACCACGTGTATGATCTCAATTCAAATTAAGTGGTCAAAATAAATGGTCAAGATGATGTACATTAATGGATACCACCATTAATGCATTTTAGGTAAAACAAAACCAGATTTTTCGATCTAACTCGGTTTTATTCTGTAAGTGAAGAATTCGATGCCCTAAATTGCTAAAAATTGCATGAAAAAGGAAAAAATAGATTCGAGATAGAAAAATTGATCAAGGAATTCAAAAATGATCACATGAAGAAGAATTGCATAGATCAAGTGCAAGAAATTGGCAAGTTACGTTGTTCTCTCGTACCTTGGTTGATTACTTCACAAATTTCACATTAATTTAGGGATAATACATTAAAGAATAATATGAGGACCTATGAGTCACATTTATCTATTTTATTTGGTATTACATGCAATTTGGATACAATAAAGGAAAAAAATTTAATTGATGGAGACACGGAGAATTTTGTAAGGAGGATTTGTAGTAAAAATAGAAATAAATTAATTAAAGCTATCAATGCGAGCCATATTTCTCTAGAGGCTATCATCCCACCAAGTAATCCATGCTCCCTGAACTCGGTGTGGTGGTGTGCCTATAACTATGACCCTAAGAAATTACAAGGTGATTATATACATTAGTTTCTAGTAATGAAATGAAAACAATAAGACTAGAATTTGAAATTGGAATCTAGGTTAGAGTCTAGGTTTTCTGAAAAGTTTGAGCCTACAGAAAAGGCTATGTCCTCATCTTCTTTGAAGTAAGAATCAAGTTCAGAGATATAATCTATGAAGAAATTTGAGATCTCTTCTTCTATATCATAGAGGTGTGAAAGATAAAAATCTATTTCCGGAAGGCTGATGTTTCTTTCGATGTCATATGTTATGTGGTTTATCTTGTG
Source organism: Taxus wallichiana var. yunnanensis (assembly GCA_018340775.1). Taxonomy (NCBI): domain Eukaryota; kingdom Viridiplantae; phylum Streptophyta; class Pinopsida; order Cupressales; family Taxaceae; genus Taxus; species Taxus wallichiana. The sequence goes on from CM031244.1 coordinate 603,861,084, forward strand.
CTCTGTCTAGGCCTACCTCATAAGCGTACTCGAATGATGCAAGGTTATCTTAGATCCTATGGAACTCATAGTATACCTCCAAAATTATTTGGTTGCTTCACAAATTTTTTGAGATGATGCAAATATTTCTTCCAAATGATCAAGTGGTAGAGTGTAGATAGAACAAAGTTTGAAGTCATGTAGAATCATCGACATGCTCCCATTCTAAGGGATGTCAAAAAACTGGTAGTGAATCAATGTTGGTAATGGGATGAACAATACCTAATATGGCCATCTACAAAACTCATACTTGATAACATGTTAGCATCAATAGAAATGGATACAGATTGTTAGGTAGATTTGAGAAAATGTATGGAAGAAAAATATTGTGTAGGAATCGCAGGTGATTCTAAAGAATCGCCGATGATTACTTGTGAATTCTAATTGGATAATAAAACTAAGAGTATAGCTTAATTATTTTTCAATTTTGACGACTTTTGAAGCTTAAACAAGAATAATAATGAAAAGACAAGAAAATTTACCTAAAAATGGAAACAAAATTCAGTGAAAACAAGTGCTCACCTTGGATGATTGAACAAATTGAATGGCAAATGGGTGAAGATGGCTTGACGATATCTTGATGACAAATATGTATGTTACAACGATCGTGTTGATGTAGTAGGGTGATGAAGGTGATATGTTGAAAACATTACGATCACATTGTTCATGAACGGATGTAAATCCTTGTAAAAATTCAAAATCCTCCCCCAAAGAGGTTCGAAACCTGTTTATATAGATCATCAATGACCGGATAATCACCGGTGATTTTGAAAAATTGAATTAGGGGATAAAAGGAGTGATTTTCTTTCCATTTTGATCTTGATTTAAGGGGATTTTGAGAGAAATTGGGATACTAAGAGGGATGAACTCAGATTAGGACTAGGTTAGTTAAGATAAATGTAGAGGTGTTTTTTAGAAGTTTCCAAAGTTAACTTATTTCAACTAGGGGTGGGAAGTAGTTATAAGGATAAGTTAGAGGTGGTTAGGCTATATTTATGGAAGGTTGCTAACTTAACTAGTTACAACTAGTGAGTGTGGATGAGTTCACATGATAAGGTGTGAGGGTGAGGTGTGAGAGTGTAATTAAATTATCTAATTAATTATTTAAGCAATTATATGGGGATGTGATAACATGAGCATTTAATTTAATTAAAAGGGTACAAGTGGGTGACTTAGGTCATTGAGTTTCATGAGTGGCGTATTTTCATTATTTTGATGATCGTGAATGAGTTTAGATAACGAAGGTGAGAGTGTGTATATTTTTGGTGTCTACATTTGCCCCTTTTTGTTTGATGATTTGTGGAAAATCATTAAAAAAATGATGAGAAGGTTGTTATGTATGGGTATTTCTACTTTGCAACGCAATATAGTGATCACCGGTGTATTTGTTTCAAAGGCTTCCCGGTTGAAGGTAGTACAAAAAGGTTACTATGGAATCAATGATAGGCTACCCAAATGGTTCTATGCCTATAGACATATGATCCTTGACAGATGGGAAAACCAAGTGATGAGGTCCAAAGGACTCGTGTCCCATAAATGATTGGTGAATCCCAATATAGGGTATGTTTTTTGATTCAAAATTTCAATGGCTAAGGCCTATTGAAAACCTGACACACTCATGCAAAAGTGAAAATGGCATGGTTTATGGTATTATGGGCATGAATTCCTAAAGCGGGTAAATCATCAATGATTAGTGCAATCGTCAGCGATTGCATCATGTAAAAATGGAGGGATATGAAAAAGTCTAAAAGGATTTTTGTTTTACCACATTGCAACCGTGGTAAAAAAATTGACAGTATGATTGTGTTTGGTGTGAAAAACATGTTTTTGGAGTGGAAATATGACATAATGATGTCTTCAAGGAGAAAATGCAAACCCGTGATGGCCGAGGTAGGATTCAATCCTTTTTTGTTTTGTTTTTGTGGAGTTTTGTGTATTTTAGGGTTTTTAGTGCCATATTGGGGGCACGTGGATGCCCTAAATTTGATTAGCAGGAATCATCGGTGATTCATCTGATCACTAGCGATTGAAGAGAATCACTAGCGATTCACCTATGACAAAAATAGTTTATATGTTAAATAGAAAGGAATGGTTTTTCATAAAAAAATCACATTTAGGGAATGTTTAAAGTTTCCTATGGTGTTAGATGTATATTTTGATGTCGATGTTGATGTTTTAATGTGACTTTTTGTTAGGAGATTTTGGACAATAGAGTTGATGTCTTAATACTTAGAATGAATGATATTTATGTGATAATACTAATGTTCATCTTGTGTGTTTGTGTTTTGCGGTGGATGCATAGTTGACTATCTATGACTATATACCATTGATGTTGGATGAGGTGAGGGTAGATTTATCAGATGAGGATTGGGAGCATCTTGAGGCAAAGTGGGTTTTGGTGTTATGGATTTTTATATATGGGTTCATAGATGTCATATTTTGATATTGGCATTGTTAGAGAGGTGGAATCCTTCCACCAATACTTTTTAGCTTCCTATAGGGGAGATGACCATTACCCTTGAGGATGTTCATCGTATTACGAGATTACCAGTTTGTGGATAGGTGATTTATTCATATTTTATTACAGAGGATGAGAGAGAAAACACTATGTAGAGGATATATGGAGGGCATACTCGGGATGTGAGGTATTCATCGGGGTAATTTTATTACCAAGCATTATATGAGCATGCGAGAGCCAATTTTCCACGGATGACTCGATGATGATAGGTATTTCATGTTTTGCTTTTCTAGATTCATGATGTGGTTATTTTCCTTAAGTGATGATTGTTGTTGTTTATGAGATGATGGAGCACCATACAGTGTTCAAGTGGGCACCTAATTTATTAGCACAATGATCTATAAACTCTCTACTTTAGAATTGTTCATAGAATCACAATTAAATGCTATTATTCTACTTTCGATTAGAAAATGATAGAGATAGCTAGTGAATGAATTTTCTTATGCTTAGAATCAACAATTATAGGAAAGGAAAGAATATAAACTCATGAACACCAACAAGTTTTATCCTGGAAACCTCTAGAGGAGGAAAACCAGTCGGGAAGGGAAAATGATCTTTCTTCCCACTTTTTATTAGCCAATTCAAATAAGAAGTACAAAATTTACAATAAGTATGAAAGAGAAGTAGATAAAATCTCACGCTTCCTCCCATGTACTTTTTTATTCTTCCTCAACACTCCTTTCTTCTACAAACACAATTCTAGCACTAAGAATTCCTTGCTCACTTGATTTCATGCTTCAATAATAAAAAAATCCCTTCCTACATGTATTTATATCCCTTATCATGTCCTCCCATGCACTGGAGGATGGGAAAGGTCATGGAGGAGAAGAGATATGGACAACATTTCCAATTATGGGACTGTTCGTTTTGAATTTTACTTTTTCTATCCAAGAGTTTCAAGAATGTTGCCCAGTGCAAACCAGGGGTCATACGACCTCCACCCTAGCTAGGTGGCAGCTACATTACCACCACCTTGTGCATTTTGGTAGTTACATTACCACCGCCCAGTGCATTCTGATGGTCACAGGACCGCCACCCCGGCTGGGTGGCGGTTAATGAACCATCACAGGTTGGATGGCGAGTATGCGCTTTGTAACCATTGCTTTCACACAGAGTGGCAATTTCATTAACATAAAGATAGAACCTCCATTTCTTCATTTTCCTTCTTTGGTGCTAGATGATCTAATGAAGTAGAGTCATTTTAGATCCCTATGGATCACAACTCCCTTGCTTAGGAGGATTATAATCCTGTTATCCTGCAAAATTGACAAGGGAAATTTTGCGCAGTAACCATACCAAAAATTTTGTTTTGGCCCCAAGGAAGTTTGACAACATTTGAAAGAAGCCCAAAATTCTCTTCCAAAAATAAAGTTTTAAGGACTTAGCCATTTTTAGTATTTTTTGAGCAAGGTGCTTTGAAAAGTTCTGTCGACATGCTTTGAAAAAAGTGCGCAAAGGGCACGAGAATGTCCCTGTCAACATCTTTGAAAAGTGCGCAAGGGCGCCGATAAGTTCTGTCGACATGCTTTGAAAAGTGCGCCAAGTGCTTTGAGAATGTCCTGTTGACATGCTTTGAAAAGTGCGCCAAGGGTGCTAATAAGTTCTTGTTAACATGCTTTGAAAGGTGCACCAAGGGCACTTGATAAAGTCTGTCGACATCTTGAAAAGGTGTGCTAAGGGCGCCGATAAAGTCCTGTCGACATCTTTGAAAAGTGTGCCAAGGGCGTTGAGAAGTTCATGTTGACATCTTTGAAAGGTGCGCCAAGGGCGGTGATAAGTTCTTGTTGACATGCTTTGAAAGGTGTCAAAGGGTGCTGATGAGTTCATGTCGACATTTGAAAGGTGCGCCAAAGTCTTTGATAAGTTCATGTCGACATGCTTTGATAAGTGTGCCCTTTTACACCGAAAACTAGTTTCTTCCTGGGATCCATTGATCATTTTTGTAAGATATTTAAAAAGCATGTTTGCATACACGATGACTTCATCCATGTTGCACCATCGGATGTTGCCATCCAAAACTTGCCCAAGTCAACTGTTGACTTTTAGATATTTTCTAGATATTTTGTAAGTGGTTGGTTTGTTTTTGCCTTCTTTTCTTCTCTTCTTCTATAAATACTTGAATACTTCTTGTATTTGGTGGTGGATACTTTTCAGATGAAAAATAGGAGTAAGAAGAAAAGACTTTGAGCTTTTTGTAACAGAAGGAAATATTAATACAATATTTAGACTTTGTGCCTTGAATACTGTGTTATACATCAGAGCTTTCTTATGTTAGATCTGTATGTCTATTCTGTTGAATCTACTCTGTTTTATTGTCATTTATTCATCATTATTGCTTTGTTCATCTATGTGAGTAAGTTCACTCTGCTTTTTACCACCCCAACACATAGACCCTCCGACCTTTCTACTTTGGAATTCATTTCTTTTCTCCCTTCGAGATCTTTTCCATCTCCCTACCTCATTCCTTTCTCTTTTTTACAATTGGAAATACTCCTACCGTGATGAGATCCCAACCCCTGAAGGCAGAATATTGTGAGACTTGCACAAATTCCTGCTTTGGTAGAATAGCAATAAACCAGTTTCACTTTCTTTGACTCAAAGAGGGGCCATGCCCTGCACACTGTTGGCTCGTCTATCCATAGGTTTTCTCTCATGACAGATTTTCGGACCAACAATTTTTGACAACTCTACTGGGATTGAACAGATCTAACAGATCTATGATAGTGGTATGTTTGAAAATCAAGAAAAAGTCAAAAATCACTACCTGTTTACAAAATTTAACTTTTGTCTGAAATCCAAATTTTTGTAAAAGTGATCCAAATTGAAAATTTTCTTCAGGGATCCTTAGATCGGGGCGAGTTAGAGATCTTTAGTTCGCTGAGTTTTTACAAAAACCCATATATTTCCGTAGATCTGTGTTTTTGATAGTTTTACAAAAATTTCAAACCCTTGCAAAAATTCAAATCTAAGATTTGAAAATCAGCTTACTAAGTTGGCCATAATTTTATCCCCATTAACATTTGTCATTAAACCGCAATCGGTTTTCAAGAGGAGGATAAAATTTAAATATTCAGAAAAGTACATGCTGCTGATTTTCGTCAGAATAATCAGAAAATCAGCAGGTACAGCCAAAAAGAGTTCTTAAATCCGCTCCAAAAATTACAGATCTGGAAGGTACACTGGCAGGTGAACCATTTACTCGTAGCAGGAGAGCTCGTGGAGAAGTTGATCTTACCTTCGACCTGCTTCAAAGGCACAACTTCAGTGTAACACCGGCTCACTTCTCATCACTGAGTTCAGCTGACTGGTCATCCAGGAGTGTCTCACCTCCACGAAGGAAGCATCTCTCATCGGGAACATCTACATCACTTTGTAGTGCCTTCATCGCTCGTGGAAGCGTGCTTCCACTTGCGTCATTTTTCCAGCCGTTCAAATGGTAGTGCCATGGGAAAATGCGATGGGCCCTCTCGCATTACCACATCCAATTCACGCGCTCCCTCATGGAAACCAAAAATTTTTCCCAAGATTTGATGGGAGTGGGAACCAAAGTACGGATGCACATATATCTGCATTCATCATGTCATGCAGCATCCTAGATGTGACCCATGAAGATGTGTCAGTTCGCCTCTTTTTAGAGACCTTGCAAGGACCTGCAGCATAATGGTTCCAACATTTTCCAACCGGATCTATCACCAGTTGGGCCACGTTGCGTACCACATTTGAAGATAGATACAATCCTTCGGAAGATGCATTTGCATTGTTATCACAAATCACTCACCTGAAGAAGGAGGCCAATGAGACCATGCATGATTTTATCGCCAGGTTCAATGCATTAATCAACCATGTGCCTGTTGCCATGTTGCCAACACTAGAAAATCAAAAGTGTTTCTTTGTGAATGCAATGAGCTCAAAAATAAGTTTTTTGCTTCTACATGAACAAATAACTACCTTGCCTCTTGCCCAGGCTGCTGCCATTTGGATAGAGGACAACTTGCTTATATCTGGCGAACTGAAATGAGAGTCATCTAAGTTCAAAGCTACAAATCCTTCTCAGGCCACTTCGTCAGATCCGACATTCCAGAAGATGGCAAATGACTTGCTCGCATTAAAGAAATAGCTAGCTCAGGCTTCTCCAAGCACCTCATACCGGGATATCCCATGGAGGAATTTCGTTTCCAACAATGTTCCACAAAGGCCGCGCCTACCTATAATCGCTCGTGGTTGGCGCTGAGGATCCTCCAGAAGAAGAGGAGTAAAATTATGAAGAACCTTCATCGCGGTGTAGATGATAAAGATGTTAGTGAACCGATTGGTGAATCTACTATTGGGTATATGGAATTTGATGAGGAAGAATCGATGAAGAGGAGGGTACCCAAGGATATGTGAGCGGACAGTTGGAACCAATATGCGAGATGATAAAGATGTCACCGACATCTTGGAGGGTATCCAAGGATGGTTGGAGGCGTGTTTGATAGGTTGAGCAGAAGTGGCTGCCAATATGCGTAAAGAGAAGGCCGTGTCAAACATGCCTCCAACCATCGCTAAAAGAGGTAATCCCCATCCCGCTCAACCTTTTATTAAGTATTTTTCGAAGAAATCTTTTCCCCAATCTCCCCTCTGAATTAGCCCTCTCATATTCCTATCAAGAGCAGTAATCCTACCCTACCATCGTGAAGTGAGGGACTCATTCCTTCATCTGCACAACCCTTGGCCACATTTGACATAATTGACCATGCTAAAATGACCAAGATCCAAATGTCTGAAGCCAAGTATCTTCAGTCAAACCATGAACAACTTGTAAGGTTAACCGAATACATTCAAAGCCAAGTTGTCATAACTTCTCAGGTTTCCCAAAAGGAATTATTTCTACTCCTCCTACATCTCGCATAAATGTTACCTTGACTTCCACATCGGGCAAGATAGAACCTTCTACCTCTCCCTCCTAATCAATGGCCACAAACTAAGCAATCGCATAATTGATTATGGAGCTTCGATAATGTCATGTCGGAAAAATTCACCCATGCTCTGGGCTTCACCCTTACCAAGCATTTTGGTCAATGTTATTCCTTGGAAACCAAGCAAGTTCCGCTGATCGGTCAAATCAAAGACGCGCAATTTGCATTTGCAGCGTTCCCGGAAAAAAGGGTAAAAATGACCATCCTTGTTGTCGATATTCCAGCAGCCTATGGAATTCTACTAGGAAGGAGTTTTTGTAGTGAATTTAGTGGGGAGATTCATATGGACTGGTCTAAGGCTAGAATCCCGTCAAAGGTGTAATGCAAACATTGGAGCTTGAACCACAAAAGAAGTACCTAGTTACTAACTCCAATGACCCCAAAGCCCAAATTCTCTTCGAATCATCAGGGATGGGAAACTATTTCTTGTCTGCCTAGTCTGACCAAATAGATGTCCTCGTCCAAGCAGAAGATCTTAACAAGATTTGGACTTTGCAGTTTGATGGCAGCTACGCAACTAGTGGGTGCGGCGCTGGCGCCATACTAATATCTCCCGAGGAAGAAATTATTCCTCTCTCTTTCAAGTTACAATTTTTCAACACAAATAATACTACTGAGTATGAATCTTTGCTACTTAGCATGCAAGCCGCAAAGGAAAGAGGAATAAAGAATCTAAAAGTACAAGGTGATGTAGAGCTGGTCGTAAATCAAGTTAAAAGGATATACCAAGTGAAGAATGAAAGGCTTAGACATTACCGCAACGCGGTATGGGACAACATCGAGGAGTTTGATGCTTTTTCAATAAAATCCATTTTGAGAGCTTAACGACATGGCCGATTCATTAGTCCTGTCTCGGCGTCCCTCATGCGCCCTCACCCAGGTTTGAAAACAAACACATATACCATTGAGGTGGTTTTCCGCACAAGTGTGCCAGACAATTCTCAGCACTAGCAGGTATTCAATGATGACAATCAACTTATTGCCTTCCTAGAAAAGGCAGAGAAAATTTCAATGAGCTTCATTTTGAAGGATCTACTTCCACATGCCATGAGTCTATTACTGATCAAGATGGTGAATCAAAAGGAAGTGATGGCATATGTCAGGTCAAAGGAAATAAAATTCCAAAAGGTCTGGTTTCTCTGGAACGTTTTTTCGATAGACATGATCGTTTTGTAAGGGAGAAAAGGTGAGATGATCCTAACTCCTCTCCAGAGACCGATCCGGTCAATCTAGGTTCGGTAGAACATCCGTAGTTTGTGAACATCGGAAAATGTTGCACACCCGAGGGAAAGCGGAAGTTTGTCAAAGTGCTAAAGAAATACATGGATATATTGGCATGTTCATATGCTGATCTAAAGTCTTTCAAGCCAAAGGACGTCTAACATGACATCCCATTGAAAGAAGATGTCAAACCCTTTCGCGAAATAGAGGAACTATAATCCTAATATCTTAGGTACCATCCAGATGCAAGGATCATTTTTCCTATCCATCACAAAGACTGGTCGCAAACATCATGCCGGTATGTAAGAAGAATGGTGAGATACGCATCTCCGTAGATTTTGCAACTCGAATCGTGCATCCTTGAAGGACAACTACCTACTTCCCATAATGGATCAGGTTTTGCAGCAGTAACTGGATCGAAATGTTGTCCATGCTTGATGGTTTTTCAAGATATAATCAGATTGAAGTCTCACCTGAAGACCAATTTAAAATAGCATTCACTACCCCCTGGGGCAGATTTTCCTATAGCAGAATGCCTTTTGGTTTGATCAACACTGGTGCCACCTTTCAGCGAGCAATGGACTTTGCATTCAAAGGTATGATGGGAAAGGTTATCATAGTCTATTTAGATGACTTAACTATGTTCTCCAAATAGTGAAATGATCATTGTGATCATTTGGAGCAAGTATTGATTAGATGTCAAGAGCACGGGATCTCCCTGAATCTGAAAAAGTCTGTATTCAGAGTCACAGAAGGAAAATTTCTGGGACATGTTGTTAGCAAAGAAGGGACAAAGATAGATACCAAAAGAGTTAAGGCTATTCAGAGCCTTACTTTACCTACAAGCAAGACCGGCGTTCACTCTTTCTTTGGAAAAGTGAATTTTCTCAGGTGCTTTGTTCCCAACTTTGCTGAAAAGACTTGTCATATATTAGACATGATGAAAGGGTCACCAACTTTCCGATGGAGCGAAGAAGGGAAGAAGTTGTTTGAGGAAATAAAAGCCTTTGTCGCTCATGCGCCAGTCTCGGTATGTCCTAATTTCTCCAAAGATTTTATTATGTTTAGCTATGCATCTGAGCACACCGTGTCGGCCCATCCTAATGCAAAATAATTCTCAAAATTTTGAATCCCGATTGCGTTTATGAGCTCTCCTCTCAAGCCTCATGAATTAAAGATGTCTCGATTGGAAAAACATTCCTTCGCCGTTGTCAAAGCAAGTCAATAACTCTAGGTATTATATTCTAAACTCACACACGGTGGTGCTTTGGTCCCGACACGGAAATCAAGTCAATCCTAACTCAACAGGAGTTAGGGAGTTTGCGAGGAAATTGGATTGTAAAATTCCAAGAGTATGATCTCGATATAAAACCGACTAAGTTGGTAAGAGGCAAGGGCCTTTGTCAGCTCATGGCTGAAAACCGAGGTTCAGAGGACCCTGACGGAAAAGATGATTGCGCTGATGGAGCACAAAGCCAACTAGAGAAAGCTGATTCACTACCCATGGTTCTATTCGCCGCTACCATTACTGGTGACGAATGGTATTCGATATGACTTTCTTTCTCACTTATGGTGAATTCCCAGCTCATCTAACTACAAAGGAGAAGTGTGCTATAAATCTTAGAGCAGCCAGATATGTCATCTGGGATGATGGTTTATACAAACGTGGAATAGATGGCATCTTCTTGCAATGTGTTGACAAACCACAACAGACAAAGTTACTTTAGAGTTTTCATGATACAGCCTGTGGTGGTCACTTCTCCTCTTTCATGATAGCACACAAGATCATCCGGGCCAGGTACTATTGGCCAACACTTTTCCAAGATATAGCCACTTGGGTAGCAAAGTGTGAGCCTTGCTAGCAATTTGTTGGTAAGCCAAAATTGGCTACTTTTCCCCTCGGGCGGTCATTATTGATGAACCATTCAGGAAATGGGGAATTGACTTTATCGGAGCACTCCATCCCCAATCGAGTGTCAAACATAGTTATTTCCTAACAAAGAACATTACTTCACCAAAAGGGTGGAGGCCATACCGTTAAGAAGGCCACTTTTGAAGTTGTTTCGCAACTTCATCAAGGAAAATATCATAGTGAGATTTGGCGTTGCCCAAACAAGATTGTTGCTTGATAACACTTCCAAATTCTCCTCATGAGAAGTTGTTGGTTTTTTCTATGAATACGGAATAACTCTCGGCTCACGCCTCGATTATTACCCTCGGGAAACGGTCGGGTGGAATCCAAGTAATAAAAACTTAGTGACCATCATACGGAAGCTAGTCAATGAGAATCAGCGGTCCTGGCACAAGTCATTATATGATGCTTTGTGGGCAGATCGTATCACTCCCAAGAGGTCCCTCGGTATGTCTCCTTTTCAAGTGTTATATGGAATCGATGCTGAGATCCCTATCTCCACAGAACTTCCTGCTCTACACTTGGCACGAGCAATTGAAGATGAAACTTTCCAAAATTCTCTTGAAAAGAGGATCATGTATCTAACAGAACTTGAAGAAAAGAGAGTAAGAGTGGTTGACAGGATCACCAAACATCAGAATCAAGTTAAGAGACTGTTCGATAAGAAGGCCAAGTAGAGGGATTTTCAAGTGGGAGATCTCATCCTTTTATGGGACAAGCGAAGAGAGCCGAAGGGCATGCATGGAAAATTTGATTCTCTATGGAGAGGGCCTTTCAAGATCAAGCAACTCAACGGAGAGAATAGTTTCTATCTCTCATATCTGGATGGAACCGAGCTCCCACTTCCCTATAGTGGGCAGCATCTGAAGATCTTCAAGAAGTAGAGCTTGCTCTCTTCTTTGTACAGTTTTCTTTCGTTGTGTGTTTGCTTTTTGTTGTGTGTTCCCTTTCTTTGTTCCTTTTTGTTCGCCTCCGGTCGCCCTTGTTTTTGACTCTCTCCAACCCAATGGATAGGCACATGAAAATCTGGGATTCTCTACCCTTAAGTTTCACTCAAAGATAGTCCCCAGAAAGAGCCAGTTGTTATCCTGCAAAATTGATAAGGGAAATTTTGCAGGTAACCATACCAAAAAATTTTGTTTTTTCCCCAAGGAAGTTTGAAAACATTCGAAAGAAGCCCAAAATTCTCTTCCGAAAATTAAGTTTTAAGGACTTAGCCATTTTTCAGTATTTTTTTAGCAAGGCACTGATAAGTTCCTGTTGACATACTGAAAAGTGCGCCAAAGGGCGCTGAGAATGTCCTGTCGATATGCTGAAAAGTGTGCCAAGGGCACTGATAAGTTCCTGTCGACATGTTGAAAGGTGCACCAAGGGCGCTGATAAGTTCATGTCGACATGCTAAAAGGTGCGCCAAGGGCACTGATAAAGTCCTGTCCACATGCTGAAAAGTGTGCCAAGGGCGTTGAGAAGTTCATGTTGACATGCTGAAAGGTGCGCCAAGGGCGCTAATAAGTTCTTGTCGACATCTTTGAAAGGTGCGCCAAGGGCACCGATAAGATCATGTCGACATGCCGAAAGGTACGCCAAAGGTGCTTTGATAAGTTCATGTCGACATGCTGAAAAGTGCGCCCTTTTACACTGAAAACTAGTTTCTTCCTGGGATCCATTGATCATTTTTGTAAGATATTTAAAAAGCATGTTGGCATACATGATGACTTCATACATGTTGCACCATGGGATGTTGCCATCCAAAAACTTGCCCAAGTCAACTATTGACTTTTTAGATATTTTCTAGATATTTTGTAAGTGGTTGGTTTGTTTTTTCCTTCTTTTCTTCTCTTCTTCTATAAATACTTGAATACTTGTTGTATTCGGTGGTGGATACTTTTCAGATGAAAAATAGGAGTAAGAAGAAAATACTTTGAGCTTTTTGTAACAGAAGGAAATATTAATACAATATTTAGACTTTGTGTTGAATACCTGTGTTATACATCAGAGCTTTCTTATGTTAGATCTGTATGTTTGTTCTATTGAATCTACTCCTATTTTATTGTCATTTATTCATCAGTATTGCTTTGTTCGTCTATGTGAGTAAGTTCGGCTCTGTTTACTACCAGCCCAAAACATAGATCCTCTGACCTTTCTACTTTGGAATTCATTTCTTTTCTCCCTTCAGATCTTTTCCATCTCCCCACCTTGTTCCTTTCCCTTCTTTTACAGTTGAAAATACTCCTACTGGGATGAGATCCCAACCCCGAAGGCGAGAATATTGTGAGACTTGCATGCATTCTCTTTGGTAGAATAGCAATAAACCAGTTTTGCTTACTTTGACTCAAAGAGGGGTAATGCCTTGCACACTGTTGGGTCATATATCCATAAATCTTCTCTCATGACAGATTTTCAGACCAACAAGTCCCACATACTATTAGTGGGGGAGTAGTTGAGGAAATAATTCCTCACTTGTTCCTTCGAGTACCATCAATCCCGAGGTGTCTTTCCTTTTAGTTTGTTGGTGCCCAATGTTGCACATGCCATGCTTTGCTAAGGAGAAATGCATTTTTCCCCTTTTTCGAGGAAAAATGGCTTTAGATCTTCCCATCCTTCGAATTTGATGAAAAACAACTCGTATCTATGTTTAAATGCTTTGAGTTGTTCATTTTTTCTCCATTCTTGCACCATTTTGAGGAATCTCTAAGTTTTCCCTGCATTTTACCCTAAATTTTCCTGTTCAAATGCCTTTGCCATTTTTTCCATTTTCCCTAGCCTTTGGAGCTCGAAATTGTTTGATTTATACTTATGTTCCCTCAAAAATCCCTTGTCATGGTCGTAAATTACTTTGTTTCTAACAAAAGATGTTTCAGTTCCTAGAATAGAGTTGCTTCTATCCTTTCATTCTCTTGAGAAACAGATAAGGGTTAGGGTTAGGAGGAATACCTGTTGAATGTTTGGAGGGTGTGCGCATACCGTAGAGAGAGATCAGATCGATTGCAAAGAACTCCTTTTTGTCTAGGAAGGACTACCTGCAAGTAAGAATACAAGACCACCAGATTCTAGTTAGACAATAAATGAGGGAACTACCTTGGGCCCAGGAAATATTAGACTTCCTTTCGAAGGTGGTCAGTTCCCCTTTTAATACGAATTAACACAAATGATAATAAAGAAGCTATTGCCAAATTACAATTTAATTGCCTCGTTAAAACAATAGAGGAAAGGCTAGTTTTGGTTTTGAGTCACAGTGACCGGCATGTATCGGTTCCTAATAACCGATATCGGTAGGGGCAGTGATTTAGGGGCTTTTAGTGAAGGTTGGCTATAAGGTGGCTATGGTGTTTATTAGGCTGGTAAATGATTGGGGATAGGTAATGGGGGTGATGGAGAAGACTCAGAGAATATGGGGGTTGTTCTTGGGGCAATGTAAGGGTAGAGGAGGTACAGTTAGATGTAGGGTGTTACCGGGTAGTGGATCTGGGAGTAGACTTATAATTACTGTGATTCAGAAGTCTAAGAAATGTTATTAAAAGAATGTACAAGACACTACTTACTAGTTCCTGATGAAGATACAGGTCCAAGGACTGTGATGACGAAGGCAGGGTTCAGGTAGGATGATCTGACAATCCAAGATGAGCTATCTTCTCTCCCAATGCTTGGATGAGTGTCACTGAGCTCTGGTTACTCAGTTGTAGTCTTGGGCTTGATGTCCTTCCCTGCAAAACTCTTCTCTTTCCTTCACTTGTCTCTGCTCTGTCAAGTGAATTTTTTCGGATCCTTCCAATGACTTCCAGATCCTTTGTTTTTGGTTTGGGGAGGTCATTTACAGGGAACCGATGGTGGTTACGTAACCGATGGCAGTCGAGTAGGAACCGATGTCGGTTAAGTCAAAGTGGGCTATTTTTAGTAAAATAGCCAACCTCCCTTCCTTTTCTCCCAGGAATTAGTTGTGGGCTTGGTCAAGTCATTATTAGGTTGGTTTTGGTGCGGGTGAGGAGTAATTAGTCATGGGTGTGGATGTAGACCAAGTTATAGGTCTTAATTAGGTTAGTTTAGGATTAGTGCTAGGTCATGACGAGGTGGCGAAATGAGGTGGCAGGGTTTAAATCGTGGATTTATTAATTATAAGGTAATTAATAAATAATTGTGTATGGTTTAGGTGGTGAGGCTAGGTTGCGAAATGAGATGCGGGGCACAGGGGGTCGTAAGACACAAATTTGGTGTCTACATTAGCCCCTTGTTGTCGTGTAGCTTGTCTTGTAAAGCTACACTGACAATAATAAGAAGTGGTTACTCTGTTAAGGGTATAGGTAATCCCCCTCAAATCTATCACAGATTGAGGTAACGTGAAATCAGGGATAGGGTTGATAAAGGGTAAATGGTGTTGAGATGGCGGTAAGATGGTGGGGTAAGTTCAAGGAAGTAGATGCATGTTGAAATGCGAAAGTGCGACTGTGGTACATGATTTGAAGAGCAAACAAACAATTCATAGGAAAAGGTCGATAGTTTATCCAAACAAGGGTGATATAATCTTGGTATCCAAGACATAGGAAGTAGCTCCAAGGGATATAACAGGTAAGGTACAGGAACGTTTAGGCATGTTCGGTAGTACCAAAGGGTTGGTTTGGTTGAGATAAATGTCATGGTCTCGGTCTAGGAAAAGTTGGTCGACTGATCAAGTAAAGTACCCTAATCATGATAAAACATGAACAGTGAGCTCAATTGAATAAAAAGCTACATAATGGGTGGAGAAAATTGTAAGTTGCAGGTTTTGGGTGAGGTATTTAATTGGTGCGGCCTTAGGTCAAGGCTAATGGATTAGTGAGAGCCATGGGTCGGGCCTCGATTGGTTGGTTCGGCCTTGGGTCGGGCCAAATGGTGGTTGCGGCCTTGGGTTGAGCCTCGATTAGTTGGTTACGGCCTTGGGTTGGGTTAAATGGTTGGTCGCGGCCTTGGATCGGGCCTCGAGTGGTTGGTTGCCGCCTCGGGGTCAGGCCCGATTAGTTGGGTGTGGCTTTGGGCGGGCTGGTTGGTTGATTGGAGCCGTGAATTGGGCCAATGAAGTCAAAAAAGGCTATTTAGCAAAGGAGGGTATAGACGATGTGGTGAGAAAGGGAGATTAGTGAATAAGGGCAGAAATTGTGGTAAAAGAGGGATTAAACCGATATCGGTTAGCTATGACCGGTATTGGTTAGATGACCGATACCGGTGTTTTAGGGCATAATATAACCGATATCGGCTATAGGTAAAAAACCTATAAAAAGAAAAATACGGCCTGTCATTGTCACATTGTCAATTTGATAACCAATATGGCTTGTCTGGATTTAAAATTGATTTTGTTGAGTTTGTACACTGAGTTGGTAGTAGTTGAGTGGAGGAGTGAGTGATTGGTAGACCCCAGTGAGTAGGAGGCATAATTTGATTGGTGGAGGACCTAGCTGAGGAGATTTGGAGCCATGGCACAGCCAGGAGGAGCAGGAGGTGCTGGACCAGCTAGACCACCACCACCTATCCCACCACGACAATGTGTAGTCATATTGGTAGGCTCTAAACTCTTACCTTTGTGAATTGAATGAGTTTAACTTATATTTGGGTTTTGGGTAGGAATCCAAAATTTAATGAAATAATGAATAAATGGATGTAATTTGCAAAATGGAATGGGTAGGTAGGCTAGTTAGGTCAAGGCGGCAGGGTGGGTAGGTTTTTAGGGTGTTTTGGTGGGTAAAAGGGGAAAAAATAGGCAAAAAGGTGGTTTGGGGGCCGTGTCGGGTTCGGCTCCGGGATTGGACAGTGACCGATGTCGGTCACTAGGCGACCGACATCGGTCACCGAATATTTTGTGCAAATCATTTGTTATGTAGACCGGCGTCGGTCATAGGTCGACCGGTGCCGGTGCATAGAATATGCTGGGGGGACCGGTGGCAGTCGAGGGTGACCAGTATTGGTCATCATTTAGGTTTTAGTTTATTTGTTGTTTGTTTATTTGTTGTTGTTGTTGTTGTTGTTTGTTTGTTTGTTTTTTTTTTTGTTAGAGTTTTGTTTTGTTTTAGGGGTGAAGGGGCAGGAGGTCGAGGTGATAGATTACGTGGTGTGGATGAAGTAGGGGGTGTTAAATTGGCGGGGGTATAGGTAGATGGCTAGAGTATATCGGGGTGGTTGGTTGGTTGGTTGGTGGTAAAGGGGATGTGTAGGGTAAGTGTAGATGTGTGTTATAGAGTCGGGTTGTGGTTGGGTGGGTAAGTGGGTTAAGGTAGTTGTTTTTGTAAAGGGTAGGCCTAATGAAGTGGGTTGTTTTTACAGGCACGCCAGCAGCTTACGATGTGGGATCGGATGCCCCCGCTATTGAGACGGATGCGGCCACATGTGTCCTGCAGCGCAGTGGGCCATTATGTGAGAGGTGGGACTCGGCGGAGTCCAGCGGTATAGGGCTATGGATAGGGACCACAGCCTGATGGCTGCCCTCATCGAGAGATGGGATCCGGAAACCAACGTCTTCCATCTCCCTACTGGAGAGATGATGATTACCCTAGAGGATGTGTATCGCATCCTGAGACTGCCGATCGTAGGGGAGGTAGTGTTCCAGGTAGATTCGGAGATGGCGATGGACAGCATTCTTCAGGTATTTGGGGATGTAGCTGCATTATTGACCTATCATAGTGCAAGCATTACCTATAGTGACATGTATCATGCACACAGACATGAGACATGGCTTGCCATGTTAATGATGATAGGTATCACATGCTTCGCCTCTCCGGACTCAGAGGGAGGCCGCTTCCCACGGGCTTTGATGGGGGTGTTGCACGAGATGGTAGAGGAGCATATGTGTTATGCCTGGGCACCAGTATATCTGGTGCAGCTATTCAGAGAGCTGTGGGGTTATCACCGGATGAGGCGATTTGGGATTTGCTCGACATTTTTGTTACACTGCTGGGCATATGAGCACATCATATGTATACGACCAGTAGGGCTGCCCCAGCAGCCAGGGCCACAGATTGTATACAGATATGGCTTTCAGAGGTGGTTGGGGGTCGTGGGCCAGCCACGAGTGGTGCTCGCAGGATGGGATGTGGCCTACTACCGTCATATGCTAGAGGGTTTGACTACACTAGACATTATATGGAGGCCCTACAGAGGCCATCAGCCCCGAGGAGGAGCCCGAGCACAGATGCGCTGGATCTAGTATACTTTCTGGATAGCTGGACGGAGGCCCGGAGAGTATGAGTGGATACCCCTAGAGAGGGTATGATGGCAGTTGGGGCTACGACAGGATGAGCCACCTCCCTTCCCACAGTATCAGAGGGATGATGTAGAGGCCCCACTACCTGCACCACAGCCCGTTGACCCAGATTGGGTAGCAGAGAGGCCGGCGGATGATACAGTGGATGATGTCAGAGTGACAGGGCCTTTTTGGTTTGGTGGGTAGGGCAGAGAGCAGCTAAGAGAGCACAGCCTGCATAGCCAGATTTGGCGGCATTATAGTGGAGAGGGACCGGCTCTTAGGACAAAAAGATTATTACAGGGAAACTGCTGTCGCCGCACAAGCATAGATCGAGGTACTACAGGGGCGTTAGCCTGTGCACAGTGTAGGCATAGCACACCACAGCACCACCACAGCACGGCAAGATAGCCACATTGTGCACCACCATAGGCACCGGCCCCACCGCAGGCATAGGCACCACCATAAGTACAGCATGTGGTGTACCCAAAGCAGAACAGGCCACTATTATTAGGAGTCGGGGGATCAGCCTCAGTAGCCATGGTGGCACGGACCCACTATATGGAGGTGAGAGTGGAGGCCCAGTATTATCAAGACATCCTTGATGGTACCAGGGCTGACTATCAGCCATATGCGGCGCACAAAGACGAGACCGCTGGAGCCAGAGATCCCAGAGGGGCGCAGCCATAGCTGGTGGGTTGGTGACAGGGAGGAGGCGAGAGCCAGCACAGGGACCAACAGGGAGAGGGCCTGACGGTGGTGGGGAGAGTTGAGACATCCCTAGAGCGGAGATGGTTTTTTGGATATTGGATATAGACACCGGGTCTGCGAACCGGTCATGTATATAGAGGCCTGCGTGCCTACATATGATTTATTTATTCATTCTTGTTGTATATACCGCCTACGAGCCGAGTATATTTTTGACATGAGAGACCAGCCTGCGAGCCGAGTCGAGATTTTGACAGTGATTGCGGCCTGCGTGCCGGCTTTGTATTATTTTGAGCTGACAGAGGCCCCCATGCAGGGGAAGTTGTATATTTAAACATTGATATATATATATATATATATATAGATGATGATTTTGATCCACATGGTGTGTATACTGATGGGTTTGATGTATATATTTAAAATGTCGTATGTATTTTGTCGATGGTTGTTTTAATGTAGATAGATGATGTTGATGAAATTGTGATGATATATATATGTGTTGATGTGATTCTGATGACAAATAGTGATAATGGTGTAGTTATGTAGGAAAAAGAGGTGGGCGCCACAAAAATTTGCAAAAAATAAAGAAAAGCCCTAGGTTTAAGAAAAAGGAGGCATGTGACCGATATTAGTTAGCTAACCGACGTCGGTAGATTATTGACCGATATCGGTTAGGTAACCGATACCGGTTATGCCAAAATGAGCTTTTCTAAAAATAGAAAAGCTTGGGTGGCAACTTAAGTTCTTATTTTTAGAGTCATGCAACAAGTTAAATACGTGAATGCGACACTGTTTGATGACTGATACAGGTAATTGCATGAAAGAATTGAGTGATAAGGAGGAAAGAGACAGGTAAAGCAATTGTGAGCTGGTATTAAGAAGGCAGAAAGGCTAGTTATATTGAAGAGGGTGGTGAACATGGCTGGACAAGGAGAAGCATCCAACAGGCAGAGACGAGAGGGAAGACAGGTTCCACCCCAAGCTGCTGCATCCCAAGAGGTAAACTGTTTGGTTGTATTTTAATTCTTGCATGTTTTGATGAATAGGATTAGAGAAGGTAAGAGGGTAGAGATGAGAAAGAAAAGGTGATAGGCAAGGGTTTGGGGGTAGGTAAGGTGGTTTTCATGTATGTTTGAGGTACAAAGAGGGGTAAATGAGTAAATAATTATTGTAGAGGATGTTTTTAAGCTAGTTGTATAAGATTGACAGAAGAGCTCGATATCATTTTAGAAATAACCGGTATCGGTTAGAAACTAGTATCGGTTATCTATAACCGATACCTAAGCATCGTATGAAATTCCGAATGTGAGAAAAACACTTGGGGATTTGATTTATTGAATGGTTGTGTGTCATTTTGATGTATGTAGCAGAGGTAGGGTTGAGGATGAATGATAGTGTGCCGCCTTTGTTATCACGAACGAGCGGATGTAACACCAATTTGAATGGGCATTGATAAATTGTGTGGGGTTAAGTGGTATCCGCTTATTATTCACGAATTGCATGCAATCATGCTATGTTGCAGGCATTGATTGAGAGGTGGAATTCAGAAAAGAATACCTTCTATCCGCAACGGGGAGATGACAGATTGACGATGGAAGATGTGTTTAGAATTTTGAGGCTCCCAATTACAGTGAAGACCAAGCAGTGTATCGGGCGCTGCCTAGCTGGCGCGGCACGGGAGTGATAACAGTAGTATTTGGTTCAGCTGCACGAGATTTGACACAACGAGGTTTGACATTCACTTATGGTACAATGTATGCAACACACCCTAAGGAAAAAAGGTTGGCAATGGTATTAATGATAGCGGTGGGGTATTATGCATTACTGAGGGTGGATGGGGGAAGATTTCCAAAAGCATTGATGTGTGTTATTTGGGAAATGATAGAAAGGAGCGTGACTTTCGCATGGGCACCCGCATATCTGGCGGAGTTATACAGGGGTTTATGGGTTTGCAAGTGAAATCACAGGACGACACTGGATTGTGCATACTTATTACATTGTTGGGCCTATGAGCACATTGTGTATTTCATGACCAATAGGCCGACCAATCCAAGAAAGAGAGACAAGAGTGCAGAGGTTGGGATTTGAGACGATGGGTCCGCAGGGTAACAAGAGGCGAGATCCCGTGCCGTGATAGATGACATCGAGTATTATAGGCAGGTATGGGAGATGGTGACGATTACAGATATTTGTTGGAGGCCTTACAGGAACTATATGGTGACAGAGAACATAGCTGAGGAGTTGAGGGGTGTAGAGTGATTGAGGTGGATCATAGGGCACAGGCCGGGTGAGTACGAGAGGATTCCTCTAGATCGCGTGTGGTGAAAATTTGGATTTGTTCAGGATATACCCATGGCTTATAGACCATACATGAGGATCGATGCCGAGGCATTATTCTCACCACCCCGGCCGACACCTCCAGAAGGACCAGAAGAGATAGCAGCCGATCGCAGGGTAATGGATGCAGGAGCAACAGAGGCTTATAGATTATGGTGGGTAGCAGAGCTACGAGGTTCACGTGAGAGGGCCGATCATCCTGACATAGCTGTGATTACAGCAGAGAGAGATTGTCTGCAGGGTTTAGTTCATCAGCTCCAAACACGGGTGAATGAGACAACGGGATTGTTAGCGGTTGCAGAGTCACGAGTGGAGAGACTAGAGGTGAGATTCTGCCATGCGAGAGGACGTATTCGTATGTTACAGGAGATGTTGGTGGATCAGTGGGAGGAACCAATAGCAGTGGCACCTTTGAGGATGGAGAGGCCAAGTGAGTGGCGTCGATGATCACGATCACCACCTGATTCGGGAGGAGGCACAAGGGTCTAAGTGAATTTCATAGGAGTATAAGAATAAATAAGGATGTCGACCTGCGCGTCGATGATAGAGAAGATGTATTTGTTTAACATCTAAATAAAACTAAATATGTATGTTGATTTGAGTGATGATAATAATAAGAATGGTTGTGTTTTGAATGTTTTTGTTTTGAAAAAGGATAAAGATGAATGTTATCAAATAGAAATACACAAAAATATTTATATTTACAACACATGATAGGTTATGGTAGGGGATGGTCGAGCTAACCTTCCCGGATACCCCATGTCTCCTAAGTGCTGCCTACATAGCCCCATCGCACAAAGCAAGGAGGGGCCTCAGATTGATGTAGTTCTCCTTAGGACCAGAGAGAGGTGAATTCGCACAACTTGGTTATAGTTAGTCAATTTGTTGGTGGTAAAAATATTGATATTGGTAGGGTAACATTGTTGGTGTTGGTAAGGGATCGCGATGTTGGTATAGGTATAGGTGAAGTGAAATTTAGCTTACCCAAGTAGTAGGGAACCGTATCCCGATTAAGGTCAACACATAATCCTAGATTCAAGTAAAAAGAGGTAAAAGTGTCTCGTAGTTGAGAAGATCTAAACAAACCACATATTAACATAGGATGAGCTTGAATCCCTAGGTTCCTTGCATAGGTGAGAAGTCGATAGGTGAAAAGAGTCATATAATCACAATATATCGGATATACGTCACGTTCCTTGAGTTTTATTGATTTGACGAATGGTGAGGTGAGGTAGCTGGTATAGTGGGGGTGCAGAGAACTTATTATAAGGTGATTATTCTGACGAAAGAGAACCAAACCTAAATAGACCAGTCCATGACTCAAAAGTGTTGTGGAATACCGCTTTTTTTTTTCTCGGATATAGACCGATCAAGCGGGAAGTCTATATGGGATATGTATTTTGTTGTTCTTGAGGTCTTCATGAAGCTGAGAAATGTGAGAAGCTTCTGATAGAGGCTGAATTTATATAGTTTTCCTTCAAGGGAGCAGTCTATTTATAGTAGCAGATGCAGCTTTTGTGCATAGCTGTCCTTCGGGGGAGCAGTCTATTTATAATAGCAAATGTGGCTTTACACATAGTTGTCCTTCGAGGGAGCAGTCTATGTATAACTTAGAGGTCTATATGTCTGGTTGGCATGAAGCATCTAGTTTTGTAGGAAGTTTGACTCAAGAATATCCCACAAGCGTATAATTGAGAACGTGTTATTTTGATACTTTTAAGTCATGGACTTAGACTAATAGAGGGAAAGCTTCTTTAACGGAGAGGTTATGACCAAACCATGTGAGCTTGATTTTATTTTGAGATGCATGAAACAAATTGTATGAGGTGGTAAATGAGCTCAAGGGATGAGCGCAAGGTAGATAAGAAGTGATGTAACACTAAATTCAACAGGAGAATTGTTGGAGATGCAAGGAATTAAAGGGTTCAGCTCAGTTTACCATTAAGCAAAGCTAAACGATAAGTGCCCGATCCATAGATGTGAGTGATAATGTAAGGCCCAATCCAATTTGGAGCAAATTTTCTGCGTTTTTCTTCTCTAGTTTGGTTACATGTTGATTCTCTTTGAGGAAAAGATCACCAACCTTAAAGGTATGCTCATGAAGTCACTTATCATAAGCACGCTTGATGTGCTTTTGATAGATTTGAAGGTGGTCAAGAGTCGTAAGATGATGCTCATCAAGAAGGTCCACTGGGCTAACCGCTCTTGGCGGAAATCATCATTGGTGAGAATATCCTGAAGAGATATTCTTAGGGAGGGTATTTGTATTTCGAGAGGTAAGACAACCTCGATACCATATACCAAAGAAAATGGATTGGCATTAGTGGAGGTACGAATGCTAGTCCGATAAGCCCAAAGGGCAAAGGGGATGTGATCAAAGCCAATTGCTTCCGTAATCGTTAACAACTTTCATGAGGATTTTGGTTAGGGTTTTATTAGAAGATTCAGCTTGACCATTTGCTTGTGGATAGTAAGGTGATGAGAAGCTAAGTTTAATACCAAAGTTGTCACAAAGGTCTTGCAACAACTTATTTTTGAAAGATTTTCCATTATCTCGTTATCGTGCGATGAGGAACACCAAATGATGAGATAATGTGATGGTTAATGAATTTGACAATTTTTTTTTTTTAGTTGAAATGAGTGGACTGGTTTCCACCCATTTAGTGTAATATTCGGTTGCTGTGATTATCCAATGGTGATGTTACGAAGAGGGTGGGTGAATCTCGTCAATAAGGTCTAAACCCCATTGTGAGAAAGGCCAAAGATCTCTTGTATGCGATTGTAGAGATGGCTAGGAGTATGTTGAAGGTTGGCATGTTGTTGACACATAACACAACGTTTAACATATTTGTAGTAGTTGTTATTAAGAGTAGGCCAATAATAGCCTAGGCGAAGGATCCGTTTGGCCACGGCAAGGCCACTAAAATGTCCACCACAAATACCGTCGTGGACTTGTTGGATGGTATAGGTGACCTCCGCACCGGTTAGACATCGAAGGAGGATGCCATCAAAGCCACGTTTATAGAGGATTCCCCCATGATGACATAATGAGAAACACTTTTAAGAAAAGCACGTTTTTCGTTACTAGTAAGGTCAGGTGGGAGAACAGAGGTTGTAAGGTAGTTGTGAAATTGGTGATACCAGGTATCTTGCAAATTAGCAGACACATTATTTATCATACAAACATCCGGGGCTGAGTAAGATGGGGCAAAGAGTTGTTGGACCAAGACGAATATGTCGAGTCGGATTGGTGAGGCAGGAATTTGTGAGGCTAAGCAAGCCATAGTATCCGTAAATTTGTTAGTGGAGCGGGAATGGTTTGGATAGAATAATGAGAAAATAAGGTCAAAAGGGAATCCACGTAATGTTTGTAATTTTGAAGTTTCTCATTTTTACATTGGTAGATGACCATAACTTGATTGAATACCAGTTGGGAGTCGCCAAAAATGTTAATAGACTTGAAACCTAAGTGTAACACAACCTGGAGACCCAAAACAAGGGCCTCGTATTCCGCTGTATTATTAGTGCAGGGGAAATCGAGCCGGAATGAAAGAGGCATAGGCTCAGCATCATGAGGAATGAGAACAATGCTGGCTCCTCTGCCACGCTGGCATTTGGATCCATCGAAGAAGAGGGTCATTGGATACGACTCCTCACTGAGTGAAAGAGTAGCGATGAGTTCATCGGAGAAATTAAAATTGGTAAATTGTTCCCCAGGTAAAGGGGCTTCCGCGAGTTGGTCTACAATAGTTTGTCATTTTATTGATTTCTAGTGTATAAATTCAAGGTTGAGGTCGGCAAGAAGCATAAGCCATCGGGTGATGCATTGGTTTAGATGTGGTTTAGTGTACATATAATGAATGGGATTCAAGTTGGTGATGACAAAATTTTTGTGATTCAGGAGGTAGTGTCGGAGTTTGGTGGCTACGAATGATAGGGCTAGGCACAATTTTTCTAGATGTGTATACCTAGTCTCGTAATCCATGAGAGTACGACTTATGTAATAAAAGGCTTGTTCTCAATGCTCGGAGCCACGATGTGCGAGCATGGCTCCTACAACATGGTCGGTGGCAGAAAGGTAAAGGTAGAAAGGGCGATCGTCCTGAGGTGGGATAAGCACGGGTGGCTGCAAGAGATAGGCTTTAAGAGCCTCAAAGGCTTGGTGGCACTCTTCACTCCATTGAAAGGCAATGTCCTTTTTAAGGAGATGATGGAAAGGTTGACATCGATCCGAGAGTTGAGAGATGAAATGCCGGATAGATTGGAGTTTACCTTGTAAACTACGCAATTATTTGAGGTTAGTAGGTGGGGGCATTTCTAGGATAGCTTTGACTTTAGCTGGATCGACCTCGATGCCATGCAAAGAGATGATAAAACCAAGGAGTTTTCTCGAAAGGACACCAAAGACACATTTCTTTGGTTGAAGATGAACACAATATTGTAACAGGTGATCAAAAATAATGGTTAAAACATCGAGATGTTCACTGCGATGTTTAGATTTTCCAAGAAGATCATCGACATAATCCTCAAGGATAGTGTGCATAATGTCATGAAAAATGTAAGTCATAGCCCGCTGATAGGTCGCACCAGCATTCTTAAGGCCAAACGGCATGACATGATAACAAAAGGTTCCCCAAGGAGTTATGAAGGTAGTTTTATGTTGATCGGTCGGGGCTACCAAAATTTGATTGTATCCCGAGAAGCCATCCATGAGAGAAAGCATCTCATGGCCTGTAGTGAGATCAACAAGTTGATCAATACTTGGGAGGGGGAAGTCATCCTTTGGGAAAGCGAGGTTAAGGTCCCGGAAATCGTACATATCCAAAGTCCCCCCGTTGCTTTAGTAATGTGTACGATGTTAAAGATCCATTGAGGATAGTCAATAGGTAAGATGAAGGAAATGGAAAGGAGTCATCAAGCTCTTCTTTGACCAAGAGGGCAATGCGTGGATGCATTTTCTCGGTTTTCGTTTAACTCGGTTTGGCATCGTGTTTTAAGGTAATGTTATGGACAGCAATGTCGTGGATCAATTCCTGGCATGTCGGCGTAGACCAAGCGTAAAGCTTGGTTGCGAGCATGGAGGAAGGTAATGAAGGTAGTTTGTTTCGATGCGGTAAGAGATTGTCGATCTTCACAATGTGAGGATCGTCCCCTGGTGTGGATGTTGATTTCTATAATCGACTCATTCAACATGGTTTGAGTATCGATGGAAAGGAGCGTTGAATATAAGAGTCATCCGCACCAAGGTAAGTCGGGATGGAGTCGTCATCCCGGCACTCAACAACATTAATCAAGGTGAGTCCTCTTCGATCATGTCCGGATACGTAAAGGAAGAGAAGATGGGTCTTCATTATCATGTTGATAAGTGAGAGGACCCAGGAAGATAACATTTATGAAAAAAAAAAAAAAAGTTAGGAGGGATAGATTCAGGGTCTATCGACTCTATGGGTGACGATGGAAAAATGGGTGATGATGGTTCGGAAGGGGTGACTTCATCACCTTCCTAGATACAGAAGGATATGTGATGTTTTCAGTGTAGGTGGTTCAGAGAATCCAAGACCACGACGATCTTTGTGTTTACATGTAGTAATGGGAATGATCGTATGTCGGCCTTGTTCATAAAGACCGAAACCGAAGCCCTTCCAAGCACAGCGTGTCAGGAAGGTGAGAGCGAAACGACGATTAGTTAGATATTGAAAATCAGATTGGAAGGGGACCACACCAAGGGGAGGTTCAGGGGTGATAGAGGATGTATCGACACCCCCATACGTTAGGTTGGTGCGGAAATTAGGTGGTCCGTAGGAGATTACTTCCCCCACATGACGGTCATAGGTAGGATGTGCATGTAACTATCCATACTCCTGTGGGGTATGGAATGTGCTAACATTATACAGGTGATACTCCCCCAGCGTAAGGCGTTGAAAGATATCTACTAAGGGATCTGAGGTTGGGATATTGTCGTGGGAAGGGAAGTGGTATTTGCATGACGGCGGGTTCATTGGTCAAGGTGTAGGTGCGGTTGAGGTGGATGGTTGAGGTGTGGTGGAAGTGGATGGTGGGTTGGATGAATGGGTTTCTTGACTGGTACAAGCACATCATTAGGGCGATATAACATATTGTAGGTTTTGAAGGGGGGAGGGTCAGCTTTTACGGTGTAGGACTTCCCCTCGTACTCAATTTTATGCATCTATGTAAGGTGGAGGGAACGCATCCCATAGCCCCAGATCCAAGGGTGACCTAACAACATGTTGTATGGAATTCACCCTCAAGGACATAGAAGAGTTCGGGTAAGGCACGTGGCCCTAAACGAATGTTAAGGATCACAAAGGCCTAAGGTAGAAGCAATAGCATCATTGAATGAACGCAACATGGTGGGGTTGGCACACATGCAGCTAGAGGGGATATTCATTTGTTGAAAGGCTTTGGAAGAGATGATGTTTAGGCTAGCACCCCGTCAATCATAACACGATGCACCCAAATGTCCCCACGTAAGTTTCGAGATGAAAAGAGCGGGTCAGGATCTTCTCGCATGAAAGTCAACAATTTCATCTTCGAGAAACCGACAGAAGAGCAGATTTGCTATATAGAGACAAGTGATAGATTGTTTGGTGAGAGAAGCAACATGGTTGGGTGTTAATATGGAGGTAACAGAAAGTTTTCGTTAGGTAAGACCTCTATCCCTTGAAGGATTTCAATGAGAGCTTGTCGATGAGATTTAGAGGTCCGAATGAGATCATACTGCTGTCATTTTTACATGTGATTGGTGAAGCTATTTGATCATGGTTCGGTGGGCAACTCCATCGAGATGGGGGGCAGGTCCACGAATAACCACTTTAGGTGGTGGTGTGATCGGGATGGTGGACGGAGAAAGAGAGGCTGCAGGTGTGCTTTCTTTAGCTTTCCCATTGTTTTTCTACCCTCGAGTAGCAACACTAATCATGTTGATCTCGTGAACACGAGAGGAGGAAGACGGTAGGTATAAGTCATGGTCTTTGAGAGGTGGGGTTGTAATAATGATAGATCTTGGTGAGATGGGGACAGGTGGTACAGGAGAAAGGATTGAAGTTAAAGGTTTCTTCCTTCGTAAGTTTTCTTTCTTAACCTTTCTATCCGAGAGAGGTGACTGACGAAGTATGGCTTTCAAAGCTTTACATCCCTCTACATCATGTCCTGGTGTGCGGTGGTAAGCGCAGATTTTAGACTCATCATAACCTATAGGTCGAGGTTTAGATGGATCATAAGGTCTAAGTGGGGGTAGGGAAATGGTCGCATTCTCCACCAACATATCCAGGATCTTAGCATAAGATCCTTTGAGCGGGTCAAAGTCAGAGGAAGATGAAGCTATTGATTGGGTGGGTTTTGGTAATGTTTGGGTATGGTTGGTTCGTACGGATGGTGTTTTAGATAAGGGGTTTTGATAATTGGATTTAACTAAACATGGCTTCTTTGGTGCAAAAGGTATGTTTAGCTGGTTAGATGGTGAGGCCACAGATGATGTGGTAGCAGGAAACAACCACGGAGAAAGAGGAGTGACAAGAAACAAATCCTTTGATGATGGAGTCTGTTTAGGGTTGATAGGTGGACAGGATCTCTGTATGGATGTAGAAGGTGCAGGTCATTTTAAAGAAAACGTAGGAGGTACGATGTATTGAGGCAAGGTGGAGGGGTGAGGTCCCAATATAGAAGGTAGGTGTGACGGCGAGGGTTTTAGTTGTGACAGAGGCATAGATTGGACTTGAGGAGATTGGGTCTGTCTCCTAGGTGGATGGACGACTTTATTTTTAGATAAATCTAACCGTTTAGGTGGGTGTGTTAGGCTAGGTATTGGTGAAGTCCCAAGTGTAGGGGGAGGTTTGGTTAGGTTAATAGAGGTGGATGAGGTATTCGGTAGAGATGAGGGGGGTGAAGGTGAGGACATAGGCATTTTGATTTTTTGTAAACACCACGGGTATATGGTAGAGGTGTCTGGATCGGTCATCTCGCATCTCGAGTAGAGTATGGTGTACTCAAACATTCCCATAGGACTCGGCCCATTTATCCTTTGATCGAAAATTTCTTCACCCATGAAGGAAAAATTGATTTTGGGCGTTGCTGGCAATTTCTGCATTTTTTACGGTCATACGGGCATCCTTTACTGTCAAATTTTAGCTCAAAAATCTTCTCCTATGTGGCCATTTGTGATTGGACAAGGTTCAACGGGTCTACTCGAGAAACTTAGCATTTTTTTGTTTTTGGAAAAGGTCTAAATTGTCCCCGCAAGTCCGTAGGCCCTCAGCCAATCAGAGGGTGACATGTGGCAGTTATAAAAGTCAAAACAATGTGAAGGGGTGAAGTGTGGAGGTATGGTGGAAAAATTTTCTTTGGTGAAAAGGAGTTAAAGTATGAAATGAGAGCGCAAGCCCTTAGCCAATCAGAAGGTGACACATGGCAGGAAAGCCGGAGCTATGGAGTACGGAGGAAATGGTGAAAATTTTCCTTTGTGGAAAATGTTGTTAAAATATAAATAAGAGCACTACCCCGCAACCAATCAGGTGAGGACATGTGTCCTGTGGGAGGGTAGAGCCATAGAGGAAAAATGGAAAATTTTCCTTTTTCCAAAAAGAGGCAAAATGTTTAAAATTGAGTCGCGACTTTCAGATCAAATATCATTGCACCATGTGTTAGGCCCAAATCTCAACTAAGCAAAGCGGAGGAAATCGAGAAATTTTGTAAATTTTCAAAAAGGTTGGAAAAAGGTAGAAAGCACCCTAGGCCTGTTTTGGCTTATTTGTGCCATGTGGAGGGCTCAGATTAAAGGGAGAAAGGAAAATTGACAACCTGTACATTTTATCATTTTTACCACCATTTTGGCTCTAGGAAGTGTGGAAATGCATTTTTGCATCGTTTTTCATCAAATTTTTAACAAATTCATGTTGTTTGTGCATGTAAGGACCAATGCACTTGGTTTTGAGGACCTATGCAATGATCAGAGATGTTTTTGAAATGAATTTTTGCCCTAACACGTCCAAAAACGTGAAATATCGATCCAAAAGTCAAGAGTCAAATTTTGGAGGTAAATGGATGAAATAGTGAAAGGAAGGGGGTCTGCATGCTTTGAAGATGAAAAATGTACCTCCACAATGGATAATGATGCAAATTTTGCAACGATTCTTCTCTTTTTGAGACAATTGGAAACTTTTTACACGTGTTCTGTTAAATGTCCCTGTCTACGAATCATGAGGAATTTTGTAAAATTTTTGATCCTTTGGCATATTCTTTTCTTGGGAAAGAAGGCTCGAAGGAGATTGAATGCTATATATTGCATGAATTTTTCATGCAAAGGGTTGGAAGAGTTTACAAATCTTGGAAATCTAAAACTTTCATGGGAAAATTTGGGAAGAAGCTTGTTCTCTGAGTGACCACTTGAGAAACTCATGTAACTCTCTCTGTATCAAATTTCAAATCATGTTAAGTTGGTTGCACATGTATAGCCATTAGCAAACTCTAAGATTGTTTTTCAAAACATTCTCGTTCTTTGATAAATTTGATCATTTTTGAGATATTTTGTGTTGTCTTTTTGAAAACGTTGTGAATGCTTACATTTTAATGCATTTCAAATTTGTGTTTCTAGTTTCCAGTTGAGGTCTTGTGTTTAAAATCTCTCTTGATCATACATGTGTTCATTTATTATGATAGTTTAGTGGCATTTGCAATCTCACATTTAGAAGAGCTTTCATCTGATAAAGAGATAAACAAATTTAAAATCACTTTACCTTCCTTGACTTCAGAGATTGTTTGTAAACCTTTGGGTGCACCTTAGGTCATGATTAAATAGTGATTACTAAATGCTTCATTGGTTCATTATAACTCAATATTTTGTGATAGATGATCAAATATTGTGTGGAAAAGTGTAGATTTGGGCCTCCATTTGATGCACATATCCTAGTTGAAGGGATGATTAACCATTTTGATACTTTTGTGTTGTTAAGTTTCTCCATATTTTGCTGAAATCCTCAAAGAGTCCTCGGCAGACCTTGTTTTGTCTCATCTAAACTTCCACCTAAAAATCATTCAAAACAACTAATCCTACCCTGTTTTATCCCTATTTTTACCTCGATATACGCACGGAAGATCAAAATCCATTTGCTAAAGTATGTAGAACAGATCGGGATTTCAAAATGTCTTGATAACCCTTTCCTTGAATTGAAATTTTCTCCATAATCTGGAAGTGACAACTTTTGAAATTCAGATTTGGAGTGTTGATCATATTTTCCCAAGGCCCCTTCATACTATTTGTACAAATTGAGGGATATCTTCATCTCCTTCACCATTTGAGGGTTATAAAATAGGTCCTCTTACCTTGGTTGAAAGGCACAACCTAAAATAGTTAGGACAAGATCAAGTCCTATTTGAGTGCTATCCATCTCTCCACAAATCTAAGTGCCAGTTAGATCATATCCCCAGCTACAAAATGAAACACACCATGATCCATCTATCTTCAAGCTTCATGCCATATCTTTGATGCTGCTCAGACTGAAAAGGAGAACAAATTTGGGTACCAACACAAGTGGCACCATTTTCGGGGACATTCTTAGTTCAATTTGATTCATGTTCATACATATTTGAATGCATATCAAACCCTCGTAATGTCTTTTGCAAGTTCTTTCATCAAATATATTGTTAAAGCATCATTCTAGACTCATATTTGTAAGGTGTATCTAAAAGTTTCAAACTACCTGTAGTTTTATTAGTTTCAGTAGTAGTTGCACTTCATTTGGATTTGTGGCTAATAGATTCAAGAAAAGGAAGATCTGATCTATAAATTTTTGCAATATTTTTCAGTGTTGATAGGTATTTGACAGAGTATTTTAGTGCATTTTCATGACTAGGGTGAAAGTCCTTAGTGGCGACTCCATGCTGATTTGATCTTGATAAATACTAGTGTCTTAGCTTTTTGTCATTTATTTTTTGGTGTTGCTAATCTCTGCAAAACTAGAAGGAAGAAGATCTCTCTTCATTAGAGACTCGATAAGAAGTTGTTTTCAGATTCAAGGAACTCAGAGTTAGAAGGGAGAAGATTTTGGAAGGTGGTTGGAGAGCAGAGCTCAAGGAAGGAAGTTCCCTTTGTTGAACTTGAGATTAATCATCCTGTCATTGAGGACTATAGTTCTTCTTCAGATAAATCTGAATCAGATATTCCTCTTGAAAATTTGCATTCTCCATCTAGAGAGGGACCTTCATTTGTCTTTGAAAATATTGCTCCTCATTCTTGCCCCTATTTTTCCAAATCTGCTAGAGTTTATCAAGAAGCTGATCCTATAGGGGATATCCATTTTGAAGATTACATTTCTATTCCCAAAGACCTCTCACTCCTCATCATTTTGTTTCTCCTCCAAGATCACCACCTCAAAACAATATGGCTCAGCCTAGACCTCCATTTGTTGTTAACACCTTTGGTCCTATAAAATTTAGAGGAATGAATGGTTATCCAAATGCTATCCCTCAAGATGTCAGAAATAGATTGCCAAAATTCCAAGGTAACAATGCAATAACTGGTGATCAGCATCTCAAACTTTTTGTTAACATGATGGAGGATTTTGAAATAGAGTTTGAAGATGTGTATGTCAAATTGTTCATTCATACACTAGAAGAGGATGCAAGGGATTGGTACAAGGCTCTGCCTGATAATTCTATTGATTCTTGGACTGAGATGAACAATGCATTTAGGTTGCAATATGGTGACAAAACTGATCCTAGGTTTCTATTGTCTGAATTTGAAAATATCAAGAAGAACCCCAATGAATCAGTGCATGAATTTAACACAATATGTTACAATATCAAGAAGAACCGTAAGACTTCCTATTAATCTGAGACCTTGTGAGGAATCTTGTTTAATCAAATATGAAAATGCATTTGACAAGAAAGCAACCTATTATCTAAGAGACAAGAACCCTACCAATCTAAGGAAGGCTTTCACCATGGCACTTAAAATTGAAAACAATATCAAGGTGTTGGGAAACGACCTAAGAGAGATGGAGTTAAATTAGTAAACCTTGACAAGCCTCAAGCAAGAAAGAGTGTTGACTTAGTAGAAGTGGTGAAAAATTTAAAAGGGGTTGTCAAGGAGATTTCCCACAAGTTGGCAAGAGTTGAGAAAGGAACTGAACAGTCCCCATAAGGACAGCCTAGGTAGTAAGCATAAGATAGATTCAGCAATCACGATAGGAATGAGAAGAGATTTGATGACAAAGGTAAAGAGCCTATTGGATTTAGAAATAGGAAATCTTAGGACAAGGAAAATAAGGTAGTGCCTAATCTATTAAATGCTCAAGTGGTTGTTGTTGATGATGTAAATTAGATTGACTAGTGTGAAAATGTTTTTACCCCATCCTCCATGTGGAACAGATCAGAAAATTAAAGAGGAAGTTGATGATGAAATTGATGATGATGCTGCATGATGGAGATCCCTACAAGTTCACCAAGGGGAGCAACTTCAATAGATGTCATAAGTGCTAGGACTACTGCTATTTTTTGGGATTGTATCCAACGGGTACATCTTCTTCCTCCTTCTCATGTTTTAGAAATTGATAATGTACAATCCTTTGAGCTTCCCAATAATGATTTTGAATACTTGAGGGCGTTGATGATTGAGAAGTATGATGGAGGGGTTCCTTCAAAGGAGGATAGGCAGTTACTTATGAATGTTGTAGTTTCCCAAGAGAAGGAGCACAATACCAGAAGTAAAGCTACCAAGGGGCAACAAGCCAAGTCAAAATTTCCATTGCTTACTAAAGAAACTCCAAAGAAAAATACATCTAGTAAAGGCCCTATTCCCCCAAGAAAAACTTGTGATCCTCCCCATGCCCAAACTGAAAAGACTTCCATACCATCTAATGAATTTTCCAATCTTTCCCCTAGTGTTGCTTTACCCAAGAATGCTCCATATGATATTGCCCAAGTCTTGAGTCAGATCAAGATTCCTGTCCCAATTGTTGAGTTGCTTAGGATTCCTGAGCACAAGAAGAGGGCTTTTGAATATTTAGGATTTAGAGAGGAAGAGAGTACCCAAGGTAGAGTTGGAAATAAGGTTGGGATTCCTATTTCCATTATAGAATTGGAACAACCACAAGTGTTGGAAGAGTTAGGGGAACCATCTGAGCTTTACTTAGGAAATTCTTTGGTTAAATCTTAGTTGAACATGGATCCATTTTTCACTACCTTTATTATCAAAGACAAGCTATTACATAACTGTATGTTTGACTCTAGGGCATCATGTAATGTCATTCCTATAAAAGTCATGAATGAATTGGGAATCAAAGTGACAACAAAGCGTATGGCAAGTGTACTACTATGGATTCAAGGGAAGTTCCATTTGTTGGGTGTGTCAAAGATTTGGTGATGCAACTTGCATCTTATCCTGGGAGGAATTTAGAATTGGATGTTATGATTAATTATTTCCTTGCCAAATGGGGTATGCTATTATCAAGGAAATGGGTTGCAGTAAGTGTTTGTGAGAGTGTCCAAATGGACATGTCTTATGCCACTATCCCCATTGAAGGAAACTAAGTAAATTTATACGGAGATGAAAAGATGTTGTACCTTATTGAAGACCTAAACAATGCATCTTATGAAGTTTTGCAGAAGATGCTAGATCGATCACTTTACAAGTTTGGTGGATTTTAGGGAGTATGAATTTTTTGAAAACATATGTCCTAAGTATGCTATTTTTTCATGAAATTTGGTCCCTAATTCAGCCTTGAAAAATGTTAAAAGGTTTGACCGAACACAATGGAGGAGCTTCAAAGAAACTAGATGGTTTACAAATTAAACAAAGAAGAAAAAGAGGTATATTTCAGCTACTAAAAACATATCAAAACCTCTTGGCATTGTCATATCTCCTAAGTATGTTGTTTTTCGAGAAATTTGGTCCTTGATTCAGCCTTGAAAAATGTTAAAAGTTTTGACTTGAACATAATGGAGGAGCTTTAAAGAAACCGGATGGTGTACAAATTAAACAAAGAAGAAAAAGAGGTATATTTCTAGTTGTAAAAATGTATCGAACCTCTTGACATGGAGGACATTGGGGGTTTGCCCTTGATTTTTTTCTTTCAATCAAGGGTTTCTTACCAACTTGATGCAGTGTATAGTGCTTGGATTTTGCTCTATTTTTGGTGTTTTTTTGGTTCATTGTTTGCCTTGGTGTGTGGCAACAATTTTCGTCAATTTCTTAGCTAGTTTTTCGGTGAATTTGGCTCATGACTTCATTTTCCCAAAGGATTATTTTGGCACTTGGTCTACTTTTGTTCTTGTTGCACTCACTGGGAGTGCCCATCCCCAAGCTAGAGCCAATGTTGGTGCCCAATGTTGCACATGCCATGCTTTGCTAAGGAGAAATGTATTTTTGCCCTATTTCAAAAAAAAATGGCTTTGGATCTTCCCATCCTTTGAATTTGATGAAAAACAACTCGTATATGTGTTTAAATGCTTTGAGTTCATTTTTTCTCCATTCTTACACCATTTTGAGGAATCTCTTAGTTTGCACTGCATTTTTCCCTAATTTTCCCGTTCAAATGCCTTTATCATTTGTTCCATTTTTCGGCCTTTGGAGCTCAAAATTGTTTGATTTATACTTATTTTCCCTCAAAAATCCCTTGCCATGGTCGTAAATTGCTTTGAATCACTTTCCATTTGTCCTTTGATTAAAAATTTCTTCACCCATGAAGGAAAAATTGATTTTGGGCGTCACTGGCAATTTTTGCATTTTTTACGGTCATATGGGCGTCCTTTTCCCATAAATTTTAGCTCAAAAATCTTCTCCTATGTGGTTGTTTGTGATTGGACAAGGTTCAATGGGTCTGCTTGAGAAACTTAGAATTTTTGTGTTTTTGGCAAAAGGTCTAAATTGTCCCTGTAAGTCTGTAAGCCTCTCGATTAATCGAGAGGGTGACATGTGGCAGTTAGAAAATTCAAAATAGTAGAGGGGTGGAGCTACAAAGGCACAAAGTGGAAAATTTTCCTTTGGTGAAAAGGAGTTAAAGCATGAAATGAGAGTGCAGGCCCTCGGCTAATCAGAAGGTGACATGTGGTAGGGAAAGGTGGAGGTGTGGGAGTACAGAGGCATGGTGGAAAATTTTCCTTTGGTGAAAAGGAGT
This sequence comes from Taxus wallichiana var. yunnanensis, assembly GCA_018340775.1. Classification (NCBI taxonomy): domain Eukaryota; kingdom Viridiplantae; phylum Streptophyta; class Pinopsida; order Cupressales; family Taxaceae; genus Taxus; species Taxus wallichiana. The sequence continues at coordinate 603,897,109 of CM031244.1, forward strand.
TAAAGTATGAAATAAGAGCGCAGCCCTCACCAATCGAAGGTGACACCTGGCAGGGAAAGGTGGAGGTACGTTAGTGCAGAGGAAATGGTGAAAATTTTCCTTTGTGGAAAATGTTGTTAAAATATAAATAAGACCGCTGCCCACAGCCAATCAGGTAAGGACACGTGTCTTACGGGAGGGAAGAGCCATAGAGGAAAAGTGGAAAATTTTCCTTTTCTAGAAAGAGGCAAAATCATTAAAATTGAGCTATGACTCGCATCCATCATATTGCGCCACGTGTCAGGCCCAAATCTCAACGGTGGAGCGGCGGAGGAAATCGAGAAATTTTACAAATTTTCAAAAAGGTTGGAAAAAGGTAGAAAGGCACCCTCGGGCCTATTTTGGCTTATTTGTGCCACGTGGAGGGCTCAGATTAAAGGGAGAAAGGAAAATCGATGGTAACTGTACATTTTGTCATTTTTACCACCATTTTGGCTCCAGGAAGTGTGGAAATGCATTTTTTGCATCGATTTTCATCGAATTTTTGACAAATTCATGTCATTTGTGCCTGTAAGGACCAATGCAATTGGTTTTGAGGATCAATTTGAAGATCAAAGATGTTTTTGAAATGAATTTTTCCCTAACCCATCCAAAACGTGAAATGTCGATCCAAAAGTTACAGAGTCAAATTTTGGAGGGAAATGGATGAAATAATGAAAGGAAGGGGGTTTGTATGCTTTGAAGATGAAAAACATGCCTCCACAATGGATAATGATGTGAATTTTGCAATGATTCATCTCTTTTTGAGACAACTGGAAACTTTTTGGACGTGTTCTGTTAAACGTCCTTGTCTGCAAATCATGAGGAATTTTTGTAACAAATTTGATCCTTTGGCATATTCTTTTCTTGGGAAAGAAGGATCGAAGGAGATTGAATGCTATATATTGCATGAATTTGTCATGCAAAGGGTTGGAAGAGTTTAAAAATCCTAGAAAACTAAAAATTTCATGGGAAAATCTGGGAAGAAGCCCATTCTCTGAGTGACCACTTGAGAAACTCATGTAACTCTCTCTATATCGATTTCAAATCATGTTAATTTGGTTGCACATGTATAGCCATTAACAAGCTCTGAGATTGTTTTTCAAAACATTCCCCTGCTGATAAATCTAATCATTTTTGAGTTATTCTATGTTGTCTTTGGGAAAAATTTGTGAATGCTTACATTTCAGAATGCATTTCAAATTTGTGTTTCTTATTTCTGTTGCAGTATTGTGTTTAAAATCTCTCTTGATCATACATGGTCTCATTTCTTGTGATAGTTTAGTGGAATTTGCAATCTCACATTCAGAAGAGCTTTCATTTGATAAAGAGATAAACAAATTTAAAATCACTTTACCTTCCTTGACTTTAGAGATTATTTGTAAACCTTTGGGTGCACCTTAGGTCATGATAAAATAGTGATTGTTAATGCTTCATTGGTTCATTCTAACTCAAGATTTTGTGATAGATGATCAAAGATTGTGTGGAAAAGTGAAGATTTGGGGCTCCATTTTATGCATATATCCTGGTTGAAGGGATTAACCATTTTGATACTTTCTTTTGTTAAGTTTCTCCATATTTTGCAACAATCCTCAAAGAGTCCTGGCAGACCTTGGTTTGTCTCATCTAAACTTCCACCTAAAAATCATTCAAAACAACTAATCCTACCCTGTTTTACCCCTATTTTTACCTGTATACCCACATAAGATCAAAATATATTTGCTAAAGTATGTAGAACATATCAAGATTTCAAAATGTCTTCAGTAACCCTTGCCTTGAATTGAAATTATCTCCATAATCTGGAAGTGACAACTTTTGAAAGTCATATTTGGAGTGTTGATCATATTTTCCCAAGGCCCCTTCATACTATTTCTACAAATTGAGGGATATCTTCATCTCCTTCACCATTTGAGGGTTATAAAATAGTTCCTCTTACCTTGGTTGAAAGGCACAATCTAAAATAGTTAGGACAAGATCAATTCCTATTTACGTTCTATCCATCTCTCCACAATTCGAGTGTCGGTTAGATCATATCCCCACTACAAAATGACACCCACCATGATCCATCTATCTTCAACCTTCATGTCATATCTTTGATGCCACTCAGACTAAAAAGAAGAACAAATATGGGTAACAACACACGATCCCAACCTGCCAAGACTCTTGTGGACCTCTCCTAGTCTCTCTAACCTTCTTCTACATTACTACATCCTCCTCCAATTCACCTCATGAGTCCAAGACACAATCATCAATGCAAGGTATCAACTATAGTCATTCATATTCATCTAGCATGGATGACTCATATTGGTGCAAGTTATTACAGTTTACTACCGAGTACATCCTCATAAATGACCTTTTCCAACCTGGTCCAATATGGTGAAAGTTCCATATCATAGTGGCTTGAGCTTCCATTGCTAACCTTGTAGTCTCTCCTTTCTCAAGTAAATCCAAACTCTATCTCTAACATGAAGCTTATGTTCTCTCCTTTTCTAATCGTGCATAGCCTTGTACTTGGCTTAAAATTTATCTAACTATTCTTTGACCTTGTGATGGATTTACTGATCCTCTCAATGAATTTGTTTTCTCTAGTCACATCTATGTCTCATGTCTCATGTCTCCTCCTCATCATGATTCCAAACTACTATATCCAGTAGATTTGTAGGTAGATATCCCAAGCATACCTCAAATGGTGACTTCATAGTGGATGTGTGTACTTCCTGGTTATAGGAATGTTGAATGTAGTCTAAGAACTCTCGTCCCAAGTCCTTGGGTATTTGTAATTATACCCTCGATCAACTACATGAAAGTCTTGTTCACCACCTATGTCTTTCAATCTATCTTTAGATGGAAATTCATGCTCATGTATAACTTGGTATCCATCTTGTCCCACAACGTAGTCCAAAACATCCCTAATAACTTGGAATCCTTGTTAGAAATAAAATACTTTGGAAAACCAAAATACACCCATACATTAGCAAAGAAAATATCTACTACCTAATGTTATTTTACTATCATTTTACATGCCATAAGAATACACATCTTACTGAATCTATCAAAAAAAACATAGAGATAGTCATGGCCATGTTTAGATAGGTAATCTTCCTACAAAATCTATTGAAATGTCCTCCCATGGATGAGTAGGTACTGGAAAAGGCATATATGAACCCTCCTTCCTAGTCTTAGGCTTTTTGATACAACAAATTTTACATCCACGTATAAATTTTGATACTTCTTCTTGCATGTTGGGCCGCACACGTACCTTTGCAAGTGGGCTAGGGTCTTACCAACACTTAAATGCCCCCTACTTTCGAGGTTTTTGCTTCCCTCATCAATAGAATTCTTGCTTCTTTAGGCACACAAAGCTTCCCCCATCGGTATAGTAGCCTGTCCTTGAGAAAAAAATATTCAATCCCCATCATTTCAGCCCCTTGGGACTGCAACTACTGAAATTTCACCCCAAAGTCTTTGTCCTAGGCATATGCCTATCTATAATCTTCCTTCGTAAAGGGCTCGATCTAAGAGATAGTGGCCAATAAGGAGAACTCATGTTTGGGAAGTCTAGAAAACATGTCTCCCACCAAGTTTGTACTACCCTTATAGTATTTGATCACTAGATGGAACTATCGAAGGAACCCCATCCATTTGAAGTGTCTTTCTTGTTGTAATTTAGAACATGCTTGCAAATACCGGAGAGGTTTGGGTCGGTGTGCATAATAGTTTCTTTACCCAACAAATAAGGCTTCCATTTTTTAATTTCCTAAACTAGTTCAAACATTTCCTTATCATATATTGAATATCCTTTAACTGCTGAAGTAAAAGTTTCAGAATGATAGCATACGGGTTTACCTCCATGAAGCAACATTATGCCCATAGCATGATCACTGGCATTTGTTTCTTCTTTAAAGGGATGCTACAAATTAGGAAGTGTAATTACTGGAGCATGAATAATCTTGTATTTAAATAACTCAAAGGATTTGTCTTGTTCCTTACCCCATTCAAAACCCTTACTCTTTATGTCCACTTTGTGTGTAGAGGTGCAACAATCATGAAGAATCCCAAAATGAACTTCCACATGTATTGTCTTGCTCCCAAAAATTCCTAGTTTCTATGGCTTCGTTGGTTTTGGCCAACTTGTGATGGCTTACACCTTCTTTGGATCCAGTAGTATCTCTCCTCCTCCAACCACGTGCTCAAGAAGATAGACAAGTGACTATTTGGAAAATTCACCTTTCTCCATATTACAAACCAGTTTTTTCTCCCTAAGAACTTGCAAGACTTGTTGTAAATGAGTTAGATGTTCCTCCAATGTGGCACTAAAAATAAATATATTATCTAGATAAAAAGTGATGCATGAATCTATGAAATCCCACAATACATCATTCATCAATCTCATAAATGTAGTGGGTGCATTACATAAACCAAATGTAAGTTATAACCACTCATACAAACTTTGTTTTCTCTTTAAGGAAATCTTTCATATATCCTCCTTCATACTAACCTGGTGATAACTTGACTTGAGATCCAACTTTGTGACTAATTTTGTATGTTGAAGCTGGTCCAAGAGATCATCTATGTGGGTAAGTGGGTATCTATTCTATATGGTGATCTTGTTCAAGCATGGTAGTCAATGCACATTATCAAAGAACCATCCTTCTTTGGTGCCATCACAATATGTGAACCATATGGTGAGGTTCTTGGATGTATCACACCCTATTCTAGAAGTTCCTAGAGTTGTTTCTTTACTTTAGTAATCTCTAGAAAGTATTTCCTATACAACCCGATGTTACGTAGAGGGGACTCTAACAACAGTTGAATCTCATGCTCTACTTCCATTTTTGTGGCAACCCATTGGGAGCTTAAAAACTTCCTAAGAATACTAAATAATACTATCCAAATCGTATTTTCCAAGGTTAGAAATATCTTAAACTTCTACCCCATCTTTTTTATCCTTTAACAAAAGTAAACAAAACTGATTATGATTTTCCTGAATAATTCATTTTCCTTGGTTAACACTCACCATATAACTCGTGTCTTACACTAGTGTTCTTAGATGTTGTAGTTGATCCCATCCTTGAGCCATCTGTATTAGTTTTCCTTCTCATAAATATAGCATCCCCGATATATAAGTAAGAACTCTTGAAAATAACATCAAAAGCATTAAGTAGAATAACATCATCTTCCAATACATCAATATATTGGAAATTTATCCCAAAATTGACCTTACATATTTGTTTTACATGAATTTCAACACCCTTCTTTACCCAACCCAAAGGATAATGGTGTGGATGCACGTAAGTCTCAAGACAAAGCTTCTTTACAAATACTTCAAAACTCAAGTTAGACTGATAAAGCGGTATTAACCAAATCATTTACCTTAGTTCTCTTGATCTAGATTTTGATCTAGAATAGTCTACTCATCTCCTCTTCCTAGTTCTCTATGTTGGTGGTCGTGCATCTAAGCCTCTCATCTACATAAGATTCATATTCAATTCCCACCTCCCCTTCTATCTTTGATTGTGATGGAATCCATTTAGTCCTTGGTTCGGTTATTTAGATGTAACTCCAGATGAAACTTCCAACACGTAGCGTCAGTATGACCATTGATATAAAAATTCTTACAAAAAATTCTTAGGATCTTTACAAGTATTTAAAATAGTTGTAGCTTGTTTACCTTTCCCTTTCCACTTATCCTTATTACTTGTTTTCCCATGTTCTTTATTCTCCGATTTTTGACTACTTTTTCCTTAGCTCTACTTCTCATTGCTTATTTTCATCATCTATGTAGTATGCTTGTACACACAACTCATTGAGACCTATGGGATTTGTGGAAATGAATTTTATTCAAAGGTGAGTGTGAGGTCCTCCCAAGTACTTAGTCATAATATCCTCATCCTCCAAGTCCATGTTCAAGAACATGGCTCGCCTCGAAACTCCATAGTATAGTCCTACACACTTTGACCACCGCCTTGTCTAAAATATTGTCATTAAATCATTTAGTCACTCTTGTGGCCAATATGATAGAAGTCGGCTCTAAGTAACTCTCTAAATTCTTGCCAAGATTTCACAATAGGACATTTCTTCTTTTCACAAGTGGCCATATGGGTTTCCCACCAAACTAGAGTGTGTCCCTCCATTTTGAGATGTAAAAAGGTGATCCTTTTAACCTCATTAACATAATGGATGCTAAAGTAGACTTCTAGCTAGTTTCACCATTTATCAAGCAACTCTGCATCTACTTGTCCTTTACAGATTTTTATTTCGACTTTCCTCTCAACTTTAAAAGGAGCATGATCACATTTTACCTTTTCTCTTGCATTTAAAGTCTCTTCTTCATGTTCTTCCACATAATCTTCCCGATGGTGGCTCCTCCCTATGCCAAAATTTTTGGCTAAACCTATAACCTATGAGATCATGGAGTCTTGCTTAACATAAGCCATCTTCTACAAATCTACAAGTTATTCTTGTCTTCTAAACATCCTATCCATCATGGTCTCAAAGATCTCGATCTCTACGAGACCAATTTTTCCTCCTCCACTTGTCCCCAAATTCTCTGTTTCCACTTCCTTATAGAAATATATGGGTCACAAGTTAAATCCTCTTTGCCTTTAGATCTCATCACTATCATACAAATCCTAGAAAGAATACCAGAATCCTGGATACTTGCTAGCTATGATACCAAAATGATCTGTAAAATCTCTACTTTGGAATTGTTCACAGAATCACAATTAAATTTTGTTGTTCTAATTTTGATTAAAAATGATAGAGATAGCTAGTGAATGAATTTTATTATGCTTAGAATCAACAATTGTATCAAAAGTAAAGAATATAAACTCATGAACACCAACAATTTTTATCCTGGAAACCTCTAGAGGAGGAAAACTAGTTGGGAAGGGAAAATTCTCTTTCTTCCCACTTTTATTGGCCAATTCAAATAAGAATTATAGAATTTACAATAAGTATGAAAGAGAAGTAGATAATATCTCACACTTCCTCCCAAGTACTCACTTGTAATGCCTCAACATTCCTTTCTTTTACAAACACAATTACAACACTAAGAATTCCTTACTCACTTGCTTTCATGCTTCAATAATACAAAAATCCCCTTCCTACATGTATTTATATCCCTTCTCATGTCCTTTCATGCACTGGAGGATGGGAAAGTTCATGAAGGAGAAGATACATGTACAACCTTTCTAATTATACGATTATTTGTTTCAAAAAAAAAAAATTTGTCCAAGAGTGTCGGGACCACCGCCGGGATGGGAAGAAGTTCTATAACCACCACTCTACATAGAGTGGTAGTTCTTTTAACATAAAGATAGAACCTCCTTTTATTCATTTTCCTTCTTTTTGTTGGTTGATCTGATTAAATAGAGTCATTTTTTATCCCTATGGATCATACAAACATTTAGGCGAGTTATGGCTTTGGACAACCCACAAATGTTTTGAAATTGATGTTGGGCTTGTTGTAGTGGTGAGCACATGGGAACATTTTTATTTCTCTTCCATTGGGCTTACCTTCTTATATTTGGATTAGAAATCCTTGCTTCATGAGATGGTGCCATAATCTGGGTCAGGAAAGGAAGGCCAAGAGGCCTAGTTATTACAAAGATTTAGTATCAAGATTATAGGTGGGAGATGTGGTGTGGAGGCCATACCTAGATTTCCATGATTGGCCCAAGTTTCCTCATGATGTTTTATGTTTATAGAAGGATATTTGGATACATGGTCATAGAGATGGAGAGGATGACCTTCTGTGTTTCAATCATGTTAGGCAAGTAGTTTGGGTGACACATGGTATAACCAAGGATCTAGTGCAGTATAAGTGAGAGGATGGGAATAGTGAGACTCTACAGCTATTCAAGTGAGACCTATAATTAATGATGAGAAGAAGGGGCATATGGGTCTTGATGATGAGGGCCATATTGTTCCAATTGATGATGTGGTGTGACTCTATATTTTACTACATGGTGGGCCCGATCACTAAGGACTTTTGATCGGACTAAGGTAACAAAGAGGGAATCACAGAAAGTAAAATAGGTACATACTTGGGTGGTAGGAGGAGCACACGAGGCACCGAGAGGAGGAAAGGGGTGAAGTTGATCATGTCATAGCCACAAATATTGCACTAGTGATGGCCGAGAAGGCCACAATGGAGGGAGAGAAATATTTCAATCAAAGAGAGCATGATGACTTTATGGGAGTTTAGGATACCCTCATCATAGAGAGGGATGCTTTTATTTTTATCAAGAAATCCTTCAGTTGCAGCTTGTACATGCCTCTATTGATAGAGACAAGTACAAGGGTCAGAGAGATACACTTTGGAAGGCCTTAGGAATCACAAGACCTTTTATATCTGGCACAGAGTTATCGTTGATGGTTCGGTAACTGGGGAATCTGAAGCACCTCCTCCTATTATGGTTTCAGTGGCACATTACGATGTTATGCAAGTGGAGAGAGACTACTATGTGGACCTAATCATTAAGAGCTATCATGATGCTACCTTATATGTTAATCATGTAGTTTCATAAGGGGAAGCCACGAGTAGTAGTGAGGCCTAGTGTTAGCACAACGAGCATGGCACAACCACCTCGAGAGGCTAAGGAGATGGGAGGATGGTGAGGGAGGAGATGAAGGAGAGGATTTTGAGATGAGTGTTCATGAGGTGGTGGAGATGCAGGTGTACTGGAGGCACTACTACTCCTAAATGAGAGGGTGGTGCCAACATAGCGTTAGGAGACATCGACTTTACTACATGACTGTATATGATGTTATAGGCTCATTGAAGCCCATTTTTGCATGATTATACATTGATTATTCAAACATCTACGATGTATACTTTGGACATTAATATATATATATATATATATATATATAATGATAATGGTTTAGGATTTATTCTTGTGTTTTGATTTGTATATGGTATAGTTTTGCATGTTCTATTTGGAATGTGTTGATATTTTAGATGGATTTGGAAGGATTTGATATATTATGATTTTTTATTAATGTTTTCGTGAAAATGTGTAATAGGGAAATTGACAATTTCCACGCACTATAACGATACACCCAGTGTCAAATTTTTCAAGTTATATCATTCCAAGATACATCAGCTCTATCTAGTCGGTCTAGTAACCTCCCATCAATGTTAATTCATTCCTCTAGGTGATTTAGGAATGTCAAATCAACCCCCCTAGGTGATTTTAGGAAGTTCTGAAAAGATGTTATCTTATGGCAATATTGGGAAGGGCTATCGTTGGCCTTCCCAGGACTAGATCAACTCCCCTGGAGTGGAACGGAAGGGCCAAATTCAAAATGGAGGTGAATTGAAGACCTCATAACATCGGGGAGATGATTTTGGAAATTTTCAAGAATTTTTAAAGACTTGGAGTATTCGAGTAAAAACAAGGTTTATGAGCCTAAAACAATTGTTGGGCTTCAAAAGAAGATTCTAGGAGCTCCAGATGGAGTTAGAAGTAAAAATATATATATCAGGAAAGAGGATTCTGAGACTACATGATGGTGAAATCATATATTTCACATGTATACATTTTTACACCCACCAAAGAACAAGGACATCCCATGCGTGCATTTCAGCCTATCACCCGGCGGGCGCCGGGTGCTCACTCATGGCACACACAGTGTCGAGTCTCTGTTTTATGTGATTTAAGTGGGAAATAATCATCTATGATAGGAAATTAACAAGAGTGAGTGGACATAAGACATACATTCATCATAGAGCTTACTTAACAATAAAAGAATACTTAACAATTTATAAAACTAAACTAAAAAGGAAATGTATATGATTTTATATTCATTCATATAACACACATGAAATAGAACTATGCAGATATATGTATAAACCAAAGTCTATTATATTTATATTCCAACATCTCTGAAAACCTCATCACATGCATTAGATCCATTATAGAATATCACAACATGGTAGACTGAAGTCATACATCATAACTAGATTAGAGTCCTCCTAAACATGAAAGGAAAATTTCATACCCAAACCCCTTGATACATCCTTTCCCTATAGGTCATCTACCCAACCCAACCCAATAGAGTTCCTCACAGCATTTCTGTAGAGCTCCACTCTCTATTGATCTCTCTCTGCCCATTAATTCCTCTACGGGTGCTTGTATTTATAGGCCTCTTGAATTGCCAACCCATATTTCTAAGGCTTCAGATCTGTCGCCAAGTGTCCAAATGTGGTCCTCCATGGGAGCATGCTCCTCCAAGACTGAGCTCTCCACTCCTTGCCATGATGGTCTTCTAGAAGCTTCCATCGCAGGGCATATTCCTTCCTAGGCCTACTGCCGCCACCGACACCTTATCGACTCTGCATGCGTAGTTGGGTTATGCTTTTCACGTGTTCTTCCTGATATGCCAAATATGGCTAAATCTCGAAATTCCTACGTTTCCTTACATGTGCACACTACTTGTTCTATTAAACCCTCCTAGAACCCTGTCCTGCACACTTTCTACTTGTGCACCCTTCTTGTACTTAGCCAATAAATTAGGGTCCCAACATCACCCCATACTATGCCTGTTCTCCTCCACTCAGGAACACATCTTCAAAGAATAAAGAATTACAATGGATTCTAAAAGAAATAATGATTTGGAAAATAATAAGGGAAAGAAGAATTTATGAAATAATGGGGAAGTGTTGTTACTGCTACAATAGGAGAGGAAAATATTTCTTTAATTCAGCCTCCAATTTATTCCTGCATCAACTTCATTTTGTGCTCTTTGGCAGAGGTCACCGACTAGGGTGCTTACCTCATCAAAACTCAGTCCATCTCCTTGAGTATTCATTTCCTCAACCACCCCTTCCAGTTTCTTGCCCACATCCTCAAGTGCATCCATCCCCTTTGTGATTTGTGGGTATAACCCTTTCATTCGGTTCTTGACTAAACCTCATAGGACTTCAATGGCTTCAGAATTCTTCTCAACCTTGGCCAAGATCCTATCCCACTCACTTTGTTCCCTTTGTTCTTCTCTTGGAATTATTTGAGCTCTGCCTCATGAGTGGTAAAAAGAATGCTCACCACTCTATCCCTATCTACATAGTTGTCATATGCAGCCTCAACAACTTTGGTAGAAATTTTTACATCAACAAGGACCTTTCTGTACTCAGAAATGATTGCTACAACCTTTAGTTTATCTTCCCTTTCTAGGTGTGTTGATATTTCTTTCCCAAACTCTAAGGCCGGTGGCCAACTCTCCGTGGTGAGCATACATGTTAAGTCTTCTAGGAAATCTATGAACATCCATACTTTTGCGTGGGTGGTGCTAGGTCTGGATGCTTGAAAAAAATTGCATCTGTGTGGATTATACCTTCTTGTATACCTCACGCACCCTTGAATTTTCTTACCTTATTTCACGGTTTAGTTATGCATTGATTAGTTCCTCTTGCTTTAATTGCTTGGTAATTTCTTCAAGATCTTCCTCTTCTCTAGTTCTACCTCTAGGAATTTTACCTTGTCATTCCTCCCGAATAACCTAGCTTCTAATTCAATCGAGACCTTATTCAACGCATTACTGAGACTTGTTCATCTCGAAATCTGTTGAGCACTAACCAAGGGATTGGCTCCTTCCGAATAAGGAACCTTCATTATTTCCACTTGGCTTACCTTGAATTCTAGCTTTTCGATGTGGGACTCAATTTCCAGAGAAAGCATTTTCCTCGTCTCGAGGGTATGCACCTTCCTTATCAAATAAATTCATGGATAAGAGTTGCTTTGTCAAGATTTATGCTTTAGAAACACGTGTGCAACACATTATTTGGATCATCAATATAGTCCTTTCGTGGTCTCTAGATCTTCATGCACTTTCCTCTTGTGTGCGTGCCCTTAGGAACATTCCCGTCGACTGGGCCTCCTACACTACCGTGATCTTTTCCTACACTTTCTTCTTTATCTTCATTCATAATTATATCAATGCTATGCTCCAACCCTTTTTCTACCAAGGATTTAATGATTTTTGTAGACACCTATGATTTATCCTGAAAATTTTAAATTCTTAAATTGTGTTAGTTATCCCCTTGTTCACAAATTGGTGACATATCGTCAATAATGCTCATCTTTTGTCCTATCACCATTAATTAATTACATTACACTAATTAATTAAGTATTCAATTCAACAAAAACCTAATCAATGACCTTTCGTTAATTAATCCTTCCTTCTATCTAGACTAATAAATTATTATTAATTAATTAGCTTCCCCTTTCATTAAATCAATAAATCATTATTTAGTTGATTTAATTCCCTTCTATAGTCTAAATCATGCTAATATTCCTCTAAAAAAAAAATTTAAGCTTACACACCTATTAATTAATCACTTTGGTTAGTTAATAAACCCCTTTATCCACATGATTCAATAAAGGAAAAATTCAACTCCCCTAAAGTTAACTCAACCCTTTCTAAACCCCCCTTATCCACAACTAGTGCAACATCTCTATTATCCCACATACAAAGGGATGTAGAGATTCCTCTATCCATTGGGCTATATAAAGAGCCATCCTCCTACCTTTACACTTAAACCTATTCTTTGAGAAACAAAAGTGAGCATATAGAGCATAAGCTATAACCATTTTGTCATCTTAGAGAATTTTTCATTGAGAAGCTAAGCTACTTTCATTTCTTATATTCATCCCCCAAGTTTTAAAGTCATATGGAGATATGTCAAATGGTCTTGTAGCCATGAGTTTATAAAATTCCATTCCTAGAAACCTTGTGATTTCAAGCACATAATCAACTCTTTGATTGCTAGAGGTTTACCTAGGTTCAAAGAGGAAAAAGAGATAGAAGTTAGTTTATTTGACATATTAGCTTGAAATGTTCATGTTTAATATAGAAATGTTGATAAGTTAGATTTTTTTAAGCTCTTATCATGATGATGCATAGGTTTAGTTTAGTATTGTATTGAAGCTACTAGGTGTTAGTATCAACTTTACTTTCATTATTATCTATCACATGCATACATATGGCATGCCTAGTGGGAGGGTCCTTCATCCCTTAACATTCTAGCTTGAATTCTATTTTTTTGGCTAACCTTTGATGTGCACATATAGCAAATAATGTTTAATTTCTTAGAATTTTTCTAGTATTATATGTGTAGGTTTTCATTTAGAGCTATCATTCTAATGGGTTAATGTCAATTTTGAGCTAGCTTACTAAATTTTGAAGTGTATTTTTATTGCAAGGATGGCACACACACACTAACCCTAGTGTAGCCACGTTAAAACCGGCACATGTATGCTAACCACGGCGTAGGCACACTTTCAGTGCGCAGACACTCTATTCGTACTATACCTTCACTATAACTAAAAACATGTCGTGCCAACGTACATACCTTAACCTTGGCATAAGAATCTCTCAGGTGGTACAGCCACACTATCAGAGCTTCCATACCTTTATTTTGTTACCACTGGTGCACACGCTTAAACCTCAAAGCATACATACCTTAACCCCGGCACAGTGCATCTCTTAGGTGGCGCAAGCACATTGTCTTAGCTTCCATACCTTTCATTTGCTACCCTGGTGCACATACCTTAACCTTGGCACACATGCCTTGGTGCACATACCTTAACCCTGGTGCAGGCATCTCTCTAGTGGCATAGGCATACTATCTAAAGTTTTGTATTTTTTTAATGCCCGAGAGCACATGCTTAAACCCTGACACACAAGCCTTGACAAGCATACCATTATCATGGTGCAGGCACCTCTTGGATGGCACAGATGCATTGTTTGATCTAAAAACACGAGAGGGGTGTGGAAACCCTAACCCACGTACATATACCTAAGTCAGCGCACGAGGTGCTTCGGTTTGAATTAGTCTACACACTTCAGTTTCCTAAAATTTTGTATGCTAAAGTGCTAACTTCTTTACAGGTTTAATCTGACTAATGTTTACTTCTGCAAGGTATGTTTACATCCTTCTCTAGATTAGATTGACTTTGCACACTTTCTTGTAAGTGTAAGATCGTGTATGCTCTTCCCTCACGTCCTTTGGGGTGATCTTGGGAATCAAAAATGATTCTTAGGTCTTTTGGCACTTTAAAAATGTTGAGAATGTCCTAATTGAGTAGAAATGAGTTAAATTGGTGTGTTTGAATTAATTTTTTTCCATTTGGTAATTTCTTGGATTCTAAAAAAATGTCACGTATGCTCTTCTCTTGCATCCTTGGATGATCTTGAGAATCAAAAATGATGTTTATTCTCTTTATGGAAAATTACTAACCCATTGTGTAGAACAAAACACATGCTTGTCAAAGAAAGGTGGAGTCAAAACAAAATCAAATTACTAATACAGTTTCCACGCAGGTTTCCAAAAGCTGTTCAAGCAAACCACATCAAATTAAACAAAATAAAAAGAACATCACATTCAAAACATTGTATTTGTAGGTTCGGATAAGGGTACATCCCATTCTCTTAAAACTAGGACATAACCCCTTTGGCATAAGCCTTAAGCTACAACAATGGGGTGGTCCTAGGAACCCCAAAGTATTCCACGCAAGAGGGAACCTTATGGATGAAATGGGAAGTGCTCTACATAACCTACTTAACTAGTTTTTCCTTGTGAGTTAGTGTTACCAGTCCATATGGTGACCCGAGTGAGAGTACACGTGGACACACTTGTTGCCCACTAGACTTGAAGGGGGTAAAGTAAAGTTGAGATACTCCCAAATTAGTCATTGTGACTTTTCAAGTAAATCGATCTCTCTTAAGATAGATTTGTAACAATTAGTTGAGAGAACCACTTAGGAAGAATATCTTTGTCCTGGAGCCCACTTTGACCATTTCAAAATAGTTTTGAGTTGTGAGCCATCATTCATCATGAAATGTGGGAAGCATTACTTTTGCTTAGTTTTTCACTTGCCTTAAGGTGAGGTGAAACTCTACCAAAGTAAAGCCAACATTTTTCACCCCCATTTTGATCTACTTCCTTCACTTTCTTTTGACAATTTTTTTAATCAAAAGAAGAGTGACTACCTTTGTGTTATCAATTGATTGTTTCTGCCACTTTTTTGTCTATTTACGCCCATCCATATTTTTGGTTGGGTAAGTTAAATGTCTAAAGTGTGTGGAGACATATTCATATCATTGGTATCCTTTGTGATCTTGATACCCAAGTCAAGATTGTCATCATAGTTAGGCTTGGTTCATCATCTTGAACTTCCTTGGAAAGGTTACCTTGTTTATATCATATCACTACAATTTTGGTATTTACATCTTGTTTCTTGTAAACTTGACCTAAATATTTACATTATAAGGTTACGGTATACACATTTTAACAATTCTTAGTTATAATATAAGCTTTGAGTCTGATTCCATTACTACCTTGATTTTGAAAAGTGCTACGTGTTACCACTTATGTGTGTTATATCAATATCATCTTGATATCAATACCTTACTTTCTCACAAAGTTAAGTTAACATATCTTGATGACATTGTTGTGTCACTCACCATCGTAACGAGAAATTTTTGGATATAGGTATTGATTAAGCTGGGCTTTCTTCTAGTATACCTTGTTAGGAGGTCGCGTTAACTTCTTGTTATTACTTATTCCTTGTTCATGTCTTTGAACTCGACATAAGTAGGGACATCTTGTTAATTATCTTACAACATCGACTACCTTTTTGAAACAAACCTAGGAAGTACTTCATTTGATTGATAGGCTTGGTACCAAACATTGCATCACTATTGACTTGTGCATTTTTAGGCCATCACTTTATCACATTAGTACTTTGGCATTTATACTCATTCTTATTCTTGATGGTTGTTTTATATTTCACTTAGGTTCAATAAAAAATATTTTAACACATTCACAAATACCGTAGTGAACCTATTACACATTATGGCTCCTAAAACATGATTAGGACTCAAAAGATAGGCTTTGGAAACTAGACAAGCGCAAACTTGGGAAGCCTCAAAAAAACAAGGGTTGAACCCTTTTATTGGCCATGATCTTGGGCCTTTATTTTATGTAGAAAAAGAGGTAGAAGAAATGATAGATCATAGTGGTGATGATATGGAATCCCCACATGTGGAGTTTGACTTCTACCCCACCTTGTTAAATGAATTCATTTTTAGAAACAAGGATAGGTATCTTGACACGAGTTGTATAATTAGGACCCAAATTTCATATTGAACAAGAAACAATCCCACCTATAAATGACGCTAATGAAGAGGAGCAACCCCTTGTTAATATTGATGCTTCTACTTCTAACATAGGAAACAATAATGTGGAGGTATTTAGAATACCTTTCCTTAAATTACCACGTAAATTCAGGATAGAACATGAAAACGTTGAAAAACCTCAACAACATGAAGAAGAAGAGGAAACTTTTGAAGAAGAAGTCACTATTCAACAACAAATTTGCAATCTTAGTTGACAATTAGCCTTGTTAACCTCTCATGTACAAATAGAAGAAAAAAGAATGTCCAAAAGATAAAGCCTAAGGTTAAAATTAGTGAAATTCATAAGGAAAATCAAGGATAAGACAATATGGAGCATCATCATGTATATATCCCTACTTCCCCTACCAAAGAACAATTACTCTCTCAAGAGATGTAGTCTATGAAAGCGACACTTACAAGCCTCCAAGAGAGTACTGTGGGGAATAACAGAAAATATCAATATGAAGAGCTATGTCCTTATCCATTTGACAAAACTATGACACTTCAACCTTACCATAAAAAAAGTTTCATTCCAAAACTCAACAAATACAGAGGGAAGGGTGATCCATGAGACCATGTAAAATATTTTTATATGGCATGCCAAGAAGAGGCCTATAGTAATACCTACCTCATACAACTCTTTCCAAAGAGTCTAGGGGGACAATCCTTAGAATGGTTTACTCACTTACCTCGTGGGTCTATTTTTAGATGGCCTGAACTAGCAGAAAGATTTGTATGACACTTCTCGTACAATATAGAAAGTGACATAACCATGGCAGATTTTTGTGGCACTAAAAATGTCCCAATAAAAAATTTGCTAGCTTCTTACAAATATGGAGAGGGATAACCAATTGGTTCCCAATACATTCCCCAATTGCTTCCCTAATTGTTTCCCCAATACATTCCCTGAAAATTATCTTGTGAGTATCTTTGTTCCCAATCTAAATCCATACATCACTCTCCACCGGAAAATGCATTATGTTCACACTTTCAAGGAAGCAATTGAGAAGGGCATTCAAATAGAGAAAGCCCTTGTTTCCAAAGGAACTCTTAAATGACACACTAAGTGTAACCAAAATGCAAAACCTATGGAAAATTTGAAAGTATTCAATAAAAACAAGAATGTGATGGGAGAGTGCAGAATCACAAATTCCAAACATGTGCAAATGGTTCGAAATAGCCAACCTTTTAAAATGACTAAATGAACTATTCAACCACCACCTAAACGTAAAATTTTCACTCCTCTCAATGATCCTTTGTCATTCATATTGAAACAATTAGATGAATCTCACATGGTGACTTATCCCATGATATAACCCTTTGATGACAATGCTTTGAAACCATCATGGTACAAAGAGCGTGACTATTGTGAATTACATCATGTCAAGGGACACAAAAAGACAAATTTCTATGACTTTTTCACTACATCCAAGACTTTATCGACAATGGGGAGATAGAAATGGAAAACCCAGATAAAACTCAAACGCTTAATGAAAATATTGGGATATATAAAGAACCATTCCCTAAACATGGTAAGACACAAGAGAAAAATATGGATCATGGAGAGTCATCCCAGAGTTATAAAGTGGTGAATTATCTATATACCAAGAAGGATAATAATCATTATGATTCTCTCATTGAATGTATCCTCTCTCCTAGTCACCATGTGAACACCATTTGAATCAAAGGAAAGGATTACATGGTGGTAACATGGTGCGCCCGCCTCATGATTCCTAAACCCTCTCCGTCAACCCCACAAAATGGTAAGTATAACCTTGTAGAACAGCTTGAGAAGACATCTGCCAAGATTTCAATCTTGGATCTCCTCAAAATATCAAATGTATATAAGGACATTTTTGTACAAAAATATTCAGGGGTCAGGAGTGCCATTAGAAGTAGATCCTATGCATCTTCAGGCTGCGGTAGCTAATATTATACCAACTGAGCACATTTTATTTAATCATAGGGAGATCCCTACTGAATATCCAACACATAATACCCCCTTATATATTGAGGTATTAGTCACTCATTGAAAGATAAAATGGGTGTTTGTGGATACAGATTAGGATTGAATATATGCACATTGAAATTAGTTAAGAAATTGGGACATATTGAAGAAGACCTCAAGTCCCACATCATTACCATAACCACTTATGAAAACGTAGAAAGAGAGTCAGCTGACACAAGTACATTACCCATGGAAGTCAGACCCACTTATCATCACATAAATTTTCATGTCTGTACTTAGAACTCCCATAAAATATGCTTCTAGGAAAACCATGGATTCATGCCATCAACATTTCATCAATGCATCAAACTAAAACATGAGAGACACACTATCATGATACAAGGAGATCTAGAACCTTTCGATCATTTTAATTCTCTTAATAGATTTGTGCATAAGGGTGCCTATATGTGTCCCTCTAGTGATATAGTTATTTCTCTTCAACTGAAGCCATGGAGTCCTAAATAGATTCATATTCCCTCAGTTCTTGTGCCCATGATGCCTCTCCATCAACTTCCCTTTTGATTCATGGGAGATGAAGGTTCTAGAATATGGATGTGGGTAGTGTAATGTGCAACAAACTCTTTTAGTTTTAAACATCTCATTGTCACCTAAAACTAGAAACCGACCCAACTATCATTTCAAATGGCCTAGAGATGGGCAAAATATTGGGTCATTCTTACCTGGAGGGTTTTTTTCTAAAGAGAAATTGTTGGATCCACCTACAACTTGGGTCCCAGAAGATACTCAACCAACTTTCTACCAAACCCCTGAGTATGATAAATCTAGCCAAATGATGTATTTCATGGGCTACAAAGTTCTAGGATGCGGAAGGAATGAGCAAGGATAGCATGAACTAGTTCCTCTCCCACATTTTAAGATAGAAAGTTATGCCATCAACATTCAACCCTATGGGTCACACCCTAATGATCAAGATGCCATTTGTTATGAATGTGAAGATTCTGACTATTTAGATAGCAATATAGATTCCCACTATAGCCAATACAAGGATCTTACCTCCACGAACTTGTTCATGGATACCATTGTTCTCACCATAACCCCTACTAAACCTAAAATTGACCTTGTTTACCATTTCCTTGTTGAATGGGACCAAAAACGTCATGTGTTGTTAGATCTATTTGAAAATAATGAAGCCATTGCAGAATTCATGGGCATTTGGGATACAATCCCCATTGGAGATCACAAAAAGGGTTTTTACATTGAATTAGATACCTACACCTACTTTGGTGAGGAAGTTGAGCTTCGTGGTCAGAAAAATTTAAGAAAAAGTGAGGGAAAAAGTTCCAATGAAAAGCCTCGGAAAAGTCAAAGTCCAAGTCACACAGTGAAAACCTCTTTGAGGCATTGACAGACAAACAAGTACAAAAATCAAAGGATAATAAAAGTGACCATGCCAAGGATGAAAATCTCATGGAGACATCCTTATACAAAGATCTCAACCTTCCCCCGATCCTACGTGTATTAGTAGAATAAAATATCGACATAAACATTGGTATAGAAGATGATCCAAAAATAGTCAAGTTGGGAGCTTCACTCTAATCATGAGAATAGAAAACATTCACCATGCTACTACAAGAATTCATATATGTGTTCGCATGGTCCTATAAGGATAGGTCAATCTTGGACCCCACTTTGGTAGTACATAACTTAGTTGTACACGTAAATGCCAAGCCCATCAAATAAAACTTGATAAAGATGCACCCGAGGGTGGCTCTCCTAGTTAAGGAAGAGTTAGAAAGATTGCTCGCGGTAGGTTTCATTCGACCCATTGATTACTCTAAATGGATATCAAATATCATCCATGTGTAGAAGAAACCTATTGGGATCAGAATCTGTACCAATTTTAGAGACATAAATAAGGCATGCCCAAAGGATGATTTTCCATTGCCTAATATCAATATGATTGTTGATTCAACTGCAGGATATGAAATGCTATCTCTTATGGATGAATTTTTTGACTACAATCAAATCAATATAGTTGAAAAATATCAACATAAGATAGCCTTCACAACTCCTTGGGATACCTTCTATTATCATGTAATGTCATTTGGACTTAAAAATGCAGAGCTACATATCAAAGGAAATGACAAGTGATTTTCCATGATATGATTAATGACATCATGTAATACTATGTGGATAATATCCTTGGGAAATCCAAGATGAGGGAATACCATGCTGCTATTTTGTGGTGTATATTTGAATGGCTGCGAGAGAACAAGGTCCATTTGAACCCAAAAAAATGTGTTTGGTGTGTTTTCCAGAAAGTTGTTCGATTTCATTGTATCACAAAAGGGATTGAGGTAGACCCTACTAATGTTCTTGCTATTACTGAAATGCA
This sequence comes from Taxus wallichiana var. yunnanensis, assembly GCA_018340775.1. Taxonomy (NCBI): domain Eukaryota; kingdom Viridiplantae; phylum Streptophyta; class Pinopsida; order Cupressales; family Taxaceae; genus Taxus; species Taxus wallichiana. The sequence continues at coordinate 603,917,676 of CM031244.1, forward strand.
TCCTCCCAAAAATATTAACCAACTACACATCTTACAAGGTAATATATAGGTTATTCACCGATTCATCTCCCAACTTTCCGATAAGTGTCATTCGTTCACTCACCTACTGAAAAAGGATTTTTCCTTTATCTCAAGACAAGAGCAACAACATGCCTTCACCCTGCTTAAACAATACTTGGTTAATCTACCTATACTCATACCCCCAACCCCTGGTGAGCCACTCCTGCTATATATTTCAGCAACATAGTTTTCTATTGGTGTCTGCTCACCCAGTATGACCTCAACCACAAAGAAAAAGTAGTATATTATCTTATTTGTACTCTCATCTCATTTGAGCTTAACTATCCACAAGTTGAAAAATATTGTTTGGTTGTAGTTTTTACTTTTTAAAAACTTCACCATTACCTATTAAATACTAAAATCAATCTTATATAAAAAGTTGACCCACTCAAATACCTGCTTTCTAAATCTGCCCTCACCGGTAGAATGGCTAATTGGATCATTCTACTAAGTGAATTTGACATCAATTTTGTGCACCAAAAGTTAGTCAAGGGACAGGTACTTTTTGATAAGTTAGTGGAAGCACCTTTACAAGGAATAGAACCCATGAATTTGGATTTACCAGATGCTTGACTAATATATATTGAGGAATATGTCATGTGGCAAGTACACTTTGATGGGTCCTTTACTTTTCATGGTTTAGGGGCAGGTGTGGTACTAATTACTCCTTCTAGTGACCCCATACCTCAGGCCTTTCACCTTGGTTTTCCTTACATGAATAATATTAAAAAGTATGAAGCAATCATTGCTGGGATGAAGCTCATAATCAAGTGGGACATTCATCACGTTAAGATCATTGGGGACTCACAGCTAATCATTAAACAAGTTAATGATGAGTACAAAGTCAAGGATGAGAAGCTCATCCCTTACAAAAAGCTGGTCAAAACTTTGAAATGGTATTTTGTGTGTATCACGTTTGAACAGATTCCAAGAGCACAAAACAAATCTGCAAATGCTATGGCAACTATAGGTTCTATGTTGCGCATTCCACTGGAAAGTAATGATATGCCTTTCTTTGTTGAAAATATACACTAGCTAATGTATGACATGTCAAAATCCTATCTAGCTTGTGATGTTGTTGGTCCCAATTCCCCATGGTATGATCCCTGTCTTCACTGTCTTAAAGACAAAAATTCTCTCCGACATCTCCCATTCGAGAAACAAATCTTAATTTTCTAGATATCCCATTATACCCTCTTAGGAAGTACACTCTATCTACGTAGCTACGATGGGAATCTATTATGTTGTCTTGATAAGATAGAGTCAGTCCAAGTGATTAAAGAGGTGCATGAAGGGGTGTGTGGAGCCCACACTAATGGGATGGTTCTAGCGAAGAAATTGTTGAGAGTGGGCTACTATTGGCCTACCATGGAAACTGACTACTACAATTATGTACAGAAGTGTGTACTCTGTTAAAAGTATGGAAACTTTATCCATGCCTTATCATAGACATTGCAACCTATCACAACCCCGTGGCCATTTTCCAAATGGGGAATTGATTTATTAGGGAAGCTTACCCCTACTTCATCTAATAGCCATACCCACATCATTACAGCTACTGAATATTTTACTAAGTGGGTGGAAGTTTTACCTTTGACCTATGTAATGGGTGCTCAGATCTCAAAGTTCATCATGAATCATCTTATTTTCCGGTATGGAATTCCTGCAGCCATAGTTATTGACAATGAAAAATCATTCAAGAATAAAACCATGAAATATCTCTGTCAATGGTTCTAAATAAGATTGAAATGGTCTACGCCATATTATCTAGAAGGAAATGGGCAGGCCGAGGCCACTAACAAGACTTTGGTTTGAATCATGGAAAAGATGGTAAGTAAGACAGGTCGCAACTAGCATTTGTAAATTCACCCAGCTTTTTGGGCTTACAGGACCTCTATTCACACTCCTACTCGTGCAACACCATATTCCCTGGTATTTGGAATGGAATCTATCATCCCATTAGAAATTAAGCTTCCTTCCCTACGAATCTCTCTTAGGGATTATCTGGACAAGGATGAGGATTATAGAGTGGCTAGACTAGAAGAGTTGGAACTCCTGGATGAGAAGCGCATTCCCACCCTAAATCATCTTAAAGTGTATCAGAATAGAGTTTCTTGTAAGTACAACAAAATAATCATACCTCATCAATTTGAGGTTGGTGACTTGGTCATAAAGGAAAATCAATTCAACATAAGGGCATGGAAAGAGAGAAGAAAGGAAAGTTTGAACCACATTGGTTGGGACCTTATGTCACCATGGCCAAATATGGTACAAGAGCATACAAACTTTCCCACCCCAATAGTGATGAGCTCTATGAGCCCACTAATTCCATGTACCTTAAGTGGTTCTATGCTTAAACATGGCATGTAAATCGAAAAGAAAACCAAAACTAGGGTAAAAATGATCAAAATACAAAAAAAAAAAAAGAGAGAAAAAGAAAAATAGAAAATAGGTCATCCATAAGTGAAAATAATGTAATAATGACACTATGGATATGTCCTTAGGTGAAAACCGGTTTCGGCACCTTAGGAGGATTCACTATTCACAAGCATCTTGCAGTACTGGAGGGTACTTTTATTGAGCCTAGGGCTAGCTCCACATCCATACCCAAGATTCCCTGTGAGCTTGTTCTTTTCAAGCCTTGATCCAGATTTTTCTCCTATTGTTAGTCGGTGAAGGGATGGTCTTCACATGTTCCCCATTTAATGTTGGGGGCACTTCAGTAACTTCACCTCCCTATTTATAACACGCGGTGTTTACCCTTGTATATTCCCCATCTAACATTGGGGGCATCCACGTTGTCTTGGTTACCTGTGCATAGCTTCTTAAAATGTTGGAAAAACACAAAAAAATTCAAAAATATTAGAAAATCTAAACAATAGAATATTGTCTCCTAAAATATAAACAATGGAAAATCACCTCAAAAATTAAAAACAATAGAAAATTGTTTTACAAAACACAAAAATAGTTTAAAAGTGATTTACAAAACAATCTTGCAAAAACATTAAGTTTAGTTTAATTCCTTTATCTTGTTTATTTCTTTTCTTATTTTCTTGTATAGTTGCTTCATGTTTGTACATTTATAAAGTTTGTTGCTTAGATGTACTATGTTGGGATTCATTTTTTCTTGGTTAGATTAGATTTATTCTTACTTGTACATATTGAGGTATGTTTTTGCATGTTGGATAATAGTGGTACATTGTTGTGTTGATTAATTGTGTTTTTTGTTAACATTTGATTGTGTTTTCTTGTTGCATATACACCATTTTGTTATCACATCATCATATTTCCATCAATATCATCACATCTAACATCATCTATACATCATATAAATAAAAATCTAAGTATACATCATACATGAATGCTAAGATAATCATCACATATTGTATCAATAAATGGGGAAAGAGGGATCGTAAATATCAAAATTTATCCCCACCCCACATCAATATCATCATATCATCCTATCTACTAAATCTAGCACATCACATGAGCAATACATTTGATATCATCTATGAATCTATAATCTAAAAATCAAATCACATATGATACATTAAACATCACGATACATATGCATGCAAATATAGAATCAAAACAACAATAAAATATACATGTGTGTGGCATATCTGTATCAAAAATAGATATACATCAGTACTATACATAAAAATGCCTTCATCTCAAGTGTACATAAAAATTCCTTCATCTCGAGGAGTACAAAAAGTGTAACATCCTCATTTTTACACATTAGAACAAGTAATTTTATTTTTTTTGGTAAATGCTTCCGGTTCTAAATACATAATTTAGAACTCATAAATCAAAACAACCATTCATATATGAGATAACCATATGCAACTGTAATGACTCGGAGTACCTCCGATCTATTCATTCCATGACTCGGTAATCTACCAATCTATTCATGTGTAGTAAGAGTTGGCATTTTTATTTAACACATCACTCTTGTGGTTCTCTTCCCTAATCTGGGATTTAGAATGTAATTTTATTTTTTTTGATAAATGCTTCCCGGTTCTAAATACATAATTTAGAACTCATAAATCAAAACAACCATTCTTATAAAGAGATAACCATATGTAGTTGTAATAACTCGGAGTACCTCCGATCTATTCATTCCATGACTCGGTAATCTACCGATCTATTCATGTGTAGTAAGAGTTGGTGTTTTTATTTAACACATCACTCTTGCGGTTCTCTTCCCTAATCTGGGATTTAGAATGCTCTGTCTAAGGAACCTATCTGAATAATTGTTACCATTATTCATCGGCATCTCATCCCTTAGACTAGGTGACTTAGGACAACGCAATCAGCAGCTTGCGATACTTTGGCCAAAGATTTGAAACATAATGCTTATGTCTCGTATTCCTTGACGGCATACTCATCAATCTGGAATACGTCCTTCACCCCATTCCTATGTTATGTAGAATGTCTTATATCGACTTCTGTCAGTCTCTCCTATCCCACGTTATTCACTCAGGAACGGATTAGTAAGATGACAACGTTATAGGGATGCTCCCGAGGACTAGGGATACGCTGACATACTGGATCAACCCTAGTTAATCCAGTGTGTCAAGATACCCCGAGTCTCCTAGGGCAGCCTTATAATGTGACCACATTCCTAATCAGTCCCAGAGTAACTTGCTCGAGTTAAAGGTGTAAATATTAATGATCAATGCAAAGGGTGTCGTCATAAGTCACCTGCATTGTTGTATCTTTGAGAAGATCCTAATCTTCTCGAAGGTACAACCCTTCAGTTGACTTGTGCCGTCAACCTTTAAATCTGCCTCGAAAAGATCTACTTATTAATAAATGTTACATACGTTGAGTTAAAATTATACCATAAGACGCTCCCTAAAGGGTAGTCTTTCCCAACCCCTGGGTTCCTCACCTTAGAATTACCTTTCTTAGTAAAACCCATTACACAAGAGAAGTTATTAAGACAAGAGGTCCCTTCAAGGAGTTCATAGAATATACATAATTCTAAATCAACGAAATTGGGCAATAACCCTCAATCTTCACATGAGATTGCTAACCAAACCCTTTTTAGGTTTATATCTTTTCTTATAGCTGAAATCTTATCTTACTTATTAGCATCGAGATAAAGTGATTAAGATTCCAATTGAACGTTGTCTTGACTTAGAACAAGACTAGGAAGTAATAATTTATTCAGCTTGTTTAGCTTCCTGTTCAGGTTTATTTTAACCCTAGCTTCCAGAAAGATAGTGATCTAAATTCCAATTTAGCTTTAGATAGAACATACTAGAACTACTAAACAATCATAATTATTCAGTCACATATTCTTGCAAGCTTACATTGATAATCACAAAAGTCTCCAAATTATACAATAATAACAATGCTCTCAAGATCATTTGAACCGAAGAAGGTCAAACTATCAAGATACGAATACAATCATATAAGTAACAAATAACTCTTTTCATTCCTCTCAAGCTAATCAAATACATTTTATGCATTCAGCATATTTGATACAATACTCAACAGAAAAAGAACATCTTTCTACAAGTAGTACATTCAGAGAATCAAGTTGTAATTCATCATAAAACCAAATCAAACAATCTGATCATCCTATCAGATCTGCGTGCTTTTACCACTTACGGCAACCATCTGCAAAAATTGTCAACATGGGTCAGTTCGATGAACTGAGCATGATAAGCACTAACTCTTAAAACAATTGCAATCCATCAATTGTTTTCATTAAACAACCTGTTTAAATGAAATCAATTCACCAAACATGTAAACATATTTCAGATTATGCTCTTGTAATACAATAAAACTATACACACGTAACTCATATTATAGTTACTAAATAGTCCTAGATACCTTCCAGATATTTCATCATAAACGTTAGTGACCAAGAAGAACAAATGCATCTAAAACAATTATCCATCTGAATCCTAAGGACAACAAACATCGATCAGACCATTACATTCAACATAATAAAATGAATATCATAACAATTCATGATTCCATCAGTATGTTAAAACAATTCCATAAGTTAGATAAAAATATATCAACATATACTTTACATCAGAAGAGAAAGAAAACGAGTCATTCATATTTCCCTCAAATCAAGCTCATGACTGTACCGTCTCCTCAAGAGTAAAGCATTCACCTTATACGCATGCAAATAAATCAGACGAGACCACAAGAAGCACCGCATTTTTGTTTAAATTTAAATATAACTTCTTCCTATAGCTTACTAGTAGTACAAGTAGCTCTCGCACCAAGGCAAAGCGGTGATGAATAATCTATCAAATAGACTCCACATAACCTTCCATACTAATCAACAATCGAGAAAATATCCAATGCCATCACTTGTCGAGAGTACGAGTTAATACTCTTTAGTTCGGTCAAGCTCACGACTAGATATTCATACTAACGAGAAGACGTAATCATGCACAAGCACGACATCAATCCCACCCAAAGAACGCATACGGCTCAATCTAGTCCCTACTAAAATCTGCGAGGACTTAGATCCCAAGGCCGAAATCAAAAGAACAACCTTTTCATCACAAATCAAACAAGAGGCTCAATAACATTAAAAAATGATGTTTCCCTATGCCTATGTAGAGATATTCATCTTGAATCCACACAACATGCACACAACCTCATTTAATTGGAACAAATTCTTAAATAATACAGCCATGACTTATATTAGAAGTCATTTTCCAGAAAACAATCTCAACAAGGTCTCAACCAAGTAAGGTATGAAAAGAAATCCCTTCCTTTTACTTTCCACAGAAGCGGACAGAAAGGAACACAAGGATATAAAATAGGAGTCCGAATGTTATGCACGCACAGCGAAGGTTTAATCGAAAATCAAGCCAACTCGCAACATTTCAAAACTCCAACAGTATCCATACCACTAATGCTCAAAACAAGTTTAGATTGAAGTTGCTTTCATGCGACCACAACTCAAGAATCATAACAGTATTCACGACTGAGATTATTCAAAAGGGAAAACATAATATACGCCCCAGGATTTAAAAAGGAGTCTTACCCATGTGGTATTCTACAAATAAACTTCTACAGAAGTAGAAGGATACAGGATACATATCAAATTCAAGAATTCTAACCAAAATAATAACATACCGTATTCACATCTGAACTCCTTCAGAGGTAGAAACGTATGGCATTCACGACCCACTTCTACAGAGGCCAAAATAAATATATATATATATATATATATATATATATATATAAAGGATTCCAACAGAGCCAAACAATAAGTATTCACAACCAGGATTATACAGAAATCCAAAATATGTGAACAATCAAGGACTCCACAGGGTCATTTCATATGTATATTTATCTTGCAACTTTCATCGAATTAAATCCCATAATTGCAACACAGGGAGAACTTCTACAAAGTCACATTCAAATACTATAAACACAGCAAGTTATCCGTTCAAAAGTAACTTAAGTATTATAGCAAAACCCAACAAGATTCAGTAACCACAACTTATATAACCCACGACAAAACTTATAAAGAAGTCGAAATATACTGAACATTCAAACAAAAATCCAACAGTATCCTTTTCGACAAGTTTCGACAGCAAGTATCGACTGTAGCCTGAACCCAACAAGGAAACAATTCATGGACTCCCACAGAACCGATTTGAGTATTTTCCTTGCAAGCATTTCCACAACTTTATCCGAAATGCAAAATACAGCGAGATAGTATAACAGTTCGAAACACAATACACACCCATCAAGGGTTTACTTAAAAAAGTCGAGCCAGTAAGAAGATACAACAACTAAATCACACAAGCTACCATAAAAACCAACTGAACCCAAAAATCATCTGAACAGAGTTGTTCTAATGAAATCATTTGAAAGAAAGAAAGATTTTTAAAGGTTAGGGCCTAACATGCCTGGTAATGTTGCTTAAAAATCTGAAGAAGACCACTGAAAGAGCTCGAGCCTTCTCCTCTTTTTCCACGTTAGATTCAGCAACAATAATTTGTTATTTCCATGCCTTATAAACTTTCCTTGACAGAGAAAAGAGCTAGTTACTCTCATATTTGCCATGCAACTCCAAGTAGACTGGTGCGAAGAACCAGTGATCAGACAGAGGGAAAACCGGAGCGCATGAAAAACCAAACAAACTACCAGTTTTCCATTTTGCATGTCTTCCCGAGAAACCCGAGCTCGAAGACCGAGTTCATTAATCGCATTTACTCCAAAATTCCCGCTCAATCTCCATTGCCACCGACCGCCATAGTTGGCGATGGACAAATGCAAGTCGAAGACCATTTCTAACTTTGGCGACTCTGCCACGTCGGCTTTTGCTAGCCGTTTAAAACTTCCACTATATCCCTATCCTTCATGCTTATCCATCCCATTTAATGCCATAGAAACCACGCCCATGGCTCGCACCCTTTCATAGGTCCCCTTTCCTCCTTGTTCATTAGTTAGGTTAGTAACATAGGTTAGGATTTAAGATGCAACTTAGTCTAACCTCCATAGCACTAGGTTACTAACTTAGAACATTTAGCTTATAGCTTAGGCCTAGGTTAGATTAACACTAATCTAACCCATAGATTATAGTTTAGTTTTAGGTTACTAACCTTAATAAATCCAGTTTAGGTCTAACATTTAAAATGTTCAGAATAAGAACCTACAGACATACATTCACGAAAAGGATTCACTCCAGCACTGCCAATAGGCTAGTTAAATAAATGTATCTGAATTTATTACCTGGCCCACGATCAAGACCTTCCTGATATTACGATATCGGGAACCAATTCATTTAACACGATCAGCCTGAGTTAGACTCCGGAATAGCTTATTCAACGCATTCAGACCTTGCAACCTGCGTAAGGTCTATAATTTTAGTTCATCCCGAATAAACTTAAAGCATCACTTGGATCAATGCCACTGATCCAAGGCTGGGTCTTATAGATGGATAAATCCACAATTCATTCCGAGGTCAGATTAAACTCAGGTGCAAAATGAAAGAAATAAAAGAGTCCAATCATATTCCGACTCAGTCAAAGATCTTCAATTACAAAGAAGATACAGTCCATATCAAGCATGACTTCACAATCAAAGGAACACATCCTTTTACAAAAGAAATCACATATCAACACTTGAATGCTCAGGAGGAAGTAACAATAGTTCAGAGTGTTACATGCTTCCCTCCTAAAAGATTCATCATCCCGATGATTACATATTCGATTAACCTTCAGGTCAACCAATTTATTAGTTCACAAAACAATGCGACTATTTCCAACTTAAATAGTTCCAGAAATCAATGTCACAACACATTTTATTCAGCCTGAATAATGTTTGCCTCCATCTAGCTTTCATATAAACTTGAAAAAGATAAGTTCATAAAAGAAATGTTTTGTCAACAGATTTCATTCTGTTAAAAAAAAGAGAAGGAAAAGCAATTTTCATCTCTTCCAGATTTTCCCAAGTTGCACTTTCTTCGTTAAACTGGTCCCACTGGACCTTACATTGCTGTATTTCATGATTTCTCAAATGCAATTGGTGAGTTTCCAGCACTCGTGTGGGTTTAACCACGATTATTCCTGGGTCTTGGACCTATAAGGAATTCCAATTTAAAACATGTGACAGATCTGAAACGTATTTCTTAAGCAAAGAAATATGGAAAACATCATGCATGCGAGATAAAGCAGGTGGTAATGCTAATCGATAAGCTACAGGATTGATTATTTTGACAATTTTGAAAGGTCCCACGAATCGAGGTGACAACTTGGCAGCCTTGCCAAAAGTTATAGAACTCTTTCTGGGTTTAACACGAAGAAAAACCTTCTCACCAAGCTCAAACCTTCGATCAACCCGCTTAAGGTCAACATAGCTCTTCTGCCTATCCGTTGCTTCCTTTAATCATTCACGAATCAGCTTAACTTGCTGTTCCATTTCAGTGAGGATCTCTGGTCCAATTACCACTCTATCCTCGACACTATCCCAACTAACAAGGGTTCTGCACTTTCTTCCATAAAGTGCTTCAAATGGTGCCATTTTAAGAGATGAGTGATAAGTGTTGTTGTATGCGAATTCAACTAATGGAAGATACTCTTCCCATTTATACTGTTGATCCATACAATACATTTGCAACATGTCCTCCAACACTTGATTTACCCTCTCAGTTTGTCCATCCGTTTCCGGATGATATGCAGAACTGAAGTTTAGTTTCGTTCCAAGAGTTGTATTAAGCGTTTGCCAAAACCTTGATGTCATTCTTGGATCCCTGTCAGATATAATCAATTTGGTACACCATGTAATCTGAAAATTTTGTGTACGAATCTTTTGGCCAGCTTTGGTGAATCATCCTTTAGATTTCAGTGATGAAATGAGCTACCTTAGTTAGTTTATCTACAACTACGGGATAACATCATGTTTATTCCTGGACATGGGTAACCCTTGTACAAAGTCCATGGTTATTACTTGCCATTTGTCTTGCGGTATGCTATGAGGATATTGATCCAAGCGAGGTGCATATGTTTGCCTTAACCCCATTGACATTCCAAACAATGAGTCACAAAATAATGACATCCTTTTTCATACCTTTCCAAAAGTATTGTTGTTTCAGATCAGCAAGCATTTTTGTGATACCGGGTGTCAGAGAAAGGTGAATTATGAAATTCAACTAACAACTTCTTTCTCAAATCATTCAAAGATAAAGTACGTATACCCTATTTTCATAACGCAAGATTCCTTCATTATCAAAATGAAAACCTTTATACCTTTCATCATTAGGTTCTGCAGCAAGCGCTGATTTTACTTGCTGAAAGTAAATATCAGATTCTGAGGCACTTTTTACCTCATCCTTAAACTGAGTTCTTAATGTTATAAGAGCAGAAATGTGCCTCCTACGACTTAGAGCATCTGCTACTCTATTCTCCTTCCCTTTGATGTAGCTAATATCAAAATCATATTGTGATAAAAATTCTAACCACCTTCTCTGTCTGGCATTTAGATTAGGTTGAGTGAAAATATATTTCAGTCCTAAGTGATCAGTTTTCAACTCAAAAGGTTTCCCAAGTAAATAGTGTCTCCAGACTTGAAGTGCATGAACAATGGCAGCAAGCTCCAAATCATGAGGAGCATAATTCAGCTCATGTAACTTAAGTTTTCTACTTTCATATGCTATGACTTGATCATTTTGTAACAAAACACCTCAAGGCCTTCCCGAAGCATCGTTTACAAGATAAAGCTCCCATTAGGGTGCAGTACAGCTAATATAGGTGCGGAAGTCAACTAGCCTTTCAGACTTTTGAAAGCCGCTTCGCACTTATCATTCCAAATAAATTTCTTATCCTTCTTCTGCAGTGAAGTTATTGGTGCAGCCACTTTAGAAAAATCCTTAACAAATTTTCTATAGTAACCAGCAAGACCCATGAAGCTTCTTACTTCGTGCACATTCTTTGGTGCAGGCCACTCAGTTATTGCCACTATTTTTGAAGGATCTACATCAATTCCTTCCTTGCTAATGACATGACCCAAATAGTGAACTTCTGAATCAAAGAAAGAACATTTGGATAACTTACCATACAACTTTCTTTTTCTCAAAATTCCCAAAACTATCTTCAAATGCTCATTGTGCTCCTCAACGCTTTTAGAATAAATGAGAATATCATCCAAGAATACAAGTACAAACTTGTCCAAATATTCTTGAAAGATATTGTTCATTAAGTTCATAAAGCTGATGGGTGCATTAGTTAATCAAAGGGTAGAACCGTGAATTCATAATGTCGTACCTTGTTGGAAAGTTGTTTTATGAATATCTTCTTCTTTAATCCTTAGCGATGATAACCGGATCGAAGATCTATCTTAGAATAAACCGCTGCCCCACATCATCGATCAAATAAATCGTCGATCCTTGGAAGTGGATATATCTATTCTTGATTGTTGCTTTGTTCAACATCCGATAATCAATACATGACCTAAGTGTTCCATCCTTCTTTTCACAAATATTACAGAGCGCTCCCCAAGGTGAAACACTTGGTCTAATCAAACCTTTAGACAAAAGTTCTTGTAATTGTGCCTTAAGCTTGACTAACTTTGTAGTAGTCATCCGATAAGGTGCTTTGGAAATAGGTTCCGTTCCTGGTTTGATTTCGATGGTGAAGTCAAATTCCCTCTTGGGTGGTAACCCTAGTAATTCCTCCGGAAAAACATCCCTGAAACTTTGTAGTAGAGGAAATCGTTTCATGTAATCACCATCTTCTTTCTGAAAAATTCAGATATCTTTCTTTGCATAAAGGGTACATCCTTTGTTTTTAGCCTTTTTAAGCTGCATAGCTGATAGTTTTCTAATTGAAATTTCCCGTTTCACACCTTGAATCTCTATTGTTTCAGTGATCATCTAAACATTTTATGTTCTTTTCATAGCAATCTACTTTCACTTTATGGTCATTGCTAACCAATTGACACCGATGACAATGTCATATGATCCCAAAGGTGTAACATAGAGGTCAACTTGTGGAGAAATTAGGTAAGTCAAGGACTGCCCCAAAAAGACACATACTCACTGTATGAACGAGTTATTACCATATTATGCGAGTCCAAGATTTATCCATTTTTCCACTTTTCTCTTAAGTTTAGAAGCAAGTTTATTAGAAATGAAACATTGGTAGCTCATGTATCAAAAAGAATAGTGCGGGTATATACCAAATAACTTACCGGAACTTCTATAGGTGTCACTTGCTTTTCCGCTTGCTTATGCGCTCTTTGCGCAAAGCATGTATCTTATCTTTCTTGATTATGATCATCCTTCTTCAAAGGGCACGATTTGCGTAGTGGTCTTTGCCACAATTGTAGTGACCCTCCTACGGGTCCTTTTTAGGCTCAAAATTGCCTCCATCCTTGTAATTATCACGTTGTCCTCCATAGGGCTTACGCCCATTGTTATAATTTTTGGCAAAATTATCCCTTACATTTCAATGAGGCTTATTTGCTCTTGCTTTCTTACTATTATCCCACAGGAAACTTACTTTTGTTTCCAAATTTTTCCACGGTCCCTTTTTGGGTGCAAGAGAGGTTGAAGATGGGTTTGCGGTCTTCTTCCGCACTTCCTCTTTATGAGCAGAAATAGCCTTTAATTTTTGTTCTTGTCTTATGGCCTTTTCAACAACTCCTTCCATAGTGGTTGGGACTGTGAACATCGACCTCTCCCCTATCATGGATTCAATCCCATGATGAATTTCCATATTCGAACTTCTCGTCGGTTTGATTTGCGGTACATACTTGAGGAGTTTTGTAAACCGCTCCCAATATTCGATTACCGTTAGCTTCCCTTGAGCTAAGTTCTAGGAATTCTGTCATTTTTACGATCATAGAAAAGTTGTGGCAGCCAACGTTGCCTAAAATAGCCTTTAAATTGATCCCAAGTAATATTGGTCTCATCAATGTTTAGCTCTAGCTTTACGGCTATCCCACCACGAAGATGCTTCGTGGGAAAGCTGATAGGCTCCCCAAATAGCTTTGGTTTCCTCTGAGAAGTTTCTTATTGCAAAGTACTTCTCCATTTCACTAAGCCAGTTCTCAGCTCCATCTCCTAATGTGGTGCCATCATACTAGGTGGGCTTATCCTTTTATATCATTAGTGAGTTTTGCTGCCAACCTGGCCTTTTTGTTTTCTGGTTGGACAGGTGCATTTCTAGCATTAATATCAACACCCAAATCGGGGTTGTCCTCAGGAGGTTGCTGATTGTGATTACCAGCTTCATCATCCTCCTCATTTCCCATCACCTGTTGTTCAAGTACAGCTAAACGATCTCTTGTGTCCAACAGGGCAGCAAGGATCTCATCAATTTTTTGGGTTGTTGCCGCCCCTCCTTCAGGTGGAGCATTATTCGCAACATTCCCCCTTGTTCTAACCATTTTTTGTTACAAGAAAATTCAGGTTTTCATCAGATTATGGACACAATAGGTCCAAGAGCTACAACCTTCAGCTCTGATACCAAGATGTAACATCCTCATTTTTACACATTAGAACAAGTAAATTTTTTTTTTTTTTTTGATAAATGCTTCCTGGTTCTAAATACATAATTTAGAACTCATAAATCAAAACAACCATTCTTATAACAGATAACCATATGTAGCTGTAATGACTCGGAGTACCTCCGATCTATTCATTCCATGACTCGGTAATCTACCGATCTATTCATGTGTAGTAAGAGTTGGTGTTTTTATTTAACACATCACTCTTGCGGTTCTCTTCCCTAATCTGGGATTTAGAATGCTCTGTCTAAGGAACCTATCTGAATAATTGTTACCATTATTCATCGGCATCTCATCCCTTAGACTAGGTGACTTAGGACAACGCAATCAGCAGCTTGCGATACTTTGGCCAAAGATTTGAAACATAATGCTTATGTCTCGTATTCCTTGATGGCATACTCATCAATCTGGAATACGTCCTTCACCCCATTCCTATGTTATGTAGAATGTCTTATACTGACTTCTGTCAGTCTCTCCTATCCCACGTTATTCACTCAGGAACGGATTAGTAAGATGACAACGTTATAGGGATGCTCCCGAGGACTAGGGATACGCTGACATACTGGGTCAACCCTAGTTAATCCAGTGTGTCAAGATACCCCGAGTCTCCTAGGGCAGCCTTATAACGTGACCACATTCCTAATCAGTCCCAGAGTAACTTGCTCGAGTTAAAGGTGTAAATCTTAATGATCAATGCAAAGGGTGTCGTCATAAGTCACCTGCATTGTTGTATCTTTGAGAAGATCCTAATCTTCTTGAAGGTACAACCCTCAGTTGACTTGTGCCATCAACCTTTAAATCCACCTCAAAAAGATCTACTTATTAATAAATGTTACATACGTTGAGTTAAAATTATACCATAAGACGCTCCCTAAAGGGTAGTCTTTCCCAACCCCTGGGTTCCTCACCTTAGAATTACCTTTCTTAGTAAAACCCATTACACAAGAGAAGTTATTAAGACAAGAGGTCCCTTCAAGGAGTTCATAGAATATACATAATTCTAAATCAACGAAATTGGGCAATAACCCTCAATCTTCACATGAGATTGCTAACCAAACCCTTTTTAGGTTTATATCTTTTCTTATAGCTGAAATCTTATCTTACTTATTAGTATCGAGATAAAGTGATTAAGATTCCAATTGAACGTTGTCTTGACTTAGAACAAGACTAGGAAGTAATAATTTATTCAGCTCGTTTAGCTTCCTGTTCAGGTTTATTTTAACCCTAGCTTCCAGAAAGATAGTGATCTAAATTCCAATTTAGCTTTAGATAGAACATACTAGAACTACTAAACAATCATAAGTATTCAGTCACATATTCTTGCAAGCTTACATTGATAATCACAAAAGTCTCCAAATTATACAATAATAACAATGCTCTCAAGATCATTTGAACCGAAGAAGGTCAAACTATCAAGATACGAATACAATCATATAAGTAACAAATAACTCTTTTCATTCCTCTCAAGCTAATCAAATACATTTTATGCATTCAACATATTTGATACAATACTCAACAGAAAAAGAACATCTTTCTACAAGTAGTACATTCAGAGAATCAAGCTGTAATTCATCATAAAACCAAATCAAACAATCTGATCATCCTATCAGATCTGCGTGCTTTTACCACTTACGGAAACCATCTGCAAAAATTGTCAACATGGGTCAGTTCGATGAACTGAGCATGATAAGCACTAACTCTTAAAACAATTGCAATCCATCAATTGTTTTCATTAAACAACCTGTTTAAATGAAATCAATTCACCAAACATGTAAACATATTTCAGATTATGCTCTTGTAATACAATAAAACTATACACGCGTAACTCATATTATAGTTACTAAATAGTCCTAGATACCTTCCCGATATTTCATCATAAACGTTAGTGACCAAGAAGAACAAATGCATCTAAAACAATTATCCATCTGAATCCCAAGGACAACAAACATCAGACAGACCATTACATTCAACATAATAAAATGAATATCATAACAATTCATGATTCCATCAGTATGTTAAAACAATTCCATAAGTTAGATAAAAATATATCAACATATACTTTACAACAGAAGAGAAAGAAAACGAGTCATTCATATTTCCCCTCAAATCAAGCTCATGACTGTACCATCTCCTCAAGAGTAAAGCATTCACCTTATACGCATGCAAATAAATCAGACGAGACCACAAGAAGCACCGCATTTTTGTTTAAATTTAAATATAACTTCTTCCTATAGCTTACTAGCAGTACAGTAGCTCTCGCGCCAAGGCAGTGATGAATAATCTATCAAATAGACTCCACATAACCTTCCATACTAATCAACAAATGAGAAAATATCCAATGCCATCACTTGTCGAGGTACAGTTAACAGCTCTTTAGTTCAGTCAAGCTCACGACTAGATATTCATACTAACAGAAGACGTAATCATGCACAAGCACGACATCAATCCCACCCAGCAACGTACAGCTCAATCTAGTCCCTACTAAAACTCTGCAAGGACTTAGATCCCAAGGCCGAAATCAAAAGAACAACCTTTTCATCACAGTCAAACAAGAGGCTCAATAACATTAAAACAAATGATGTTTCCCTATGCCTATGTAGAGATATTCATACTGAATCCACACAACATGCACAACCTCATTTAATTGGAACAAATTCTTAAATAATACAGCCATGACTTATATTAGAAGTCATTTTCCAGAAAACAATCTCAACAAGGTCTCAACCAAGTAAGGTATGAAAAGAAAGCCCTTCCTTTTACTTTCCACAGAAGCGGACAGAAAGGAACACAAGGATATAAAATAGGAGTCCGAACGTTATGCACGCACAGTGAAGGTTTAATCGAAAATCAAGCCAACTCGCAACATTTCAAAACTCCAACAGTATCCATACCACTAATGCTCAAAACAAGTTTAGATTGAAGTTGCTTTCATGCGACCACAACTCAAGAATCATAACAGTATTCACGACTGAGATTATTCAAAAGGAAAACATAATATACGCCCGGGATTTAAAAAGGAGTCTTACCCATGTGGTATTCTACAAATAAACTTCTACAGAAGTAGAAGGATACAGGATACATATCAAATTCAAGAATTCTAACCAAAATAATAACATACCGTATTCACATCTGAACTCCTTCAGAGGTAGAAACGTATGGCATTCACGACCCACTTCTACAGAGGCCAAAATACATGATATATATATATATATATAAAGAATTCCAACAGAGCCAAAACAATAAGTATTCACAACCAGGATTATACAGAAATCCAAAATATGCGAACAATCCAAGGACTCCACAGGGTCATTTCATATGTATATTTATCTTGCAACTTTCATCGAATTAAATCCCATAATTGCAACACAGGGAGAACTTCTACAAAGTCACATTCAAATACTATAAACACAGCAAGTTATCCATTCAAAAGTAACTTAAGTATTATAGCAAAACCCAACAAGATTCAGTAACCACAACTTATATAACCCACGACAAAACTTATAAAGAAGTCGAAATATACTGAACATTCAAACAAAAATCCAACAGTATCCTTTTCGACAAGTGTCAACAGCAAGTATCGATTATCGTGCCTTGAACCCAACAAGGAAACAATTCATGGACTCCCCAGAACCGATTTCGGGTATTTTCCTTGCAAGCATTTCCACAACTTTATCAAAATGCAAAATACAGTGAGATAGTATAACAGTTCGAAACACAATACACACCCATCAAGGGTTTACTTAAAAAAAGTCGAGCCAGTAAGAAGATACAACAACTAAATCACACAAGCTACCATAAAAACCAACTGAACCCAAAAATCATCTGAACAGAGTTGTTCTAATGAAATCATTTGAAAGAAAGCAATATTTTTAAAGGTTAGGGCCTAACATGCCTGGTAATGTTGCTTAAAAATCCGAAGAAGACCACTGAAAGAGCTCGAGCCTTCTCCTCTTTTTCCACGTTAGATTCAGCAACAATAATTTGTTATTTCCATGCCTTATAAACTTTCCTTGACAGAGAAAAGAGCTAGTTACTCTCATATTTGCCATGCAACTCCAAGTAGACTAGTGCGAAGAACCAGTGATCAAACAGAGGGAAAACCGGAGCGCATGAAAAACCAAACAAACTACCAGTTTTCCATTTTGCATGTCTTCCCGAGAAACCCGAGCTCGAAGACCGAGTTCATTAATCGCATTTACTCCAAAACTCCCGCTCAATCTCCATTGCCACCGACCGCCATAGTTGGTGATGGACAAATGCAAGTCGAAGACCATTTCTAACTTTGGCGACTCTACCACGTCGGCTTTTGCTAGCCGTTTAAAACTTCCACTATATCCCTGTCCTTCATGCTTATCCATCCCATTTAATGCCATAGAAACTGCCGCCCATGGCTCGCACCCTTTCATAGGTCCCCCTTTCCTCCTTGTTCATTAGTTAGGTTAGTAACATAGGTTAGGATTTAAGATGCAACTTAGTCTAACCTCCATAGCACTAGGTTACTAACTTAGAACATTTAGCTTATAGCTTAGGCCTAGGTTAGATTAACACTAATCTAACCCATAGATTATAGTTTAGTTTTAGGTTACTAACCTTAATAAATCCAGTTTAGGTCTAACATTTAAAATGTTCAGAATAAGAACCTCTGAGACATACATTCACGAAAAGGATTCACTCCAACTTCGCAATAGGCTAGTTAAATAAATGTATCGAATTTATTACCGGCCCACGATCAAGACCTTCTGATATTACGATATCGGGAACCAATTCATTTAACACGATCAGCTTGAGTTAGACTCGGAATAGCTTATTCAACGCATTCGGACCTTACTGACTGCGTAAGGTCTATAATTTTAGTTCATCCTGAATAAACTTAAAGCATCACTTGGATCAATGCCGCGATCCAAGGTGGGTCTTATAGATGGATAAATCCACAATTCATTCCGAGGTCGATTAAACTCGGTGTAAAAAATGAAAGAAATAAAAGATTCAATCATATTCCGACTTAGTCAAAGATCTTCAATTACAAAGAAGATATAGTCCATATCAAGCATGACTTCACAATCAAAGGAACACATCCTTTTACAAAAGAAATCACATATCAACACTTGAATGCTCAGGAGGAAGTAACAACGAGTTCATAGTGTTACAAAAAGGATAGTATACATCAATCAAATATTACAACTACCTTCACCATAGGCATATGTCAAAAGTGCTATACATAAATAATATTTTACATCGAGCACAAGATGCTCATCGCCTTTATCAAGAGGTAAATGTATCAATACAATGTGGATCAAGGGTGACTCGAGCCCTTAGTTTGGTTGGATAGTATGCCCGTGGTGGAGGCATACCATGAGCACTTTGCTTAGTCCTACATGTGGCCCCGTGGCTGCTCCACTAGAGCACGGGGCCTCTCGATCTTGTCATTTTTTCTCAATTGTTGGCTATAAGAAGGCATCTACCGCTCACTCGAGAACTACCTCATAGTATAAGGATCAATAATAATATGCTCTTCCTCGATGTAGCCAAGTCTCTATGAGTGTAGGCTATCACCGCGGTCCCATTTGTGCATCAGAATGATGATATCTCTGTTGATAGGTGGGAAACCTCAACTTGGCCCACTATCCGCTCTGTCCAGCTGATATTTCTCTTATATCACGGGATGTAGTTGAGCCCGTGTCTGCATTTGTAGAAGGCTCATCACCTAGGCCATCTAGGTTACCATCTACCGTATCTACTAAAATTGAATAGCTCTATCTCCTCCCTCGCTCGCTTGGGCTCGGCATGATCTCGCTCTCTTGTCAATACAAAAATATGATATTGAGCCACGATCTCTCTCATTGTAACCTATTGTAGTTTTTACTATAAGGTGGCTATCTATGCCATTGGCTACACCACAAGGGCCTATCCCTATACCTATCCTTGTATCGGTGTAGAGGACTATCCCTAATCTTGTAATCTAAGCCTCGGAACCCGTGCATGTTCCTGTACTTAGTCCCTCTTGCCTTTGTCCCTACACTGTGTTGTACTCTACCCGTCATATGGCTGCCCATAAAATGGATCATCCGGGTCACGAGGATCTGCACCCTCCCCTCATCACCACCGTAAGAGAGCTCTGTCGGTGGCCAGTACCTACTACCCATGGCTCATCCTGGGATAGTCAAGCACCAAGGTAAAACAATGGCATACCAACCCATGTAATCAGCCATCATACCTAGGTCTCGATCACATTAGGATAGTTCCCATACTGTAGTACCACCTATGAAAAGCTAGCCCTAGTTTGAGCCACCTTTATACATGGCCCCATATTCTTCCTCTCGGCATCTTGGTGGGCATACCACACATTTGGCTATGAACCCCCTGCACCCTGCCGGTTGTTGCCAACATCGTTCCACCCTATATAGCTCTATGATATAGTTACAACTACTAAGAAGAAAGTGCTCCACCGCATAGACACCGAGCTCTACACCGTATTTAGGCCAATGTATGTCCCTATATGGCCTCCATATAGTATCTCTATCCAACATTTTGTCAAACTCTAAATCGATAATGGTACAAGTTTCCTAAGTTCCCTCATATGTCATCACCTACAGAAACCCAAGCCATGTATGTCAGCTCCTCCGAGACTCAGGCATGTAATGTACCTACACAAAGCTCAATCACTATGTGGTCCCAAGACCAAATTTGTAATAAGGAGGCTAGCCCCACCATCTTCTAATGATGGTAGGTAATCAAATGTAAATCCCAATATGGGTGGCCCCAACAATATCACTCGCCATTAAACACCCAATGTACTAGCATCATCAAACTGATCGGAAAGGATGTCCTTGTATTATCAATATGCAAAAACCCACTAATAAGTGACATCACATAGAGTGGCCCTTGATGTAAAGTCGGATCAGATATACACTCATGCAATGAAACTATCATGCCATCATGGGGTATCTCATCATAGTCAAACATGTGCATGATTGTTGCCCGATCC
This sequence comes from Taxus wallichiana var. yunnanensis, assembly GCA_018340775.1. Taxonomy (NCBI): domain Eukaryota; kingdom Viridiplantae; phylum Streptophyta; class Pinopsida; order Cupressales; family Taxaceae; genus Taxus; species Taxus wallichiana. The sequence continues at coordinate 603,938,722 of CM031244.1, forward strand.
GCCTAAGGTAACTCATGTACTAGATCATCGAGCCTATAATAGGTATGCATAGGATCCACCATACATCCTCCCATATAAATGTCATCTCTCTTGTTGGGAGCCTAAAACACTGGCTCTCACTATGCCACCACTCAATCAATGCGGTCACTAGACAATGATCCAATGTGATGGAAGGCATACGCACAACAGGGCCTAGGCCCACTACCTCTAATAATATCACCATCGCACACCGATCTTGTCGGCACATACTCACCTCTATATCTGCTATACGGGAATGTCACACTCGTGCGTGTAGTACGGGTAGCTTTCTCTGCAAAACCATTCTCAGTATGTCAGCTACTAACAATTATTCTAAGTCTTTCCTATCATCCTATAGAATTCATCTACAAATCTTAATTTTCTTTTAAGTTTCATCCTTTTTGGAATTTCCCCTCTCTCATTTGTTTATTCTATGTGTATGCATTCCCCTTAGGGCATGTGTGCACCCCATGGTGTGTGCCCTCTCCTTTTGACACATGCACATGCACACATCCACCTATGGGTGCTTGTGCCATTCTTTTGTGTGCTGTGTGTGCCTAATTATGTGCATTATGTGTGTGTGTGTGTGCGTGCTACCATTTTGGTGCTTGCGCATGCACACATGTGTGTTGTGTGTGCGCTATCATGTGGGCATATACGCATGCGGGTGTACATCTCGTGGTTCCTATGTGTGCACACATACGCTTAAAGGGTGCTGCACTATCATTAGGGTGCATGCGCCCCGTGCATGCGCACTGTACCATACCTTGATATAACCCCTATTCTATCATTAATTAAGGGCATTAATTGCAAAAAATTTACAAAGGGGGTTAGGCTACTCATAAAGACATCATCATCAACATGTTCATCATACCCCGAACAGGCTGTGTCATCTCATCTCAAGCGGCCTCGTGCTCTCACCATTAACCTCGTCACTATCGGGGTCTCGGGGTAAAAATTTTTTAGCGTGATCGGTAACAAATGAATTATTCGCGGAGATTTACCCCAAGTGGGGTATATAAAGTCATTTTTTCCAGCCATGATTCCTGGAGGCTTGTTTTGACTGTTATTTTCTCTTCTATTCACCGTCAATAATTATTTTAATTAAATAATTATTTTTCTTTCATTTTTTCCATCGTCTTTAGTGGATTTTTTGCCGTCTGTACCCCTTTCTTCTCACCAAGAAATTTTTTTGCTCTAGGTGATTTTCTTCCTATCCACACTCCATCAAATAATTATTTTTATTAAATAATTATTTTATTAATGTTTGTTATGACGGGGACATTATTTTTCACCTACTCCTTTCTTCCCCCTGGTGCATATTTCTTATGTCTGGGTACTTCATGTTGATTCTTCTACGTGTCCCACATTCACCAATATGGGCGATTTGCAAAAAAAAGGGTAAAATTCTCCAACAAAATCCTAAAAATTATAAAACCTACAACAATAGGTAAACTCACTTATAGTAGTTGAAACTTATGTCTTACACATGGTATTCTCTCCATATCCTGCTAGAAATTTTCACATCTTCACCGATCACATGACTTGCGGATCATCAGATTCACAACCATTTGCAAAGCTATTTTGCTTGTTTCATCTATACTTTGGGGCACATCTAATTTTTGTTGTGTTTGTTTGGCACACAACAATGCTTTCTCCTTGGACCTGATGTCCATCATCATTTCCCCTACATATATCCTTACACGGGACATCATTTTTAGCCATTTTCACCAATCATGACCATGTGCAAATCTTTAGCTTGATAAAAAATATTTTTATAATCATTTTTACTGTTGTTGGTTCAAATATGTGTTTTTGTACTTATTTTTCTGTTTCATGAGCTTTTTTCCTTCTCATATTGCATTTATTTCTATATGTTGCGTGGAGGTGGTATTTTCAAAAATGGAAAATTGTTCATAGTATGGATTTTCATGTCATTCTAGTTTTGTCATATGATTATATTTATAATAAGGACCGATGACGTAGATCTCTTGGCAATATGATGACACTAAATTTGTTCCAATCCAAAGGATTAAATCTAGTTCTTCTCTCTACTTCTCCATATTTCTTCTACATCACCCTCCTATACTATTCTTCTTACTTCACAGGGCATCTTACTCCTCTCCTTTCTTCTATCCATTTCTCACCTTTTTTATCACCGATCATCTTCCTTCACCACCCCATTGACACTTGAGGGGCATCTCTCACTTTAATAATTTTTCTTCTATCCCTTCCAAATTTTATTTGTTTGTTATCTTTGAAGTGACGTAGACACCTATAATTTGGCCTTGAACAATTTAAATACTTAAATTGTGCTAGTTATCCCCTTGTTTACAAATTGGCAACATATCATCAATAATGCTCATCTTCTCGTCCTATCACCATTAACTAATTACATTATGCTAATCAATTACGTCTTTGATTCAAAAATACCTAAATAATGACCTTATGTTAATTAATCCTTCCTTCTATCTAGACCAATTAATTATTATTATTTAATTAGCTTCCCCTTTCATTAAATCAATAAATAATTATTTAGTTGATTTAATTCCTTCTATAGTCTAAACGATGCTATTATTCCTCTAAAAATATTTTATAAGCTTACACACCTATTAATTAATCACTTTGGTTAATTAATAAACCCCCTCTATCCACATGAGTCACTAAAGAAAAAATTAAACTCCCCTAAATTTAACTTAACCCTTTCTAAACCCCCTTATCCACAACTAACTCAACATCTCTATTATCCCACATATAAAGGGATATAGAGATTCCTCTATCCATTAGGATATATAAAGAGCCCTCCTCCTACCTTTACACTTACACCTATTCTTTGAGAAACAAAAGTGAGCATATAGAGCATAAGCTATAGCCATTTTTCATCTTAGAGCATTCTTCATTGGAGAAGCTAAGCTAATTTCATTTCTTGTATTCATTCACCCAAGTTTTGAAGTCATATGGAGATATGTCAAATGGTATTGTAGTCATGATTTGAAAAGAATCCATTCTTAGAAACCTTGGGATTCCAAGCACATGATCAACTCTTTGATTGCTAGAGGTTTACCTAGGTTCAAAGATAAAAAGAGATAGAAATTAGTTTATTTGACATATTATATTGAAATGTTCATGTTTAATGTAGAAATTTTGATAGGTTAGCTTTGTTTAAGCTCTTATCATGATGATGCATAGGTTTATTTTAGTATTGTATTGAAGCTACTAGGTGTTAGTTCAAACTTTACTTGCATTACTAACTATCACATGCATACAATTTTTGTTGCTTCTCTTTATACCGCCTCGTTTATCTACTCCTACGTGAGGCTTGGAGTCTAATTTTTGTACTCACTTCTTCACTTCCTCCCTTATCTTGGGAGCCTTCCTCCTCCTAGCTACCCTTCCTCTGTATGAAAAGAAACTCATTTTCCTCTTCTCCGCCCTCTTCCTCTGAATCATGTGCATCAAATATTGGTGATATCTTGACTCCTTCAGGTTCATCTTCTTCATCATCATCCTTCTCTCCTCTGTAGGCCTCCAAGCTCTCTGTGTCCTCCGAATCAGCCTCCTTTATCACCTTTTGTTTCTTCCTAACTGGGGATTCCAATATAGGGATTTGGCTCTTTCTTCTTCCTCCTCTGGTGATTTCTCCTTTGTGATAGGATTTTCTTGTTTTATCACCTCCTCTCTAACTGGAGACCTCTTCCTGTGCATGTAAGTGTTAGTTCTAGTGCTTTTCCCTAGGGCACCCACTTGTGGTGTACTTTGGACACTTGGTGCCTTCTTCCCTTGCACCTCTTATTTTCCTTTCCTTGTCGGCATGGGCTTCTTTCTTCCCATGGGGTCTTTAGGAATGGAGACATCACATTCTAGGTATACACCCTTTTCAAAATTTGGTCTTATGTGCAGATATACCTTTGCCCGGTTTCTCCCGCTATTAGTAAAGTAAGAGGATTTATCATTTAAACTTCATGGGAGACATACCTTTCCATGTATGTACACTTCTTGGGGTAAATGATCTTTCTACGCAGCTCCCTATGTTCTTGATCTACCTCACTAAGGTCAAACCTTAGTCTTTTGGCCTCTTTAAACCTGTTTACCCCTACTTGGAAATACTAAGTGGTGAAGGAGAAGGGGAGTTTGTACCAGGGGCCTATGTTTTCATCTATCAACTTAAATTTGCCAATGCATAAATCGCTGGTATACCAAAAATTCATCTTCTCCATCAATGAGTGATTTGACTACTCTGGGATCCTCCACTCCACCCCTGAATGCATACCTTAAGTGCTTATACCATTTTTCCAGGTGTGCCTTGTGAGCAGTCATCATGGTATCGCAAGTCTACTTTATGAATCTTTTTGTGGATGCGGGGTCTTCCTCTAGATATTAGCAAACAAAATTATTTGTCACATCTTGTACTCCAATCTCTCGAGAACATAATTATCAAGAGGACATTGCCAAAGAGTATCTTGTCTTCTTCCTATGCATTATTGATAATTTCATCTACGATGAAGGCAGACAAATTGAAGATTGTGCCTTCTAAAATTTTTTGCACACATTTTACCAGCCCTTATTTACTTATGTCCACCTTTCTTGGTCATTTAGTTTTGTCACTAGGTGTGCAACCATTCTCATGACACATCTTGGATCTCTCGTAATATCAAATTATTGTGACCCCTTCTTATAATCATATACGATGACAATTTTTTTGATGGCTTCCTTGTCACCAGGTCATCATCTATACTTTTTCCTTCACAAATGAGGCTTGTGAATCTTCAAATCAGCTGAGGATTTATGCGCATCTTGTGCCCTATGAAGTAAAAGTGATCCTCATGTATGCATGACATCAACCATTGATATAGGCGCTCAGGTTTTCCAAAATAAGGCAACTCATAGAGTTGCAATAATCCTACCTTCTCCAACTTCACTTTTACCTTGTTGCTATAAATAGGAAAACCCTCTGGTGTCCTTTTGTTTGTTGGGCACACATGATCGAAAGCACGATTTCTTTTTTTTTTTCATGCCCGTGTGATGGTTGTAATCGCTCACCATCATGTTTCTTGAGTGGGACTCCCATTCCTTCCCAAGAAAAACCCAATTTGGGTACTATATCTCTGCGTATCGTTAGTCATTCATACTTACAGGGGTTACGGTTGTCTGCCTCTACCCTTTCCCTTGCCCTTGGGCTTCTTAGGTGCCATGGTTTGGGTTGTTTTAGCACTTCAACTTCTCCTACTTGCTCTGGTTTTCCACCTCCTCTAGTCCTAGATCCCAAACATGTGAAGAAACCCTTTTCATCCCATGCCCTAGCTGCCAAACCCTAATTCGAATATCTTCTTTCACAAGATGACGCTTCTCTACAACTCTTTTTGTCTACACCCATGAATGTCTTTCCTTTTGGTTTGCAGATCAAATCTAGTCACTCATGGTTAAATTTCTCAATTTTTTCTTCACACAGATCAACTCTAAAAACCCTAGTTTGCAAGAGCTCTTCTTTTTCTCGTATTCACAATGTCCATAATGAAGTGCTTGACCTTCTATTTATAGTTTTTCCCACTTTTTAGCATTAAATTCTACTTCACCTACCACCATACTTCAACACTTATTGCGGATTTTTCCACTAAGCCAAACTCTAGTGCCCCAACTCACACACCCAACCTTGCGTGGATAGTCCTACAACCTTCTGGCACATAACCAATCTATTTGAGAAGACTCTTACGTGTGTGTGTTACCAAGTGCGAAGGTACTCTTTCCATTCTCACAATTTTTCTCTCACCTACCTCATGTTTTTTTGTGTTTCTTTCTCCCTTGTATGTGGAACCAAATTGTAGCCTTTCCTAATAGCAACCATCCTCGTTCACATTTTCTCTTATGCTCTTTCTTCCATAGGGCCATTCAACTATTCTTTCCAATGTAATCCTTCTTGGTACTTCACACTTTGCACTTTACTTCACATCATTCTACCCCACACTAAAATGATGTGTGGTCCTCTGCACATTCACAACCTTTGAAAAGGTAATGAGGTTAGTGGCATCCAAGGCGCAACAAAAAAAAACAACGAGAAAGGGAAACACAAGGAAAGAAAATGGATTAAAATTTTCCTAAACTATCTGGCAATACTACCTTATTACAAACACCAAGAAGACTTATTTATAGTAGGGCTTTAGCCTACTCCCATTGAAGTTTCCTAAAAATATCATCCTATCTAGCACTTACAACTGGCACGTGCCTGAATCAAGGATGTACGAGATGATGTAGGGACCCACCAATGGAATTTTAATTTCCCAAGATGCCACGAAACTTGGAAACATAAAGTAAAACCATCTTCCCAACTTCAAACTTCTTTTTCTTAATGTGATGATCATGCAATGCCTTTGGTTTCGATTTTTCATTCTTCTAGCTCCACCTATCGAGTAATCATCTTTTGTCCAATTTCATTAACTTGTGAACTCTTTCTTCTAGATTATTCATTGGCCAATCCTCCTGTGTGCACTATAAACAGAGAAGGTAACATGAATTCAATTGGTAGGATAGTCTCCGCACCAAACACTAATTGAAATGGCGTGGCCTTATTTAACCTATTGTAGGTTGTCTTATATGCCCAAAGAAAAGATAATACTTTTTCATCCCAATCTCTTCTACCAACATCATAAAGTTTTGTTAGGGTATGTCTTAGTATTTTGTTAAATGCCTCCGTGGTTCCATTTGCTTGTGGATGGTAAGGGGTAGTCTTGTGATGAGCCATCATAAATTCCACTAAAATAATCCTTCTCATTTAATAAATGTGTACCCCTGTCACTAGTCAAACTCAAAGGGAATCCATACCTTCTAATAATGTTTTCCCATAGGAAACTTGCTGCAATAGCTACTATACAATCCTTAGTAGGTGTTACTTCTACCCACCTTGTCAAGTAATCTATGCAAGTGATTATATAACGTGATCCAATCCTATGTGTGGCTAGTGCAATAGGGCCTACGAAGTCTATAGCCCACTTTTTGAATGGCTCGATGCTAGGAATAGGGTGTAAAGGCATTTCATCTCTTCACCCTGGTTTTCCAATGCGCTGACAATGGTCACATGCCTTGCAATATTCCTTGTAGTCTTGATATAGGGTCTCCCACCATAATCCAGCCATTAATATCTTACGTGCAGTGGCATCGCCTGCATAGTGTCCACTTGCACTACCTTTGTGTACCTCTTCTATTATGGCTAGGTGCTCATGTTCTAGCACACACCGATGCAAAATCTCATCATGTCCTAATTTGTATAAATCCCCACTAATGAGCATGTAGGGCATGGAGCATATAACTAACTACTTTTTATCCAATGCCTTCATCATTTACGGTGCTACATTTGTATTGAGAAATAATGCAATATATTCTAAGTCTGAGGGTGCATGCCACAACCTAAATAGTTGTGCATTTGGCATAGTATCCTTAATGCTTTGCATTTCCTCCCTTGAATCGATTCTACACAAATGATTAGGTCTGGAATTACTTTTTCCTAGTTTGATAATCACTGTGAACTCAAACATTTTGAATAATAGTACCCACCGACATATGTACCCTTGTAGAATGGGCTTGTTCACTAAATATTTCAATGCCATATGGTCAGTGTAATATACAAAAGGGGTTATCAGATAATACTGTCTAAACTTGTGAAGCAAGTAGATCATTGACAATGCCTTGCGCTTAGTTATAGTATAATTCTACTCCACTGGGGTCAACTTCCTACTTGCAAAGCAAAAAGGATGATCAAAAATCCCTTCACTATGTTGTGAAAGTACTACTCTAATAGCGGTTCTTGAGGCATCAACATGAACATGGAAGGGCTTATCCTAAGAGGGGAATCGTAGTATGGGTGTGGTGACAAGCCTATCCTTTAAAGTGTCAAATGCCTTTCACTGCGCCTCTCCCTAATGGAAGGCACTCTTATGTTTAATTAATTTTTCTAAAGGCATGAAAATCTTGGCATATCCCTTGTTGAACTTACTTGTACTAACCCCATGTGTCCAAGGAATCTACACACCTTTGTACTTTTCCTAATAGGCTCCCCGAATCTCACAATTCTTTGTAACTTTGGTGGGATCTTCCAAATGGGGTAGAAAGAAACATTTCTTAATGTTGAGGGATATCCTCAACTATAGACACCTTTCAAACATCAACCCTAAGTTGTCACAATGATCCGTCTCTAACCCATATATTGTCCAATCATCCAGGTAGAATTGAAGAAATTTATGGATGAAGTCATGGAAATCTTGCACCATAATGCGTGAGAACACAGTAGGGGAATTCTTCAACCCTAAAGGCATGATTATATAGGTAAAAATTCCCCACTTAGTGGTAAAAGTCATCTTTTTCTAGTCCTTCATGATCCTAACCTAGTGATAGCCCAAGAATCCATCTGTGAAATAGTAGACCTCACGTCCTACCACTCATTCTAATATTTCTTCCATAAATGGGGTTGGGAAAGGATCAATAACACACACTACATTCAGGTCCCTGTAATCAATACAAATCCTTATCCTCCCATCCTTTTTTATACTGATCACCATTGGACTTATCCATTTCGACTCTTTCATAGCCTCAATAATGCCTGATGCTATCATTTTATCTATCTCCTCTCTGACCTTTATGCGTAAATTGGGATTCATATGGTATGGTCTCTTCCTTATTGGGTGTGCACCTTCCTTCATCTTTATCCTCATTTCCCCAATGATCGGTGGATGCCTTTAAGCTCATGGTACCCTCATGGGAACAAATCTTGGAACTCGCATAATAGATCAATGATTTTAGAGACTTCTTTCTCCAACCAATAGTCTCTAATTATTTCCTCCTTGGGTTCTGCTTCGAGCCGATGTTAACATTTTTTGTCTTTAAAGGTTCATGGTAGGCACGCACCCATTCATCAACACTATCTATGACTTCACACGTCCCTACAGAGTGGTTAACATCCAATCTTTCCACCTCTTCTCCATCAATAACATACACCATCTTCCCTTTTTCTTTCTCTATACACATGTACTCAAACTATATCTATTTTGTTTCTTCTTCCTCAAAGTGCACCTCCAGGCCAGGTTCACCTAGAAATTATTGTATTCTATCTTCTGCCATAGCACTATCCCCTATTGTAAGGTGCTTGACAACCTATAATGCCTTATGTACTAATGGCTTTGTACTCTGATACTCAAATGTTTGAATGAGATCAGCCGCCAATTCTTGCCAATTAGTAATTTGACGGTGCATCTCTGTGTGGATGTACCATATGTCTGCATAACTTTTTAGGATGAAATACAACTTGTGAACCCATAATGAAGGTGGAAATGCTTCTGCGCTTCCCATCAAGGCTGTCTCACATGCTTGGATATGGAAGGAAGTGGTCTCTTTACCATAGTAGTCCTTTATAGTTGTGGGCACGTTGCTTCTACAAAACCTTCTATAGAAGAAAATTCTCACCTCATGTCATTCCAAGAGGTTCTCCTAATATGTTTCCCTCTAACGCGGAGTAGTTCCGAGTAGATTGTAATTGAGAACTTCTCTTCTTTCCTCTTCATTTCTCCAATGGGCCTCCATTTCTTGTAAGAGATCTTTCGGATTAGCCCCTCTCGAGAAACTTGGTAGTTTTCTCCCTCCTAGGCCCCGAAATTTATGAGACTTTGTCACCTTGGTTACCAATCCCCTTAAATGTCATTCGATTAACTCATAGGTCCCGTGTGCCCAATTTTTATATGCCATGCTTGTGGTATCACTCACAGACTAGGCATCCTCAAACTAAATCCCCTTAAATTGGATGTATGTAGGGTGAATTATCTTAGGGTCCCTGATTGAGTGCATGTATATTCTATCAAGGAATTCTTCTCCCAATGGCTCTGTGTAGGGTGCCAACTTCCCATCTATCAAAGGGGTGATCACCTATTCTTATTTGGTTTCAAAAATGATATATCCTTTGTTAAACCTAATGTCAAAGCATTATTCTTGTAACACCATAGGCACCCAAGTAATCTTTGGAAAGTTGTCTACCTTGGCAAGTGCCAAGACTTTGAAGTCCCCAATGAGCTTGGCCATATGAATGGTAATCACTGCATCCTTTAATACTCCAAAGGGCATTGCCTTAGTTTTTTTCCATATATAACACATTTGAGGATGGCTGCAATGTGGGCCTTCCCATCGATGCCAAACATCTAAGGTAAGAACATTCACTCGCTCTCCTATGTCAATGCAAATATTTCTCAGAGTCATCCATAAACAACTACATTTAGAGTAATTTCCTTATCATATTCAAGGTTTTGTGGAGAAAGGTTTGCATGTAAAACCCGTATCTCATGCTTTTCTCCAACGTGTGGTACCTTCTACCTCAGCTATTCTCCTAGCAAGGAAAAATATTCTCTTACCTCAACATTTTACATACTTTTTACCTCATCCAAGTCACTTCTTGGAACCTTGTTATCCTTATGTTGCCCCACCTACCTCGATTGCTCCTTAAGACATTCTATCTCCCCTTGTAAACTCCTAATCACGTCCATATTCTTCTGGTATACCTCTTTCTGATGGGAAGGGTCTGGGTACTTTCCATGTGGTACCTCCTCTCTGGAAACCAATGTCCTTGGTCTAGGCATCTCCTTGGAATGTGTAGACTTTACACACATTATCACCAGTACAATTTCTAGCTCGACTCACGCACAACTCTTGGTATCTATTGTAGATCGGCCTTTTACACTTACCATAATAGAGCCCTTATCTTTCGGTGCTCTTTGGTTCATATGCTCATAGAGTTCTGAAACTTTTCATACTTGTGCTTCTTCCTACACCATGAGCATTGTAATAGATCTAAACACTCTCATTTATAATGGTCTGTGGATCCACTATTATAACATGCTCCTCATGGGAACTCACTTCTTCCTTGTCTATGGTTACCATGACCACATAATCCTTCGTGAGAACTTCTTCCACACGCACCTCCATCTATGTGCTCCTCATAATAGTGGTCATCACCTTTAGATCTTGGCAAGGCTAGTTTTGTGCATACCATGATAAATGGCCTTATGTATCCGATCAATAAGCCTAAAATCCTTAGTATCATGGGTTGAAGAAGTTTGTATCTTACAAAGAGCGAGACACATTCATCTAAATTGTGTGTTGCAACAAGGGACATCTACTCACATCATGTTCCCCATGACAAATCTCACAATTCTATGCTACGGTGTGTATTGTCCCTCGACTTCACAATCTGTACACCACATTCCATTGTGAGTCACATTAGCTGATTTCATAGATAACCTTTCCAGCTTCTTAGCCATAGCAGTGATTTGAGCTTATACAAATGAGCTAACACCAATATCAACACTTCTAATAGCTTTAGTGGGCAAAGTAGCTTCTAACACCTCGCACGGTCTCAGTGAAAATATTATGAGATAAAGCTCTTCTAAATGGGGTTATCAACCCTCCAACAAACTATTGATCATGTTGTGAAGGGTGAATATCATATGACCATTTTAACAGAGAGTCTTAAACCATGTGTCATACTCCCACACACTTTCTACCATTCCCTATTGAATCTCCTTAAGGGTGTTGATGCTCTTCTATTCAAACTCAAGGATGTGGAATTCTACTAGGAAGGCATTTTTTAATGTGGTGTAATCTACCACCATTTGATGGGGGTCATACTTCCTATACCAGTTGTGCATGTGACCTTGCAACATCGTTACAAATTGACTGGCATTCCATTCTAGGTTTTTGATCCCCTTCGCATGCCATAGAAATTCACACTTGTGAACATGATCCATAGCATCCTCTATGCCCTGGTAGTCTGGTAAGTGTAAAGACATTTCAAAGATTACTTGAGGAGGTGGTTGAGGCCCCTTTCCTCCTAGTCTAGATCCTTGGTTTCCTCTACCGGATCTACCGGTTCCACCTCCAGATTCTCTTGTAGCTAACAACGGGCTTGAATTGGTCATGCCTAACATTCCCAATGTCCCACTGAACTATGTGCCAATGATCTATGAGATCATCCCACTACCAATAGTATACCCCGTGCCACTCCCAGACGTGAGACCGAAGGCTTGTGTATCCACACTTTTCCCAAAAACTCCTTTTATTATTGGAATGGTATGTGCAGCCATAGAAGTCCCAAATGATAAATTATATCTCTTGGGTGTAGATTTGTCACTTCCACTGATACCAACTAGGTTAATGATACTTCTCCCTTGATCTAGAAAACCAAGCACTAGGGTTTGGTCACTAGGTGGGTTCAGATGCGTGCCAATGAATCTTCTCTCTCCGTGTGATGAAATCTCATCGGAAGCGGAAGGGTCTTTCTTATACACTTACCGAGATGGGGTAGCATAGATCTCTTAGGTTCCATGTCCTCTGTGTGAACCTCAAATCCTTCCCGTAACATCTGCCTCCATATATCCATCACACTTGTAACCTTGTGTTGTCTAGCAATCTCCCTTTCATACACTTCACTGTACTTGATTCATCTCTCCTCCCTTTCTTTCTCAATCGTAATATCTGTCATCTTCCTCTACCCTAACTTCATCACCTAGCACTTAGGAAGGTTTATCCAGCCATCAGAAATGCCTCTAAACTCAAGGTAACGATCAAGATCTTCATTGTCGGAGGAATAGCACATAGAAATGATCTTTTGGGCTCCCACGTAAACTTGAACTCGGTGAATTTTAGACAAGAATATCTAGAAATAGTGTACTCTAGATTGTAGCTCACCAGTACTCCTTTCCACCAATGATCCATAGCATGAGTCCACATCGATCTGAATCTTGCAGCCTCTGGTACTATTCTTGGGTCTACGTGAGTGATCTATAATATTAGCTTGATCTAGACACAAATACTGAGATCCATTCATACAGCTCTACTGGGAAGCATCAGAAAATAGTTTCATACAACTCATGGTAGAGGTTCTCTTCTACCCATCTATGTGCATCAAGCTCGGGCCCAATGTTGAATCTCTAAGTAAATTCTTAATTTGTGCTCTTGAACCATGATTCAACACTTTCTAGAGTTAGGCATTCTATCATAACTCATTACACAAATCATGATGTATGATATTTCCACTACAACTTGAAAAGAGGTCCCAACATCGGAACTAAGATGTAGCCATTTTTACACCCACCAAAGAACAAGGGAATCCCATGCATGTCAGCCTATCACCCAATGGGCACCGGGCACTTACCTGAGGTACGTGCGGGTGTCGAGTCTCTCTTTTATGTGAGTTAAGTGGGAAAGCATCATCTATGATAGGAACTTAAAAAGAGTGAGTGGATACGAGACATACATTCATCATAGAGCTCAGAACAGCTTCTAGATCAATGCAGTCATTTTAGATAAAAGAATACTTAACAATTTATAGAACTAAACTGAAAAGGAAATGTATAGGAGTTTATATTCATTCATATAACACACATGAAATAGAACTATGCAAATATATGTATAAACCAAATTCTATTGTATTTATATTCCAACATCTCTGATAACCTCATCACATGTATTAGATCCATTATAGAATATCACAACATGGCAGACTAAAGTTATACATCATAATAGGATTAGAGTCCTCTTAAACATGAGAGGAAAATTCCATACCAAAACCCTTTGATACATCCTTTCCCTATAGATCATCTACCCAACCCAACCCAATAGATTTCCTCATAGCATTTATGTAGAGGTTCACATTCTATGGATCTCTCTCTACCCATTAATTCCTTTACAGAACTTATATTTATAGGCCTCTAGAATGGCCAACCATCTTTCTAAGGCTTCAAATCTGTCACCAAGTGTCCAAATGTGGTCCTCCATAGGAGCATGCTCCTCCAGGACTGAGCTCTCCACTCCTTGCCATAATGTTCTTCTAGAAGATTCCATCGTAGGGTATATTCCTTCATAGGCCAACCTGTTACCAGGCTGGCACCTTATCCACTGCATGCGCAATGATCAGGTCATGTTTTTCATGTGTTCTGCCTGATATGCCAAATATGGCTAAGTCCTAAAATCCCACTTTTCCTTATGTGTGCGCTACTTGTTTTATTAAACGCTCATAGAACCCTATCTTGTGTGCTTTCTCCTTACGTGCCCTTCTTGTACTTAGCCAATAAATCAAGGTCCGAACACAACACCTTAGCGATTAGGATTTTCGGAAATTTTTATCGTGTACATGTGGAGTCTCAAATCACAAATACAATTTTTCAGGATTAGATGGATGAATCAAGACATGATACCACTAACATTGGATTCAAAATTTTAGTTTTAGTCAAGATCATAAAACAAATCACCAATACTTTCCACTGGGAGCTCAAGTTATCATCGCTCCATGCTACCCTCTCAAAGGCGCTTTAGGACTAAGTCATTTTTTAGGAGGACACGTGTCGGCACCAGCATCCATACAAGATTTCATGTCCCCTGAAATACTTACGGTCAGTAAACCAACCCTTGAATAATGCGCTCAGCCCCTATGTGACTTCTAGGACCCTCATGTGACCTCTAGACTTGACAGTTCAACCCCTAGATGCATTTTTAGAGCATACATTCCCTTCCGTCGAATCAAGTGCCATGTGTCAACTCTAGGAACATTTTGGAAAATTAAGTCCCTCATCTCCCTAAGTTCAAGGACATCAAGCATGGAAAATGTGCCCATCCCGTAGAGGGAGTCTTTTGGTCACCCATGTGACCGAATTTCAGCCCTAGGTACATTTTTGGAGCATCCATTCCTTGTCATTGGATCAAGCACCAAGTGTCACTCATGGACCATTTGGAAATTGATGTCACTCATGTCCCCGACATGTGGGACACCAAACATGGAAAACTATGCCCAAACCTCTAGGAGAGGTTTTGGTCACCAATATGACTAGTTTCTAACCCCTGGTGCTTTATAACTGATTTTAGAGAACTCATTCACCGTCATTGGATCGATGCCACATGTCATCATCTTTCTCATTATGGAAATTTATGTACCTCACGTCCTTGAGGTTAGGGATATCAGGGAAAAAAAATTCACCCAACTACAACACAAAAATTTGAATTTTTTTCTAACTGTTGGTTGCTTCGTGTTGTTTCTCATTGCTTCTTGCTTTGATTCTAACATCCGTGTGCACAGACATCTCTATCTCATCCTCTCGTAAATCCTCACCATCATTCATCTATTATGGAATCTCAAACCATACATGCCGTAAAGTTACTTCCCTTCACTCCATGATAGAACCTAGGTCCTAGAAGGAAAATTGGAGCAAACACAAAAGCATAAGCATAGAAAAAAGAAGGAGAAAATAGAGAAAACTCAGTGGCCATGAAACGAGAAGTTGAAGAAATATCCCAAACGAATGCATGAAAAAAATTATATTTTTATGTTCACTTCTCTACCCAAGGCAATCAATAAGACACCTTCAAACTCTCCTCTTGTGTAATAGAGCATCCACAATGAAGAAATCCCACTTTTGGCTCAACGAAGAAAACATCCAATTTCTCGTCAAACCGTTGGGTGAAATGAAGTAGAATTTCACATGAAGCACTAGAAGAAAAAACCTGTCATAGTGAAATTTATTTCATCACAAATGGAGGAAAAAATCCTACCTGTAATTTTGAGGTCCATTAATGGTTGTCGTGTCTAGAAGCATTGTTAGGTCTAAAATTTGAAAGTTTAAAATCTCCTAGACTATTAAGTGGGTAGGTATGAAATTTCAGAGGGGCAATATTGGGGAAAACCCATATCGAAAAAAAAATCTACATCAATCGGACCTCTAGAAGCCCACATTCTAAAATTAGCAGTTCTTCTACATAGGGATTGTTATTTCGAGAAAGTCAACAACAAAAGAACCTGCAAAGGAGATGGAGACATTGGAGGTGCATGGAAGTTGATAATTCATCAGAATGGACATTTTTGACACTTACTAAAAATAGTAAGTGGTCCTATGGACACCTGCTAAAAATAGAAAGTCACACGAAAAGAGTAGTTTTGGCACAATGGGACGTACAGGGATAATCATTCAGGGGACATCATTGTTTAGGATCACTCTAGTCATTATTCATAGGGCATTTGAGATTGATCTTATTCCATTCAACTTGAAGAGTGTTCATGAGCTAATTGGAAGGAGTTTCATAGTGTGCAAGGAGTGCAAAGATTCAGAGTTTCACTACATTTGGTGTTTTCCATCGACGAGGATCAACAGAATTCATCAAGAACAATGTCTCCTCTTCTTCTCTCCCTCTTTCTCTCTCCTCTTCCCCAACTTTATCTCACTTTCAAATGTTCTAATTCTTCATTGGGGTTTGCACATTTTGATATGCCTTTAGGTCACTTAAAAGTGACATTAGAAACATAATGTAAATTAAGTCACCTTGATTTTATAAAAGGGACTTAAATATTTTGTAGAAATATGAATTGTCTAAAGTTATAAATAAGGCATATCGATGGTCATGAGGAAGACGATAAGTTACCTCTCATTCTATAAATTGTAATGACATTTCCATTTCAAAGGGTTGGTAATTAATTTTGTAAGCTCAAGATTGCATTTTACCTTGAGAGAAAAAGGGAGATAGCTAAATTCTTCCTTTCCTCCCTTCTCAATTTCCTCCATTTCTCTACTATGTACAATGTTTGTTTGAGAAATTAATATAAGGAGTTTCTAGCTTTATTCGACTAAGGTATTTCTTGATACTTTGTGTTCATCAAATTTCATTTGGTCTTAATGATGTTTATAAAAAAATTCTTCTCATAAATGCATGTGATGATACTTCTAACTAGTGTGCATGTAGGAATCTAATTTACTACCTAAAACATTAGTTCTCCTACCTCTTTTCTCACTCCCCTTTCCTGCACTTTAGAAAAAGTCCTCCCTAGCAAGATATTGATAGCTTTTTCGTAGGGTTAGTGGATTTCCTGTTGGATCCCCAATCAAAAGGCCACCACAGAAATCCACGTTTTCTCCCGTATGTGTATATGGAAGCTACACCGGTTAAGTAAAGGGACTTAGATTCCTAGAGCATTGGCAAGAAATCCACAAGTTTTTCCCCCCCAAAAAAATTCTCGCGAACAATTAACCATGTTTTGGATGTGGTTTTATTGCTTGATTGATTTAAATGAATTTTAAAAATGATCTAACAAATAGGCCAAATAAAAATCTAACTAAATAAAATGAATTGAAAATGGAAATATTGCCCCACTATGAATTTGATATATGTAATGGGTTTTAAAAAATATTTTGCACTTGTGGCCTTTCAAATGTTAAATAATATTATCAGTGGGTAGTTTACATAAACTATGATGGGAATGTGGGTTTTAATGAAAGTATTTTTCTAGGATGGTAAAAGGAGGATTTTGTCTCAGAAACTGCTGTGAGAAACAAGGTATCCTTTCTAATGAGTATATATAGGGTTTTGATACCCCAACTTTACATGTTATTTTGAAGAAAAGTGATCGATGTGAGAATTTTTCCATGATGGGAAAGTTAATCGATGTGGAAAGCTTTCGTATGCTTTTAATTTCAATGTATTTTTAAGGCTAATTAAAGTGGGAAGCCTACGGTATGAGTATCCATCCTTTGAGGGTATGGTCTAATTTTTTTTTCTAGATGGCCATCCTTCGAGGGATCAGTCTATTGTAATGTGATATTTTGACAAGATAAACATCCAAATGACTTTCTTTCATATATTGTTGAGTTGAGGGTCAAAACCCTAATAACTATTTTTTAGGAGGGGATAAATGTATATGTGACCTACACACACATTCCCCTATGTCATGGTTTTTATGGATGGTTGTATTGATTTCAATGGGTTCCTACAAAGGAAGGAATCATTGCAATGATAAAGTGACAGGATTTGACTAGAACTACTTTCATGACAATCAATCATTTAATAGTAAAAAGGTCATAACTAAAAATAATTCAAAGGTTCCCTTTTTGGTTGCCCATTAAGATAAGCAAGATGATACACTCTTGAACCATACTTGTGAGTGATAAAGTATGGACCAATCTAACGGGGAAAATTTTCACATTTACTCCCTTCTAATGTAGTGATATTTTGATTATCTTTAAACACAAGATCGCTAATTTTAAACTCACGCTATTTAACATGTTTTTCATATGCTCTACTGATATGTTGTTTTATAGAATTGATGATGTTTAATGGTTTCTAGACACTTTTCATCTAAGAATTCTAATTATGCTAAGCAGTCTTGGCAATATTCTTCATTAGGGATGACATCTTTGAGAGATACATGTAATGATGGAATTTTAATTTCAAGAGGTATAATGGCTTTAGATCCATAGATAAACGAGTAGGGAATAACACCCGTAGGTGTGTAGATACTAGTTCCATAGGCCGAAAGAGTGAACATGATTCAAAGATGTCAATTCCTTCCCGTGTCGTTTACTATTTTCATGAGGATTTTGTTAAGTGTTTTGTTAGAGGCCTCAACTCTGTCCATTTTATTGAGGATAATATGGTGATGAAAAACTAAGTTTGATGTTGAATGTATCACAAAGATTTTTAACTTCCTTATTTTTGAAGGATTTTCCATTATCTATGATGAGCTTATGAGGGATGCCAAAATGACATATGATGTTTTGATATATAAAGTTGATGATAGGTACAAATTTTATCGAGGTTAAAGTAATAACTACAACCCATTTAGTGAAGTATTCAGTTGTTTTGATTATGGAATTATGTTGTTGGGTGATTTTGGATTGATTGCACCAATGAGGTCTAGCCCCCATTGAGAGAAAGGTCATAGACCTTGAGTGGGTTGTAGTTCTTGACTAGGGATGTGAATTAGATCTAAATGGAGCTAGCATTCGACAACTTTATTTACGTATCCACAACAATATTTAGAGATGGTAGGCCAGTAATACCCTAGTCATATGACACGTTTATCGATGAAATTTCCATTAACTTGACCACCACATATGCCATCATGGAATTATTCAATTTTTATAGTTGATTCATGTGTTTTAAGACATTGTAAAATATGCCATCAAAGCTACGTTTATAAAGGATGTCACCTATGATGACGAAGTGGGTGACACATTTAAGAAAGGATTGTTTGGCTCCATGTGATAAATTTGATGGTAGTTTAGATTTGGTGAGATAGTCATATTTTTTTATACCATAAATCTGGTGGATTTTTGTCAATGACATTGATGGAAGGCAACTCATTTTGATGTGAAGGATGATCCAAGCATTGAATAACCACAAACATCTTGGTTTTATCCTTTGATTTTTATGTTTCAAAAGGGACAAGGATCCAAGCAAAGCCATAGTATCTATAAAACTATTTGAAGATCATGGAATGGATTAAATGGTGTAATGATTGAATGTGCCAAGGAGAAAGTCGACCACAACTCCATATTTTTGAAGGATTTAATTTTTACATTGATATTCTCCTTTTATTTAACTAACAATGAGTTGTGAACCTCCATAGATTTCCAAGATGTGGGCACTAGGAGAATGGAGGTGTTTAGACCCGTGATTAAGGCTTCATATTCTCAATTATGTTGTTGGAAAATTCAAATTCGAGTTTAAATGATAAATGTAATTAGAATTTTCAGGTGGTATGATAACGACTCCATCTCGTCCCCCTTCTTGAAATTTAGCACCATCAAAGAAAAGGGTCATTTTGATGGGGATAAAATCATATTCATTCATTTTATTAATGGATCAGGAAATTATTTGTGAGGCAGTCTATTCTTTGAAAGGGGTGCTTCGACGAGATGATCTACAATGGCCTGACCTTTAATAGATTTCGTGATTTGATTTCAAGATCAAATTTAGTCATGAGAATAATCCATCGAGTGATGCAATCATCATGATAGGGTTTAGTGTGCATGGCCTTAAGAATATTGAAATTGGTGACGACATATGTCCTGTGATTAAGAACACACAACACAGCTTTTTCAGCCATATTCATGGAGTATGTGGCTAATGTAGTATACATCTTATTTGTGACCTTGATTATCATAGTGGGCAAGCATAGCTCCTAAGGCATGTTTTGAGGTGGGCATGTATAGATATAATGGCTCCCCTTCACACAAAGTGGTGATACTAGATAGTATCTGATTTTGTCAAAGGCTTTATGGAAATTAAAATCCCAATTAACTTCTATGTCCTTGCAAAGGAGGTGGTGAAATGGTTTAAATGGTCGGATAGTTGTGATATGAAACGTCAAATGGACTGTAATTTACCTTGGAGGATACATAGTTTCTTAAGATTGGATGGTGTAGGCATCTCAATATTTTCCCTAACTTTTATGGGGTCAACTTCAATCCCATAGATAGATATGATGAATCCTAAAAAATTTCCGGTGAGGACACCAAAAACACACTTTGTTGGATTAATACAAAGTCATAATTGGATGACATGAGTAAAGATTGATTTAAGGATGTCAAGAATGTTTTTTATGATTTGGATTTTCTTAGAGGTGATCAATGTAGTCTTCGACAATTTTTTGGATGAGATCATAGAAAATGTATGTCATAGCACATTGATAAATATCCCCTAAATTTTTAATACAAAAGGGCATGACACAATAGCGTAAGGTTCTCCAAGGGGTAATGAAGGAGGTTTCATGTTGACCGTCAAGAGTTATGAGGATTTTATCATAACTAGAGAAACCATCCATGAGGGAAAGAATTTTGTGGCCATTTGTTATCTTGAAGAGCTCATCTATGTTTGGGAGAGGGAAATCATCTTTTAGATAGGTGAGATTGAGATCCCTAAAATATGTGTAGATGCATATTTTTCCGAAGCCTTGGTTACAGGGACAACATTGGAAACCCATTATGGATAGTCAATGGGTATGATGAAGTTAGCAGATAAGAGGCATTGCAATTCTTCCTTAACAAGGAGAGCTATACGGGGATGCATTTTACGAAGTTTTTGTTTGACTAGATTAACATTGGGATACGTGACTATGTTGTGTATAATGATGTTAGAATCGATTCCAGGAATATCACTATATGACCAGGTGAAGGCTTGGTGATATTTTGTTAGGAATGTAGTGAAATCATTAAGTTCTTGTGGACTTAAGGATTGACTGACCTTAACTATATGAGGATCCTATGGGGTACCTAATTTCATGTTGAGGGTGGATTCATTAGGGATTTCTAAAGTAAATAGTCTTCAGCTCTGATGTGTGAAAGGATATCCTAGTCATCCTGACAGTGGAGGATATCTATAGTAGGTGAATCTTCCTCAACCATTTCTATCCAAATGAGGGGTAACAATTTATTAGAGTGATTAGATTGATAAGTAAGTGGCCCTACATATATAACATTGATTAGAAAAAATTGTGGGATGGGTACCATGTTGTCTATGTCCATGGGATCTTCAGGGTTTATTGGTGATGATGGTTCTAGTTCATAAATAGTTAGGGATGTAGTAATTTTAGAGGTAGTGGCTTTGCACATCTCGGAGGTGAATATTTTATAGCCAAAACCAATTTTCTCATGACCTTTAAGGGAACATTGGATAGGTTGATCATGGGTTCCTTGTTCATAGAGTAATAAACCAAATCCTCTCCATGCATAATGATGAAGATACATGTAGGTGAAGTTGGGATTTTCAAGGGATTTGAATTCTAATGTGAATGGCATGATGCATTATAGATTGATATATTAATATGGAGGGTTATCGAGTCCCCATAGATAAGTTTTATTTTTAGATACACGTGACCATAGGAAATAACATCTCCTGTATTTGGGTCATACATGGGTTGCTTGTCAGGGAGGCCATATATTGTAGGTGAAGGGATGGATTTGAGCATGAGAAGATGATATTCCCTGAGTGTAATACATTTTACATCCTCACTAAGAGAGGAATCATCTGGTAGCTTAGAAGAAGGAGTATATGCACTAGTGGAAGTTTCATTAGATGTATCAGGTGTGGATTTAGGTACAAGGATGTCATTTGGGTAATACATCATGTAGAAGGTAGCTAACGGATTTGGATCAATGTGGGTAGTGAAAGTTTGACCTTCATGTTCGTATTTGAGACATCGGTGGAGAGTGGAAGGAATGAAATGTATGGTACATATCTAGGGGTGTCTAAATAATATGTTTTATTGGAACTCTCCTTTTATAATGTACAAGAGTTTAGGAAGATTTTTGACATTAACTTTAAGCGTAAGTATAAAGGTACCTAATGTGGGTGTGATTTCGTCATTGAAGGATCAAAATAGAGCTAGAGATTGAGCAACGATAGTATTGGGTAATTTGAGTTGGTTGAAAGTAATGGATGATATGATATTGATGGTATCATTGCTATCAATCTTGACCCTCTTGATAGATATGTCATTGATCCGAATGGTGATAAATAGTGGTAGGTTATTGTCCTTTGGTTTGAGAGAGGGAATTTCATATGATTCGAAAGATATAGAGGTATATGCTTTAATAGCACCCATAAAATTTGTGAACGTGATTGGTTGTTAGAGGGTATGGTGAAGGATATAAGGAATTATGTCATGGCCTAATTGTGAAAAGGAGATGTTTGGACTAGTTCATATAGTGACATCCGTAAGCAGTGGGATTGGTTTAATAGTTTGATATCAACCTTCGTATTGTGGTGAAAGGAGGTGTTGTTTCTTGTATGGAAATTTTTCTTTTGATTGTGGTGTTTGATTAGAATCTTCAAGAGCTAAGGAAATGGAAAACTTAGGCTTATCAGACGAGGTAGATAATTCAAGAGGTGGAAGTATAACAATGGAGGTTTTACCTTTCTTAGTCTCTGATGTTTCTTTGTTGTAACTTTTTGATCGGTGGTGATGTGTACGTGTCTACTCGATGAGTAGCTATTTTAGGGATGGCTCCTTTAGGTTTTGATGATGATGAATGTGATGTTGATGTTAATGTTGTGTTTTATTGAGAAGGAAGGAAGAGTGGAGTGCTAATATTTTAGACTTTTAAGTGAATGGATCTACAATGATATTCTATGGAATTTCCTTGTGTCTTGTGGTAATCATAGAAAACATTAAATTCATAATAGAAAATCTTCCATGCATGATGATATGATGGTTTATGAGGTGGTAGTGTAATAAGTGATCGCCGAAGGAGATCTTATAATATGGTGGCATAATTCCCCTTGGGTGTGGATGTGGATGGTGACAAGGTTGCATCTACACTCTTTTCACGTAGGGGTAAGATGGGTTGTTTAGCCATAGGTTTTTTATTTGTCAATCATGGGGGATTTCTAGATGTCACCATGAATGGTGGACAAGGAGCATGTGCGAGTGGCCATTGGTGTGGATGGTTGGTTTTTGTAACATGTGAGAGTGAAGGACCATGTATGGGTGGCCATTGGTGAGGATAATTGGTCTGTGTAATTTTCAAGGGTGAGGAACCTTATATGGGTGTTGTTAGTGCGAGATAGTTGGGTTGTGCAATTAGTGAGGGACCCCATATGGGTGATCATTGGTGTGGATAGTTGGGTTAGGTAAAGAGCATAGGATATGGACTTAGTATAGAAGTTTGATTGGGAATTTTTACTAGGTAATAATAGGGTGATTAACAAATATAAGGGACCGAGCTCGTGCAAAGGATTCTATTCCAAAAAATGTATTGAGAACTCTTAAAAACATAAACAAAACTTTGCTTATGAGGTACCTTCATGGTTTTGGATGAATATGGTGTGGTTGATGAGGATGTAATAGAAGGGTTAGTTTTCTCCGAGGTAGTGATTATTTAGGTTTTTTTTTTTCTAGATATGATTTTGGGTGTAGTAGAGGATGTGGGTATGGATTTGGTAGTGGTATGTGATGAAGGTGTAGGAATAGTTTGAATATGAGAAGGCTCAATAACTTTGGGCTGGTTGGATTCTAGTGTTGACTCCGCAAGTTTTTATTTTGTAAGTGACAAGGATGTAGGAAGGGTTTTAGTGATGATCTCCATGGATGGAGGCTCTGTATTTTTAGGATCATTGGCTATTGACACTTGTGTCTCTTTGGGGTTTGATTAAGTGAGTGACGAGGGTGTATGAAGGATAGGCTTTATTTTGAATATTGTATTGATTGTGTGGAAAACATTTATTTGTGGTTGATCAAAGGATGAAGGGTGATCCGTAAATTTTTCTTAAAAATGTCAAGATTTTTATTTGGTGGAGCATTTGGATATCTAACTGAATCTCACCCTTATTGATCAAATCTTGAACTACATTACAGAATGTGTGACACCTTTTGATTTCATTTCCATAAACCCTATGGTATTTACAATATTCATTATCTTTGTACCAAATGGGTTGGATAGAGGGAGAGATATCATGTTAGAGGTAAGCATTTTGTCAAAGACTACACTATAAGTCTCTTCTATAGGTGTGTAGTTACGCTATTGATGGGAATGCTCGGTGGAAGGTTTTTCCTTGGGAGTGAATTTGACTATGACGGCATCGACAGGTGTTTTTACTTATCGGGACTAGGCATTGATTTAGATGGGAACTTCTATTTTTGTTTCTTAGGATGAAGGTTTACCTAACCACCTTCTAGAGCTCATAGTTCCAATTTATAAGCCATCGTAAAAGACTCATCAAAAGTTTCAAATGATTGAATTTTTAAAGTGGGTGAGATGTTTTTGGCACATGCATGATAGAAGACTTCAATTAATTTTGGTTTTGGTAATCTAAAGGATAGTTTATTAGTCACACCCCTCTAATGGGTGAAAAATTTAGCAATGGATTCATATTTGAATTTTCTAATGGCATATAGGTCATTGATAGTGATTTTGTAGGATATGTTTATGGAAAAATGGTCTACGAAAAGTTGGGTAAGCTACGTAAAGGAGAATAGGGAATGTTTCATAATGTTGTTGTTCCAATGTAAGGCAGGACCAGTAAGGAACATGGGAAAGGTCCTCAATATTAGATCGCGATCATGTGTAATGAGATAGCATGCATGATGAAAGGAATAGATATGTTGTTGGGGATATTCCTTACTATAAAACTTGATAAACTTAGGAATTTTCTAGTGGGGTGGATATGTTTTATATGGCATTGAAGGATGAATGGGCTCATTGCAAATTTGATCATAAGAGAGCACATTCTTAGATGAGGATGAAGCAAATTTGAGACTAGATATGTGGCTTAAAAGGGTTTAGAGGGGATCGAGTTTTTGTTTGTTGATGTGAAGATGAACCAAAGTTGAAATAACAACCGACTAGGTTGTGAGTATGTCTTATACTTTTAAGGACTACCTTACTAGTAGGGAATGTTTTTTTGCAGAATATTATATTGATACAAGGTATTGCATTGGTAAGTTTTATTTTGTTATGGGATCCGGTATTGAGAAATGTTTTGTTGAGGGATATATTATTGAGGCATGTTGTATTGAGGTGTGTTTTGCTGAGGTATATGTTGTTGATAAGGAATATTTTGTTGAGGAATACTCTGATGATAAGGGATGTTTTGTTGTGGGATATTTTGATGAGATGAGAAACCTTTTTGTGAAGATATAGGTTGCGAGGTTTGTATGTACTAATACTGTAATGGCATTGATGTATAAGTGAGTGGTTGTGAATGTGTAGGTGTTTGTTGGAAGTATATGTCGAGGCAAAGCAGAGGACTGTGCCTATTTTAGAACACTTTGTTTTGGGACACTGTATTATTGGATGTTTTTTATGGGTGTAGATTGTGGCATGGATATTAGTGGTTGTGAAAGTTGTGGTATGTATTATGAAATAGGGTGAGTGCTAGAAATGACATTTGTATCAACAAGTGGTGTAGTCGTAGGAATGGACATGGTAATGTTCTGAATGGGACTAGTAACCTATTGGGAGGATACAATAGTAGAAAAGGCCACAAAACCTAATGGAGATGTTTGTACCTATGAGGAAGCTAGAGGGGTAGATGAGGAAGTAGTGGTACTACTTAGAGGAGGTGTGGAACCTATAGAAGGACTTGGTGAAGATGTGTATTTTTGGGTAGATGTGTTTTGTGACAAAATCATGTGGAGGTCATAAACACTTACTTTGGAGAGACCTCATACATTTCAGGTTGACTAGTGGAATATTTTTCATTTGATGTTTCAAAGGGGTTAGTAGGACTGGCAGTTGTCTAGGGTTGACTATTGTTCGGGTTTTTAGGTTGATTTGAAGTGTATGGGTACAATCGCTACTACAATGGGTTCTTGATTTTGATCGATGAGATGTGTAGTGGTATATGAAGGATTATAAGTGTATTGGGGTATAAATGGTTACATCTAAATAATCATGGCTGGTAGGTAAGCATTGAGGGAATTATGGCTTGATTCTATCATTTCTTCAAAGATAGGGTCTCCTTGTTTTAGAAACGAGGTTCGAATGCTTCATGAGAAAAGGGATGTTCTTATTTTTGCGTATGAGGTATTTGACCATGATATCAATGTGGGGAATGAAATTATTGTTATTCTATTTCACTATTATAGTTAACCCCTAATTCACTCCAAGTTTTTTGGGTGTCATAAAAGGGATTGGATGTAGTTTTTTGATAATATGGGATTTGTTGTGTTGTTTTTGAAAGTGTTGTAGTGTAAAATAGGACAAGTTGTTAATGTAGGGGGTGGAGTAGAAATTCTTTTAGGAATTTTGTTATGAGCTTGATGTCTAGTAAGTACCATATTAATCAAGCATACATTAAAAAAATGAAAAAATGATTTGATTTACAAACAACAAGAAGATGTAAGTAAAATGTGGTGTTTAGTATTTATCTTGATTAATTATGAAAAAGTGAAATGTCTAAGATGGTTAACAAGGGTCATACAAAATGGTAAGCAATGGTTAGTTTTGGGAATGTTTATGGGTGGAGTCCTCGATATACCTAAAGTTATGTGAGGCCTAACTCTATATTGTTGTCAACATAGGTGTGTATATTGGTACCAACCCTCTCACTTTATAGCCCCACCGCGCTAAGGGATTTGGTTGCTGAGCCAAAATATCTTGTGAGATAGGATATTATACTTAGCTAGAACACCGACTCATCTTCCTTGGTCGATGATGAAATCCCAATCATTTTCACCTGAGTGGGAGTTATTTGAATGTGTTTTTATTTAATAGTGGTTTGGTTATGTGTGAGGGAAAAATGAGTGAATGCAATGATTTTACCTCCTAATTAAAACTAGATGATCAAGAAGTATGAAATGGTTTGTTTTAATACCCAAAACAAAATGTTTATTTTTGATGAGAGTAATAAAAAAATTCAAAACTGAAAATAAAAGAAAGGCTCTAGGAATTACCGTGAGAGTTCTCCTTTTTTATATATATTTTTAGCAATTTCAACGCAAGAAAGTAGTAAATCCAATAGATGAATTTTCAAAAAATAGTTCCCTATAACCATATTAGATAAAATAGAGAATAGTAAAAAACATATTTTGAAGCAATGATAAAAACTAAAAACACAGTCTAATCATTGACAATTGGGCCAATTACTAGTGATTATCGTAATCACTGAGATGATTACTAGATAATGAAAATAGTGAATATATTACTAATGAGATGAAATAAAATAATAAGGGTTCAGGTCCCACTTTGGTTGTGCAAGATGTTGAGGAAAATTTTTACCTCAAGGGTTTTGGTTTGATACTTCAAGGGGGTAAAATTTTCTCAACCTTAATAGGCCAGGTTTTTTAAGATACCCATGAGATGTGGTGGATGTATGATGTTTTTTGCTCCATGAAGAATGTACTAGACTTCCTTTCCCTACAAGTAAGCCTACAAATAAAAAACACTTAAATAAAAATATTTAGTAACATAATGGGCAAAGTTATCCGAGAAAATGCGCCTAAGTACAAAGACTTCCTTAAGTGGATATCAACCTGATTTTAAGAAAATTAAGCTTTATTGATGATAATTTGAAGTAAAATATGATAAATGGTAAATGTGATTAACTATTATCACTTATTTAGGTGATTACATACATTAGATGATAGTAATGAAATGAAAACAACAAGACTAGAATCTAAAATCAGAATCTAGGTTAGAGTCTAGGTTTTTTAAAAAGTTTGAGCCTACAGAATAGGCTAAGTCCTCATCTTTTGTGAAGTAAGAATTAGGTTCAGAGATATAATATTCCATGAATAAATAATATATCTCTTCTTCCATATTGTAGAGGCATGAAAGATCAAAATCAAGTGTTTGGAAGGCTGATGTTGCTTTTGATGTCAGATTCAGATGCAGTGTGGTTGTCCTCTAGTATGTCCAAGCATGCCTCATAGTTGTACTCAAATGATGTAAGCTCAGATTGGATCCTCTGGACCTCGTAGTATGCCTCTAAAAATTCCTCGGTTGCTTCACAATTTTTTTGATTTAATGTGAAGATTTCTTCCAAACAATCAAGGGGCGTAGCATGGATAACACACAGTTCTAAGTCAAATAACAAATCATGTTTCTCCCAATGTATGGGGTTTCACATAACTCGGTAGTGAATCAATGTGGGTAATGCGATGACTAGTACCTAATATGGCCATCTACAAAACCCATACTTGACAACATGTTAGTAATAAATAGAAATGGATATAGATTGTTAAGAAGATTTGAACAAATATATGGAAGAAAAATATTGTGCAAGAATCGTAGGTGATTCTAGAAATCATCAAAGAATTCTTTGTGAATTCTAACAGGATAATAAAATAGAGAGTATAAATTATTTATTTTTCAATTATGAGGACTTTTAAAGATTAAATGAGTAAACGAGAATAGTAATGAAAATATGAGCAAAGTTAATGGAAATAGAATTCAGTGAAAACAAGTGCTCACCTTGGATGATTGACCAAATTGAATGATAGATGTGTGAATTTGGCTTGATGATATCTTGAAAATGAATATGGATGTTACGATGATTGTGTAAATCCCCTACAAAAATCCAATAATCCTCCCCCAAAGAGGTTAAGAAACCTTTTTATATAGATCATCGGTGACTAGGATAATCTCCATCAATTTCAGAAAATTCAAGTTAGGGGATAAAAGGAGTGATTTTCTTTCCATTTTGAACTTTATTTGAAGGGATTTCGAGAGAGGTTAGGATACTAAGAGGGATTAACTTGGATTAGGATTAGGTTAGCTAAGATAACAAAGCATAGGTTTTTTTTAGAAGGTTTCTAAAGTTAACTTAGTTCTAACTAGTTAGGGGTGGGAAGTAGTTATAGGATAAGTTAGAGGTGGTTAGGCTATATTTATGGAAGGTTGCTAAATTAACTAGTTACAACTAGTGAGTGTGGATGAGTTTACATGGTGAGGTGTGAGGGTGTAATTAATTTATCTAAATAATTATTTAAGAAATTATATGGGGATGTGATAACATGATAATTTAATTTAATTAAAAGCGTAAAGGTGGGTGACTTAGGTCATAGAGTGTCATGAGTGGCTTATTTTAATTATTTTGATGGTCGTGAATGAGTTTAGATGATGAAGGTGAGAGAGTGTAGATTTTTGGTTTTTACACCTTATCTAGTCCTTGTTTATTAAGGAGGTAGAAGATTTAATTATGCTATTGAGTAGAATGGGAGGGATCGATGGGTCCAATAAGCTAGAAGAATGGATGTGCCCTATTATTTAGGTAATTTGGGAGAAAAAAGGAAAATTATGTTGGGAAGCCTTGTTTTAGATTCAATTCATTCTCATATGATGACACTATTCACTAAAATTAGGGAAGGGAGACAACCGACCTTAGATTCTCAATGATGACATACTTCATATATAATGATGCATGTTTCAAGCTATTTCTAGGGATCGAAAAAAATGTGAAAATTTGAAGCACATAAGGTCTATGATGTATTCCCACAGTTACGGATTGACAATTGGAGAAAGAATGTATGTCCATTGCATGATGGGCTCATTCTGCATTGGATAGTTTATTTGACCTTGAATTAGAACAATACAAATTGTTAGTTGCAGCTCATGCTATGATCTTGGATTTTGGGGAACTTTTAATTCAATACAAATACTTCACTTATTTTAGAATAAGTGGTTTCGAGGGAAAGACATGTAAATTTCCCAAGCATTTTGATGATAGATGGGTTTTAATGGAGCTCACTAGAAAAGTAGTTACTGTGCATGGGAGAATTGCGAAAAGAAACAAAACCAACATTAAGTTTCCCCTTACCTTTAGAAGGTAGACATTTCAATGATGGATGAAGAGATGAAGAAGTTAAAAATGGACATGTTTTTCCCAACACTAAACTTTGACAATAGATGTATTATGACCTCTAATGAACACGAACCTCAATTCAAAGACTTTTGGATGAATGCGCAAGGATGATGAGGAGGCTAGGAAGAGGGATTTTTCAAGAATGACCCTAAGGTAGATAATTGATTACAAAAAAAATTGTTATCCCTCAAGGAAATCATGAAAGAAGAAAAGAAGTGGATTGAGAGAGGCATCAACACCCTGAACATAAAAGTGGAAAACCTGGTATTCAAAAAGAACAGAACTAGTTATTGTGATCTAGAAATGGATTTCTTGATATAATCCTTCAAGAAGAACATTCATGATGAAAAATATTCATATGAAGTTATCAAGAGGTTGGTAACTATAGAAAATTTAATTGAGGACCTAACAACTAAATCAAGGGAAATCAAATATAGGATGGGGAAATGTGTGGTGGAAATTAACAGGGAAAGTATAATCTTTCAAAATCACAAGGACCCGATAAAGAAGAATTGCATCAATCTGTTTCAGATGCACAATGCTTACATAGAAATATAGTTACAAGAAGACTATGAAGATGATGATGTAATCGTGCTCACTCTTGAGGAAGCCAAAGCTATTATGGAAGCCAAGGTTATTAAATATTTTAAGGCTAGTTAATTTTGATATTGCATTTCTATTCATTTGATACTCCTACTTTAAAAATAGTTTTAAGGATACTTTGACTAGTAAATCTTGAATATGATGTATTGAAAAATAGTAAGTTTCCATTATATAGAGGGCCCCTTCCCATGAAAATATACATAAATTTTTAACATTACATCAAAAAGGGAAAAGTAGAAGAAGAGGGACATTCATTCATCTTCTATTACTACTTTGAGATCTTCTCCAAATGAGGGAAATTTGTTTAACAACCTGTTTTTCCTTAGTACAAATTCTTTTGATCCTTGAGCTATTTGAGAAAACACAATTGCCCCAACCAAAGTATGAGACATCCCCATATCCATCAATGTGTCAACAGTCATTCTAGGACCATCCATGATATTCCTTAACTCTATCTTCTTCTGATAAGAATATACCCAGTCCAAAAGGTCCAAACTACCTATAGGAAATTTCTTCTTCCCTTTTTTTTGCTAGAAGTAGGACAAATGGGAGTAGGTGAACAAGAGCATTTGAAGTAGCTAGAAGAGAAAGTATTGTGGCCCTTGGACCTAGTGGAACATGAGACTTAGAACTGGACTCACCCTTGTATTTCCTTATGAAAGGTGGATGTTCTCTTGGAAGAGGAACATGCAAGGGTCCTAATAATTTTTCTCCATCAAGGGAATATGCTGCTCTGAATTTATGTAAGGTTGCAGAGTATACTTTCCCATACTTTCCTTGGTGGTAGAGAATGATGCCTTAGGACGTTGAGGAGATGAAGGCTTTGCTTCTTCCTCATCCAAAATGATAATTAGGGGTTGAGAGCTTGATTCCTATTTCTTCCTTCTTATTGATGATGTTTCTACTATAGGTTGTTGAAGTGGCATAGGTCTTGTTGGACCTTTTCTAGAGAGAAGAGTCATTTCTCCAATTCATCTACTTTGCAAGAAATGACAAGAACAGTATTAATTGAAGTCCCATCATAAAATACATAGGACTCATGGGGAATCTCTTTCAAGACAAATTATTCATTGCACAAAAAAGGAGACTCATATTCAATCATCCTTATCATAGTAGGTCTCCTTTCAATCCATAATTTCTTCAAGTGCTTATGGAGTTTTCTGATGCTCCCACTGGAAGAGATGATAATACATTGTTTGAAAGGCTAAGAAAATAAGATTGATTTTGATCAATCTTAAAAGGAGGGAAATTCAAACCTCTTGGTATGTCAAGGGCCCTTTTGTTATCCCCTGGGTCTATAAAAGCGAGATAAAGCCCTATAAAATGCCTCATCTAGGCCCATTAAATCAAATATTTGATTCAAATCTTCTAATGATATCTCTTTCAGGCTAGTTACTATAGCTACCTTTGCCATTGTACCACCAAAGAACTTTGTAATAGCTCTTCACGTTTAATAATGAAAAGGGGATGCATATTATGATGAAGAAATGGAGCTAAGTGTATAGTGAAAATGGTGTAGATGAGATGAATTGGACATAATCACCACCATTAAATGAATGAAGATCTCCTACTTAGCCCACAAAAAGGAAGTAAAAGTGAGGTAACTATTTATTATTTGAAAGGAGAGATAATTGAACATGAAAAAGATTTTCACATGAAGGAATGCTCAAGTTAGAAGATCTCGTAATTATTGTGCATATTTGAAGTTGATATTTAAGAATGGAGAATGATAAAGGTCACATCAAAAGTATTTGAGATATTCAAGGAATTTCTATAAAGTGTCCATTATTTTTCCAAAAATATAAGTAGATAAGATGATATGACATCCCATCCACTTTTAAAATATACAAGTTGATTGTCATTTCCCACATAGTGTTATAATATTAAAGTAATTTCAAAAGAATGGTGTAAATCAGATTGTGAAGAAAATAAGAATATTCTTTTGAAAGATGTTGCTTTTTGGGGGGGAAACTGAAAGTGAGTAAGTGGCTAAAATTATATAAATGCAATGAGAATGTTCTCACATAAGGGGGGTTATTATTTTTCTGAGCTTTAGAGAAAATAAGAGAAAATTGAATGTAATGTCTTAAGTTGCACTAATATGAGATACCTTGAGAGTTTCTTCATCTGTTCCCACACCTTATTTCCATGATTATTACAATGTACAGTCATTGGTAAACATTTAGGTCATAGGTGTTGTGTCCCCTTGTTAAAGTGCTTTAATTTATTGAATTAACTTGTGTTTATTCTCATGAGCAATGTTATTTTGTTATAAGATGAATTACTTTGAATCAATTATCGATTATTCAGTTTGATATCTTATCATGTTGATTTACCTTAATTACAATAAGTCTTGATCTAGATAGTGTCAAGTTGGAAACCGTGAATCTGCATTATTGATGGATCTTTCCTTCATGCTATAGTAAACATTTTAAATTCAAATTGTATCTCGATTTAGGATTTTGTCAATTTTGAGGGTATCTTGAAAGTGTTTGATTAGAAATTGTCATCATTTTATTGAGAATTTAGCACAAGCCTTTATGTTTAGGTTCTCAAAGTTTGTGTGAAACCTTGTAGTCTTGGGATTCCATGAGTGCACACCTTCTTGTTGAATGATTGTTTTGAATTGTGTGATCTGCATTTTACAATTAGAAAAATTCCTTACAACATTTGTTAGGGTTCATTTGAGAATTTTGTATAGTAAAATTTATCCTTCTTAATCTCCCATCAATACATCAAAATCACATTCAATAACCATTTGATCCATCCTAATTACCCATGATTTCCATGTTTATGCACATAGGCTAGGGAATTTGTTATTTGTGTCTTTCCTTTATAAAAAAATACATAGAAGTGGCCTAAAATTATAATTGTCTTTAGTAACATGAACCTTTTTTAGGATACATCTTCATTTTCAAGTGTGATAACTCATGCATGTTAGATAATTTTTGCATTGACCATGTCTTCCCAAGGCTGCCTTTTCAAATCCCTAAGAGAAAGAGTCTAAATATTATTATTCCATCCTATCATCTCATAAAAAAAAAGGTTATAAAATGGGTCCTCTCACCCTAGTTACATGCACCTAGACTAGTAGGGTAGGTCATACCCTTAGTGAGGTGATATCCAACATTTCACAAGTCAAAGTTATAAAGATACTTCCAAATCCATCCCCGGCTATAGAACAACTTAAATCATGGTATGTATTTCTCTAAACATCCCGCTTAGCTTGTTGAAGTTGCTTAGCTTTTCAAGGTGGAACATATTTGGGTACCAACATTATCAATGAATGAGAAATTTTTCTTCTCTCATAGATTTCATTTACATGTTCTAATAATGCGAAAGGTATGAGCCATTATTGCATGGCCTTCAAATTTTAGAGAAGAGGTAGGTCAAAGCATTGCAGATTTTTGGGATCTTGAATTGGTTATCTATCGGGTTAGGGAAACTATGCCACAAAGATTAATATTTTGAAATCTTATAAACATAGATTCTACGATCTTACGGAGATTTTTTATGCTCTTAATTTGTAAGTGGTGCAAGGAAATTGAAAAAGGAAGTAGATTAGATGGAAACCCTTAGTTCACAGTCCTCACCTACCAAATATCTTGTTAAGGGTAATGGGAAACACATCAAGGTATTGGTCAGACCATCCATTCTAGATAATGAAACTAGTTGGAAATTATTTGATAGAGATGAATACAACATTTAATTCATCCGAATGAAGTTAATTTTTCCTCGCGATGAAATCTGATTTGTATGATATCTATGGTGATCAAGTCATTCAGTTGAAGACAAAAAAATTGCCAAAGGATTGATCACCTTGAAGCATATTTTCAATCTTGATGATGAATTCAAAGGTGAAGGAAAAACATAACAACAAGGAAAGAGGACTGTCAACAAGTCATAATTGCAAAAGGAAAGGAACTTCTACTTAGAAAGGTATGTAATGAGAATGATAAGAAATATTTTATATCATTGTGTCCAAAGTTCAATGATGTATTTTCATGGGATTATGAGTACCTTAAAGGGTATAATCAAAACATTTTCAATCATTCCATATATCTTGATCCTAATGTGAAGCAAATTAGACATAAACAAATCCCGAGTTAACCATAAGATAGATCCCCTCATGAGGAAGTAATTATCCAAAATGATAGAGGAAAAAATAATTTTTCCTATAAAATACTCTACTTTTGTGGTAAATCTTATAACAATGAGGAAGAAGAACAGAGAAATTATAATTTGTGTTGATTTTAAAGATTTGAACAAAGCTTCCTTAAAGTACCACTATCTTCTACCCTCCATGGAGAAAATTTTACTGAACTATGATAAAAGTTAAAGGTTCTCTATTCTTGATGGATACTCAAGTTTCAATCAAATCAAGGTTAATGAGGAAGATTAGTACAAGATTGCATTTAAAACCAAATTGAGAACATATGCTTATCAAAATATGACATTTAGTTTATCTAATGTAGGTGCTACATTCCAAAGAGAAATGGACATTGATTTTAAAGGGTATATCAATGAGTTCATCCTTGTCTATTTAGATGATATTAACATTTTCTCAAAGCATAGTAAATATCATATCATCCATCTTGAGAAGGTATTTGAGAGATTTTGGGAATTTGGGGTATCTCTTGATACCAATAAATTTAACTTTGTGGTCCCTAGGGGTAAGATTTTGGGGCATATTGTTACAAATGAATTCATAGCCATTAATCCAGAAAGAATCTCAACCATTTTTTCCCTTTCTCGCAAACTCATAAGAAATCCTTGGAAATATTAACCTTGTTTGGAGATTCATTCCTAATTTTGCAGGATTAGTCAAGCCCATCACTCTAATGTTGAAGAAGGATTCGGTTTTCAAATGGACAGAAGAAGGGAAGGAGATATTTTCCAAGATCAAACAAGAAATTTCTCAAGATCCTACACTTATCAACCCCCTGACTATTCCAAGGATTTCATCCTATATGCATATGGATCTCGAATCTAGTGTTACAATTATTTTGAATTAAAAAAATATTCAAGGAATGAAATAACCAATCATTTATTTTGTCAAACACTAAAGGATTATGAATTAAAGTATAATCACATTGAAAAATAGGTATTTGCTATCATGAGATCTCTAAAGAAGTTCAAGAGTATGTTTTCCACTAATCATATCAAAGTTCTAGTCTCACATTCCAGTGTGAGAGACTTCATTATGGGAACACAAATTATTGAGAAAAGAGCTAGAGGGTGAAAAAATAATAGAATACGATGTGCATATTAAAGCTACAAAGATGGTAAGAGGTAGAGCACTTTGTGAATAACTTGCTTTAGATTCTCATTATCATCAAGAAACCTCCTTCATGAATGATTTACTTCCGCATAACACTGAAGTTAAAAAGATGAAGGATATGTAATCAATGATCACTTTGTTGGATTTGTGATATGGCTAAATTCTTGTCTCACTTGATGCATACCGTCTTGGCCTAAACAATAACAAAATGAGACATATAAGGTTTCAGTCCATTCCTTATGAACTTATTGATGGGATTTTATTTAAAAGAAACATTAATGGAGTTTTGTTGAGGTGCATTGATGGTAAACAAGTAAATAAGGTTTTTCTAAATTTCATGATGGTTTCTCTTGTGGGCATTTCTCTACTTAGGCCATGGAAATGAAAAATTATAAAATCATGTTACTTTTGGCCTATATTGTTTGCAAATGCTCATAAATGGGTTAGAAAATGTAGGGAATGTGCTTTCTTCATTGGTAAGAAGAGGTTGGCTTCCCTTCCACTTCATCCAATTCAAGCATATCATCCATTTTCTCAATGGGGTCTTGATTTCATTGGCATGATCGAACCACCATCCAGTTCCTATCACAAATTACTTTACTAGGTAAAAATAAGCTATGCTACTCAAGGAAGAAATGAAATAAGTTATATTGTACTTTATTTAAGACATTGTAACAAGGTTTGGTATCCCTCAAACTATCATCTCCAATAATGTAAAATATTTCTTAGGATCTAATATTTCTTATTAGGCTCTTTAACTTGGTAATTATTTGCATACTTCTTCCAATTACTACCCTCAAGGCAATGGTTTGGAATAATCTACTAACAAGAACCTAATTAGAATTATGAAGAGAACAATGGATATTTATCAAAGATAGTGGAACAAAAAGGTTATAAATTCTCTTTGGGATGACAGGATCACAATGAAGAAGGTAATTGGTACTTCTCCTTACAAACTTATCCATGGAAAAGAAGAAAGGATTCCTTTGTCACTTGATTTTCCTTCACTTTAATTATCTCATGATTATAATTAGAAGGTTGTTGGTGAGAAATTTTTTTAGGAGGACAAGCTTGTGTATTTCTTTCCAACGCTCTGGGAATCTAAGTCCCTCTACTTAATCGGTGTAGATGTTGTATATGAATGCACATGAAAAGGTGAATTTCTTTAGTGGCTTTTAAGCTGGGGATCAAGAGGGCACTCCACCGACATTATGGCCAAGCTAGAAATCTCTTACTAAGGAATGATTTGTCAAAGAGTGGGGAAAGGGGAGTGAGAAAAGAGGTAGGAGAAATAATGTTGTAGGTAGAAAATAAGATTCCTACACACACACTAGTTAGAAACTTCAACACATGCATTTATTAGAAGAAACAACTCGTGAATAACAATAAGACCAAATAGAATTAATTGATCACTAAGTATCAAGAAACCTCTTAGTCAAAGAAAGCTAGAAACTCCTTCTTGTATTAATTGCTCAAATCAAAGTTGTACATAATGTGGGAATGGAGGAAATTTCGAAAAGGGGGAAATGGAAGAAAATTACTATCTCCTTTGCTTTCTCAAATTACAATATACTCTTGAGTTCACAAGATCAATCACCAACCATGTGAAATGGGAATGGCGTTACAATGTATAGAGTAGAGTATGACTTATCATCTACCCCCAATGGATTTTCATATGTCCTCACACAAAACTTTTCAACTTCCTAGGAAAATTTTAAGTCCCTTTTTATAACATAAAGGTAACTTATTACATTATGAACATTAAGACATAGAAAGTTGATGGAGGCGATGGAGATGGAGATGGAGATGGTGAGGGTTTCATGGATTTGGTTTCTGTTTCTCTCGCTACACAAATCCCCGTGCCCTCGCGGTTTAAACATTGTTAAGAACCCGCTCTCTAAATTAGATGCTGACAACTTTTCAGAGAAGGCCCATCTGAGCAGAAAAAGGTCCTGTCCTAGGCGGATATTCTAAAGAAACCACAAGGATCTCAAGTAGGATCCAGCAATCCTGACAACATCACGGGGTCCACTCCTTCTCTTTTCCATCACGAGGTCAAAGATGGGGAAACACACCTGCATGTACCTGAATGTTGCATCCATCGTGCTCTGGTAAGTACGAATCTCTCCTTAGTTGGTAAATTCCTTGGAAAGTGCCCTAACATCGATGAAATAAGGAAATGGGCTATTCGTAGATGGAAACCTAAAGGTGACATTTCTTTTTCTACCCTTCTTGAGGGTTTTTTCCTTATCCGATTTATTCTGGCAGAGGATTTAGATTTGGTTCTCCTAGGAGGACCTTGGTGTCTAGGTAATATGGGCCTCTTCCTCAAGCGTTGGAACCTAGGTTTTAATCCTTACAAAGAAAATATAAACACCATTCCAATCTGGTGTAGATTACCTAACTTTCCTCTTTACTTTTGGGATAATGAAACCCTTCTGAATATTGCCAGATCTATTAGATCTCCTCTGGGTTTGGATGATACTACCAGAAATAAATCTAGATTCATCTATGCTCGGTTACTGCATGCATAACGAGTGATACGAATCAACAACTTCGACTATCTTCCCTTGTACTCGAAGTTTTGACCACAGAGTCAAAAGATTGAGTATGAAGCTTTCAACTTAAGATGTAAATTTTGTAACAAGTGGGACACTTCTCAAATAGATTCCGCTCAAATCGAAGGATCTGCAAAGATCTCGATACTCCTTTGATTGTTTGATCCTCTTGTCTTGAACTCCACTCAAGGCATTAGAGATCCAGCACCTTTGAAAACTGTCATTAAGGAGAAAAAGGGATTTGTGATCAAAAAAAAAAAAAAAAAAGCTTTAAAGTTTATTTGGCGCCCTAAGCGGATCGTCAAGCCTAACTCTCTCGAAAGACCCTGAAAAATAGGGCAACACTGATGTGAACTCCTTTACACCGGTGGTAGATTCTTGTAAAAAGAGACTGGAATGGAAAACACCATTCTTGATGATTTTTGAGTGGGAAGAGGACATCCTTTTAGAATGGAAGAGGAAAAAGGTATCAAAGCAGATCTTCTTTCCCATTATATAAAGGACTTTGGCTTAGATGCTCATCATGACTCTAGTCAATCAAGCATAATCTTCCAAAGGATCGCTTGATTGATTCTAAATTATTAACTCTTGAAGAGCTTTGGAAGGAGGACCTGACACTTCACCTTGATCTTGAGAACTCTTATCAAGAAGCGGTCTGTAACTATCATTCTCCCTCTCAGCAACAGAAGATATTTTGTGCAGTCTTGGACCAGCATCTGAATCTGCTTTCTGCAGCTACTGTTCAGCCTTTATCTGCTGATGCTCTGGAAGAAGGGGAAATCACTCCTGCCAAACCGGGTCTTTTAAAATGGACTAATTCTACACCTATAATCATCACTGGCCATAGAATGGAGGGGTTTGAAGAAGTCCCTGATGTTCTATATCATGAAAGGAAAAAACTGCTGGCGAATTGGTCAGCCACTATGTCCAGAATGACTAGATCCAAAGCTAAGAACTATGTGGACTATGGCACTTCTCCAAGAAAAGGAAGGCCCCCAAAGCCCATCTAAGGAGGAGAGCAATGGAAAAATATATTGCAGATGGTGTCCAATCTAAATTGGACCATCTGGCCAACCACTCTAAAAAAAGTTCTAAATGAAGATCACCTCTTGGAATATCAAAGGGCTGAATGGGGATTCTAAAAAGAGAATTATCAAAGACCTCATAAATTCTTGTAACCCCAACATCATTGTTGTACAAGAAACCAAGATGAACCAGGAAACATTGGCTAAATGTAAGATTAAGTTCTGGAAAAAGAGTGATCATCTAAGTGTGGATTCTCAAGGTGCTTCGGGTGGTATTTTTGTCTTCTAGGATCCAAAATTCATGTCTGGTATAAAGATTTTCTCTTCTTTGAATCACCTTACTGTTAAGTTCTGCTCTCTAAAGAGTGGGACTGTTTGGATTGCTAGCATCATTTATGCTCCGAACACGGTCACTGGAAGAAGAAAGCTTTGGTAGGATCTTCTTGACTTCAAAACTAGTTACTTTGATGCTAATTAGATGGTCATTGGAGACTTCAACACTCCTCTAACTCCATTGTAAAATAAGGGTGGTAAGGAAGCTCTGACTTCAGGTATGGAAGATCTGGCCACTTTTATCTCTAACTCTAATCTGATGGATCTTGAGCTAAAAGGTAATCCATTCACATGGACTAATAGAAGAATTGGTTCAGAACTTATTCAAGTCAGGCTGGATCGAGCTCTCATTTCGACTGACTGGATAGCTAACCAAGAATTTCACCTTACTTCTCTTCCCAGAATTGGCTCAGATCACAACCCCATTGTTCTTAACCTTCTCTCCAATACCAGGACAAATCAGGCTTCTTTTAAATTCCAGAAAATGTGGTCTGATCACAAAGATATTTTTGAAAGAATGAAAGAATGGTGGGTTTGGAATGGTACTGGTTCTGCGCAGTTTCAACTGCTTCAAAAGCTCAAGAATGTTAAGAAGAAAGTTAAAATCTGGAATAAAAAAGTCTTTGGGAATGTTCTCGTTCAAAAGAAAGAACTTCAAAATAAACTGGAGAGTCTTGAGCAGAAAGTGGCGCTACATGGCATGAATGCGGAGGATTACAAATCTGAAAAGATCCTTCTTTCTGATTTCCATACTATCTATGCTAGAGAAGAGTCACTTTGGAGACAGAAATCTTGGGCCATTTGGCTTAAGGAGGGGGATAGAAACACAAAATTCTTTCACTTAACCACTCTCAGCCATTGGGCACATAGCAGAATCTCTGAAATTACTAGAAGTAATGGTTCTTCCACCAAAGATCCTGACATTATAAAGGCTGAAGCTATCAATTTCTACACACACCTCCTTTCGGACTCCTCTCCTAGCAGTGAGGATGTAGTTCACTTTCTTTTAAAAGCCATTCCTGAAAATCTTGTTCCGGCTGACTCTTTTCAGAAGCTATCCAGTCCTGTTTCTATGGAAGATTTAAAGAAGGTTGTCTTCTCACTAAATGGGGACAAAGCCTCGGGGCCGGATGGATTTTTAGCCCATTTCTACCAAACTTACTGGGATATCTACAGTTTGGACCTCCTAAAGGCCATAAATGAATTTTTCAGAACAGGTGACCTTCTCAGAGAATTTAATAATACTCATATAGTTCTCATCCCCAAAAAGACGGGTGCCAAAGATTTTAAAGATTTCAGACCTATCAGTCTTGTTAATGTCATCTACTACATCTTCACCAAAGTCCTGGCTATTAGACTGTAGCCTTTACTTCCTACTCTCATTTCTAAACAGCAAAGTGGCTTTATCAAAGGTAGAATCATTCAAGATGGGGTAATTAGTGGTTCAAGAAGCCATTCACTCCATGGAAGAAATTAAAAGCTGAAGGCATGGTGATCAAGCTGGATATGAATAAAGCTTTTGATAGAGTTTCTTGGAGCTTCCTTGAGTTGGTTTTACAAAAGTTTGGATTTCAAGTGAAATTCGGAAATTAATCAAAGCTTGTATCTCACACAAGAAGATTTTATGTAGTTGTCAACGGAACTCCGGTGGCTTTTACTGCAAGTAATAGAGGTCTTCGACAAGGATACCCCATATCTCCTCTTCTTTTTATCATTATAGCTGATAGTCGAGCAAATATATCTCCATGCAAGCCATTTATGAGAGCTGGCTCAAAGGTTTTAAACCCACCTCTTTGAAATCAACATTTCTCATCAGCGATTCGCGAGATGACACCATATTACTTCTTATGGCTTCCATCTTG
The DNA here is from genome assembly GCA_018340775.1 of Taxus wallichiana var. yunnanensis. NCBI lineage: Eukaryota > Viridiplantae > Streptophyta > Pinopsida > Cupressales > Taxaceae > Taxus > Taxus wallichiana. The sequence continues at coordinate 603,980,492 of CM031244.1, forward strand.
GAAGCCCAAGGATCAAGACTATTCTCGGTTCTATGAATTAGCCTCTGGGAAGAGTATAAATTTCAATAAGAGCTCCCTTTTCTTTTTTAATACTCGATCAAGAGACAGACTAAAATTGCTAAGATTTTAGATTGTCAAATCCAAAATCTTCCAGCCACTTATCTTGGGCTTCCTTTGGGAGTCTCAAAAGTTTCTGGACAGGTATGGAACTCTCTCATTGATCGGTTCTCCATGAAATTGGTAGGATGGAAAGGGGCTATTCTCTCTTCAGCTGGAAAATGTCTACTCATCAAAAGCACTCTTCAAAATCTCCCGGTTTATCTCATGTCTCTTTATGCCATCCCTATAGCTGTTCTTACTAGCATTGCTATGATCCAAAAGAACTTTCCATGGCAAGGAACTGAAAATATATTCATGTATCATTTAGTTGACTGGAATGAGGTTTGTACCCCTAAAAATTCAGGGGGTCTTGGCATTATGAATCTCAAATATTTCAACTCAGCCATGCTTGCCCAAATGGGCTGGAGATTTCTTAAGAAAGAACAACCCTGGGCTGAGCTGCTCAAGACCAAATATTTAAGTAACCGCCATCACTATTTCTTCCTCTCTAAGGACACCCTTCCTACAAGTTCTACCTTACGGAATAATCTTGTTAATACAAGATACGTTCTCAATAAAGGTATTATTTGGAATCTTGGCACTGGAGACCGAATAAACTTTTGGAAAGATTCTTGGAGAAATCATGATCTGGAAAGGGACTTCAGACAAATTAAGGAACCCCTCATTAATTTTTATGGCACTCATCATTAACAATTATATGGAAGAAATTAATGGAGTTAAAAAATGGAAGATCCTGCAATTACCTGACTCTAGTATGCTGGATATTTTGTCTTCTCTCCAAGATAAGCTGGATCTGATTCCTATTAATCAAAATGGCACTACCGATGAGATAGTTTGGAAAGATTCTTTTGATGGAGATTACACTTGTCAAAGCTGTTACACCTCCTTCTTCACCTATCTTTCTAGCAATATTAACTAGACCAGAATTTGGATGAAAGAACTCACTCCTAGAGTCAATCATTTTCTGTGGTTAGTTATAAAAGGTAAAATCCTCACCAAGGATAACCTTATCAAATGAGGATTCATTATGCCTAATGGTTGCTGCCTCTGTCAACAGGATGCTGAAAATATCAATCACCTCTTGCTTCATTGTGATTTTGAAAGAAATTTCTGGAACCGGATCACGGAACATTTAAATCTTAACTGGGTTTTTCCTGATGATATTTTGAAGGCACGGACACAATGGAACTCCCCTTCAAGAATAATTTAATTAGCATATTTTGGCTCTTGATTTTCACTCATGGGATTTGGAACATCGGAAAGCTAGAAAGCGGGGTTATTTTCGAGAGATAAGAAAACTTCTACTGACTATTATTTTCAAAGGTTTCATAAAAGATGTTAAAGATAATGTTGTCACCATTAAACCTGCTAAGAGCATTTCCTTAATAAAGAATAAATTTCCATTTTGGAGAAATGGAAGATTATTCTGAAAACCTCTCGAAGAGAGGAACCAAAATTGATGAGATCTTTAATTAAGTGGATCCCACCCCCCTTGGGTGGTACAAACTTAACTTTGATGGAGCTTCAAAAGGTAACCCTAGAGCTGCAGGTGGAGGCGGCATTATCAGATATCACAATCGTAACATGGTGGTGGCTTATGCTGGGAAAATGGGTTACCAAACTAATCACTATGTTGAAGCTCTCTCAACTCTGCAGGGTATTAGGATTGCTAAGAATTTGTATATTGAAAAAAATTGATTGAAGGAGACTCTCTTAATATTATTAACAATCTCAATAATAAACACCCCCCCAGCTGGACCGTTAAAAGTTTCATTCATGAATCCATAAGTATCGGTGGCACCTTCAACATATGCAACTTCATGCATACTTACGAGAGAAGGTAATAGAACCGCCGATGTATTGGAAAGCGAGGAGTTGCAAACACCCATACAAATCTCACCATTTGGAATTATCATGACACCATCTCAGCTAAGCTTGGAAAGATCTTGGAGCATGATAGAAATCCTAGCCGTACTGGTTAGTTGGATTTATTGCATGCATTATGTGCTGGAAAACAGGTACACTGCTGCAAACCGGTCACTTCACCCTATGCGAAATCAAAGGAACAACTACCCTTCACATGCTTTCTAGGTCTTTAATAAGCCTGGTCCAGAGCCGTTAGTTTGCAGTTTGATCGCTGTTGTTAAGCGGTTTCAATATTCCTCTGTTGCGTCTCCTCAGCAGAACGACAACAATATGGGAGGTGCTCCTCGTCAGACTGAGCCAACCTGTGATCCTCGTTGGAAGAATGACGAGGAGTTATGGGAGCTGCTTAAAATCGGTGGGGTCTCTAACCTCATTGAAAGGATTCGGGGCCATGACAAATGCATCTCTGTAAAATTCACCCACCTGTGGAAGGACAGGATCATCACTTTTCATGGTTGCAGCTTCAGCATTAATGAAGAACTCATCGCGCAGGTAACAGGTCTAGAGCTGGATGGAGTTCGTTTCTACAGCAAGCATGTGGACAGAAAGGTAGAAGAAGCTAAATTTGTGGAGCCAGGGGACAACTTGATCTTCACGGTTGGCGGCATTTAGGTCTCTTCTCTCCCTCACCCGTTTGTTGAGATTGCCAGGATGATGGTGCGCTATATCACCCTTGAAGGTATATTTACCATGGTGCCTTTCAGACACGTAATTTTCTTAAACCACTTTAGGCTGGGATTTAAGGTTTGTTTCCCTCACTTTCTGCTGAAATCTCTGGAAGAGTCTATTGTCATGGCAAAGCACACTGAAGGGACCTTTCCCCTGCACCAAGGGGTCATCCTCCTTCTTTATCATCACTTTCTCTTGCACTCCTCAAACCCCCTCTCTGTCCCAGCAGCCACCCCTGTTCCCCCTACTGCAGATTCTCCTAACTTACCCTCTCCAGCCAGCACTGATATTCCCCCACCCCTTGACCCGGCTCCATCCAAGAGGATGCTTCAGAGCGCGAGGAGAGCAGCCAAGAATCTGTTTGCAATGCAACATCCCTCCTCTCCCCCACCTGCCAACTTTCCTGCCTCCCCGCCCCAGCTACTGATGAACCTAGTGCTTACACTTTGGAGGGGCTATGCACTGAGCTAAACACTCTGAAGTCAGAGGTCAAGCAACTGGAAAAAGGCATGGGAAAGCACAAAATGGATGATAGGGATGATCTTCATCAACAATGATTCCAGGAGGTCTTCAAGAAGATTGAATCCATTGACAGCCGCTTGAAGTCCACCAAGAACACTGTCACCAGATATAAGGAGGCCCTGCAGGCTATACTGACATATAATGAAATTCAAGTCCAAAACATATGCAACCTCAACAACCTGCCTCAGGTTTGCTGGATAAAGGGAATAAACAAAGACCTCGCCATCAAAGAGGCAAATCAGAATGATCCGGCCCAAGTTTCTGCCATTGGAATCCTCACTACTTTTTCCACCATGAAGGATTCCATTGAGCAGGTTATGAATTAGGCTTTCTGCTTGTACTATTGCTATTAGTTTGCTATTTTTTTCGTTGTTTAGTTGTTGTTTTGTCGTTGTAGCTTTGCTGCTTTCTGCTCTATTTCGATTTTGTGTTTTGGAGTTTGGCTCCATTTGATCTCCTCTCTGTATCCAGATTTTGATCCTTTCTCTGTTCTTATCTTGCCCTTTCTAGCTGTTGAGCTATTTTGTACAAGGGTATAGTCCCTTTCAAAAAACTAATTTACCAATAATTAAAAAAACATTAATACATATGAAAATGTGTAACCCCAACACAAAATTAGAACATTTGAGAAGAAAGAGAAAGTTGGGGAAAGAGGAGAGAGAAGAAGAAGAGGAGAGATTGTTCTGATGAATTTTTTTGATCCTCATCGATGGAAAGTGCCAAATATAGTGAAACTCGAATCTTCAAACTTTGTGCACACTATGAATCTCCTTCATATCAGCTCATGAATGCTTTCCAAGTTGATTGAACTGTTTCGTTGATGATTGTAACTCCTAGCTGCGTATGATATACTATTTTTAGTGAGAGGTGATTTTTTCCTCTTCTCAACCATCATGATTTGATGAACTCCCTCATCTAAAAGCTGGGCACCCTACCCTTTCCAATCGCTTCTTTGGGATGACTTACTATTTTTAGTAAGTGCTCATTTTCAACTGTTTTATGCTCTAAACACTCATTATGACTTCCTAGTGATCTTCAATGCCCATTTCCTTTGTCTCAGCTTCTTTTGATGATGAATTTATATTTTTAGTAGGTGCTCGAGGGCCCACTTACTATTTTTACTAAGTGTAAAAATTCTCGTTCTAGTTAATTCTTAGTTACAGATTGCACCTCAATGTCTTCACCTCCTTCATAGGTTCTTCTGTCGATGGCTTTCCCAAAATAGCAGTCCCTATGTAGTGGACCTGCTATTTTTAGAAAGTTGGCTTCTAGAGGTTAGATTGACATCTGAGGAAGTTTTCTTATATTAGTTTTTGTCTAATATTTCCCCTCCGAATTTTAGACTTCCCCGTTTAATAGACTAGGATATTTTAAAGTTTCAATTGTCGGACCTAGCAGTGCTTCTAGATGTGGCAACCATTAATAAACCTTAAAATTGTAGCTCTTGTTTTCTCCTCCGTTTGCAAAGAAACTTTTTTTTTTATGTGGGATTTTTCTTCTGGTGCTTCACGTGCGATCTTACTTCTATCTGACAACTGGTTTGATGGGAAATCCCACTTCTTTCTTTAATGCACTGGAAGTGGGATTTCTTCATTATGGATGCCCTGGTGCATGTGAGGAGAGTTTGAAGGTGTCTTCTTGATGGCCTTGGGTATAGGAATGAACATAAAAATATAAATTTTTGTTTCACACATCTGTTTGGGAGAATTCTTTGACTATTCGTTTCATGGCTATGAAGTTTTCTCTAGGTTCTCCTTATTTATTTTGTGCTTCGCTTACGTGTTTGGTCCAATTCTCCTGCTGGGACCTATGTGATTTTTGGAGTGAATTTAATTATCTCTATGGCAAGTCTGGTTTGATTTTTTCAATGGTGGAGTGATGGAGGAGAGTTTTATAGGAAGGATGAAGTTTGTCTGTCGTGCCACTGGAGTAGAATCAGCTGGAAGCATTGAGCGAAAGTTAGAATTTTTGAATTTTGAATGCATGAAGGGAGAATCTTGGGTGCAATTTTTCATGTTTGATGTCCTTGACCTTAGGGACATGAGGGACATCAAATTCCATGGTGGTCAAGAGGAAAATATGTGGCACTAGATCCAACAAAAGGGAATGAAGGAGGAAAAAGTTGTTTTAAAGCACTGAGAGCTGAATGTTGGTCACGTGGGTATCAAAATGACTCCCCATAGGGTTTGGGTGCATTTTTCCATGTTTTATGTCTGCCACCTAAGGGAAATAAGGGACATCAATTTCCACGATGGTCCTAGAGTTGACACGTGGTGCCCAATCCGACGGTAGGGAATGGATGCTCCAAAAATGCACCCGGGGGCTAAAAGTTGGTCATTGGGTGTCCAAGTGACTCCCATAGGGGATGGGCACATTTTTACATTTTTTATGTTTCCCAACTTAGGGAAATAAGGGACATCATTTTCCACGGTGGTCCTAGAGCTGACACGTGGTGCTTGATCCGATGGCAGGGAATGGATGCTCCAAAAATACACCTAGGGGCTGAATTGTCGAGTCTGGAGGTCATATGAGGGTCCAAGAGGTCACATGGGGTCTGGGAAAAATTTTCAAGGGTTGGTGTACCTTACCTTAGGGACTTAATGGAAATGAAATCTTGTGAGGCTCTAGTCTTGACACTTGTCCTCCCAAAAAAATGACTAAGTCCTAAAGCGCCTTTGAGAGGGTAACTTAGAAAGAAGATAACTTGAGCTCCTGGCCAAATGTATTTTTGAAATTTTATATGATCCTAACTAGAAATGGCCTTTTGAATCAAATGGTGGGGGTATCATGTCTTTACTCATACATCGGATCATTGAAACATCAGATTTGTAATTTGAGACTCCACTTGCACCGATAAAAACTTCCTACCAATCATATGCGCCAAGGTGTTGTGAAGAATATGATATCACCATAATGTAGGTATATTAATCCTCTTTCTGGATGTATTTTTTTTTACTTCTAACTCCATCTGGAGCTCCCTGAATCTTCTTCGAAACCCAACATCTATTTTAGGCACTGTGAACTGCCTAGGCTTGTGAACCCTATTTTTACTCAGACTACTCCAACTATTTCAAAACTTCCCTAAGAATTCCAAAATAATTTCCATGATTTTCTAAGGTCTTCCATTCACTTCCATGTTTAATTTGGCCCTTCTTTTCTGCTCCAGGGGGTTGATCCCGTCTGGGAAGGGTAGCGATAACCCTTATTTATATTGCCGAGAGAAGATAGTGTCTTTTTAGAACTTCCTAAAATCACCTAGGTGGAATGAATAGAATTTCCTAAATCACCTAGGGGACCAATTTGACATCAAATAATGGGTGACCATCCTGGGATTTGTCTTGAGGTTCCTGGGAATGATAAAACATGAAAATTTTGACACAAGGGTATAGTTTTTGTGCTTGGAAACTTCCAATTTCCTTGTTACACATTTTCACGACAACAACTAGATTTATCTTGCGGACATGGCATGGGTGAGAATGGTGAAGACATGACATGGGAATCTAGAATCTCAACTCATAACATATTGACTAGTGCCTTATCCATTGGGCCTTGCAGAGTTATGTACAACTTACAACAAGAAAGAGAGAAGAAGGAGACACAAACGCACATGAAAAATATGGAAAGGAAACACACGACACACAACAGAAGGGAAACACTTGCAATGAAAGGGAAACACACCTAACAATAACCTATGGTATAAGGTCAGGGAAAACCCACTTTCAATTGAGTACTTTTCATTTCTCAAAAGTTACCCTTAAAGAGGCAACTCTGAATGATGATGTTCTACAAAATTTGTTGTGAGTTCCGAAAGTAACCTCCCTCATCAATTGCTTATGAAAGCCGGGTGCTTTCACAATTGTCTATGTACTCAGTAGGAGTGATTCCATGTGATCTTCTTGATGCTCAATTCCTTACTTGGAAATTCCACTTCCTTCATTTTCTTTGAAATCAATTTCATAGGGCTAGTTTCCTTCCACATTTATCCATATAGTTGATTCTCCATTGAGTATCTCAATGTTGCCCCAAAGCTGATTTTCATTCCAATTCCTTGAATATTCTGAGTTACTTTCATTCCCAGGTCTATGCTCATTGACATCTTCTCTATGAGAAACATTTTATTCATCCTTTATCTCTACTGCATTGTGAGGTGTTTGAGTATTGACGGGAGGATCGGAGGTAAACTCATACTTGTCTTGTATATCCATGGCACGAGTGAAGATATCAATAATCAGCTTGAGGTCTTCCGTAACTTCTACTACATCCAATATTTCTGACACAATGTTATGCTTCGTTGTTTCCTGCAACTCATCTTTATATGCCTTTAAAGAATCTTTATTTTACAGCTCAAGGAAACTATCTGGAGGGATTACCTCATCATCTCAAGAATCACTACACTCTACCGATCCTTCATCAAAAAGAGATTCATCTTTAGAGGTCTTGAAACTCATTGCTTCAATTTATTTGTCATGGAAAGAGTCTTCATCTTCAAATGGGAAAGAAAATATCTCCATTTCGGTATTGCATCCATCAATCATTAGCTCAAGAGAGGCATCATATTTTTCATCTTGCCTTATCTCAATTTTGCCAACCTTCACATTAGTTAAGGTTTCCAAATTAGCTTCACGATTGTCTTGCATATTTGTGGCTTGCATTAAGAGCTCGAGACTAATCTCGAATCTTGATTTCTTTGTGGCTTTTAAGAATTTCTTGTATAGACATTTATTTCAAACCTTTCACGGGATCTATTATCCAAAATGTTCCCCTTGCACATTTTGTGGCTAACACCCTTCATTCTTCCCTCTCTTGTGCCTCAGCCATAATTTTTTTGCTTTTTAGGCAATCAAGACCTTTTGGAAATGGCACCATTGGATAGAGATTTTTCTCAGCTTTCCAGAAAGGTAAATTTTTCCTCCTAACTCCATGTATTTTTGAAGCTATGGCTCGGCGGAGATTTTGTGGGAAATTTTCCGCATTTGAAAATCCTGAGCCAATAAGATGAGGTCACATGTTCTCGTGAGGGCAGACCGCGGAGGTAAAATTGGAATTTTTACCAAGTGTTCAGCAAGTTTTCAAAAGGAATTTTTCTCCCCAAGGGCCCGCCGACAAATTGGATGTTGCCATGTGTCCAAGGGGAAGAAATTAGAAATATTCCCTAAGTATTGGTGTCATGAAAAAATCTCCAGAAAGGGCCCAAGAAAATCAAATCACACCACGTGTCCGAGGACTAGCAGAATGTAGAGGAGACTTAAAAATTTGGCAAAGTGTTTTGGTTAGGTCAAAGGAGAAATATTGGCCCGTCGGCCCGCCGACCAGTCAGAGCTCGCCACATGTCGCCGCGACGTTGGGTGTTGGGGGCACAAAAAGATCCTTTCTTTTTCACCCAAGTGAAAAAATCAAAAGGAAAAGCCACCCCCTAAGGTCCACGAGTGAATAAGATCACGCCACATGTTCAGGGGATGTTGGAGCTTCAGCCGTCGGGGAAAAATTGGGAATTTTTCCCAAAGGATAGCACAAAGAGAAGTTTTCACCCCCATGGCCCGCAACGAATGGAAACCCACCACGTGTCTTCAACCGGTGGAGCACAGGAGAAATTGGGAGATTTTTTCCCAAGCAAAATCAAAGAAAAATTTCAAAGGAAAAGCTCGCCCCCAAAATGCGAGCCAATGGGATCATGCCACGTGTCCATGTGGTGGCAAAAATGCAAGACAAACTGCAAGGAAAAATGGTAGAGAAAGCCCCATGACCAATGGGGTTTTGCCACGTGTTCAAGTCAGAAAAAGGTCAATAGTGATGGAAAATTTAAGAGAAGATGCCCATGGTGAATCACATCTTGCCATGTGTCCTCAGGTCATTGGCTCGACGGAGAATTTTGAAAAATTTTCCAATGGCCAAAACAGTGGAAAATGAAGCGCAGAGGGCCCACATCCAATCGAGACCATGCCACATGGCACCAAGAGCGGTGGAGCGTGGAGATTTTTGGGGAATTTTCCTAAATGCAAAAAGTGGGAAAATTTCAAAATTTTGGCCCACTAACCCGTTTTGGCCCCTGTTTTGCCCTAAATTTCCAAATGACCATAACTTTTGATCTAGAGCTTGTTTTTTCGCATTCTTTATATCAACATGAAAGTTGATGAAATTATCTACATGATTATGGGATCAATTTTTTGTTTTGATGGATTTTGGAGAGAGAAATTTGGCTCATTTTTCAAGTGGTTAAACAATTTTATGTTTTGCAGGCTCCCTTTTTCACCTTAAAAAAGTGATTTTGTGGAATATCAGACCTCTTCCAAGACAGTAACATGTTTCCTACCTCTCAGATGTTGTAATGCATGTATTTTTTATATTAGAAATGACAATGAAAGCTCTGTGAATGAGTTTCAATCCTCTATTTGTGTTGTTTGCTTCATTTCTGACCTTTCATTACATTTTATCAGTTTGTGCATGATGTTTTGTTACATTTCTATGATCTGTGTCAATTTGCAGAAGTAAAGAATGTTCACCACTCCTTTGGTGTATCACCTCATTAGTCTTAGTTTTATTTCTTTTGCATTCTCTATCTCTGTCCCCTTGGAATTTAGAGTAGGATTCGAGTTCAAACCTCTGCAACTTGTAAGTAATACACCTGATCAGAGGAGTTGAGGAACCAACCTCTAACCTGGAGATTCTTTTCCCATTTTTACAAGTCCCACACTTGGGGAAAATATTCAATGTTGTGCAATCACACTGGATGTCCAAAATGTCAAACTAGAAATCTGATCAACATCCAAGGGCGTTGCTAATTTGCACCAATAGTTTTGGCATGCCTAGTGGGACCTTAGAGGTCTTCATCTTCATTGCAACAAAAATTATGTGCATTTTTGTAGGTTTCTTGCTTAAAAGAGCCCTAAATTACACATCTGGTGACTCCAAGGAAGAAGAATCAACTGGTTTTGGTAGTGCAGACCTGAAAACACATGAGAAGAATAACCACAAGGTCAAGAGTTGGAGAAGAAGAGGTGTTTTTAAGTATCTGCAATTATCTCCAAGAAGAAGACAAAGAGGGAGGAGAATTCAAATATCTCCATCTCCACCAAACAGAACTCTATCAACTCCTCCACCTGGTAGGCCTTTCATTCAATCAACAAGGGTTCTAAAACCAATCGAATGGAAAAAAATAACCCCTATGTTAATTTCCTTTGGCAATATCCCACTTGCTCTCAATGCACAAAATCCAATCCCGATTCTGACATTGAAGAACATTCCATACTTTCTTTGGAGAGAATTAGACCACTCTCGGTGATCATGTTAAGGATATTGCTAATATTTGTGCAATCCATGAGATTAATGAGATGTAAGTTGTTGTCAAACTACTGGCATCTTCATTCAAAGGGAAATATTTGCAATGGTTAAGGAGTCTTGCCTCAGGTTCTATCCAAAATTGGAACCAACTATGTATAGCTCTCTATGAGCAGTTTGGAGAAAAGGGAGATAACTTGTCCCTTTTGGAATAGTTGACAACCATCAAGAGAGATCCCAATGAGCGGTGGACGACTTCAACTTCAGGTTTCAAATGACTTGGGAGAGAACTCCAATGGTAGTAAGGCCAATGAGAAGGTACTTTTCTATATTACCTTAAACCACTAAATTTCGATATTTCTATGTTAATTTAATCCATGGGGCCACAACTATCCCTGTTGCTTATAGCATTGCCATTAGAGCTGAAAATTGTTTGATCAAGATGGCAAGCTAGATCCTAGGCCTCCAATGCCATTGTATCCAAGTTTAGAGAGCCCAAGTACTAGTCAAGTGCCTAATTTAGCTCCTATTCCCACTCCTAGAAATCAGAATTCAAGTGAAGCTTCTACTCCATCTTCTATTGCCTCAAATGAACTTCAAGAATTCATGAAGCAATTGCAAACTTTAGGCAATGAGCTGGTTACATTCAAGAGGTAGCAAGCCCAAGGTTTTAGACCTTCTTTCTAGCCTCAAGCTCAACCTTACAGTAGCCATACCGGTCTCAAAGACTACCCAATCTAGTTGCAAATCAAAATCAAGCAAGACCTCCTGCCAATGACCATTTTAGCCCTATAATCCCAATGTTACATTTGCCTCTAAAGTAATAGTGTCGGTGGAAAACAACATAAATCAAGAGTATGATTGGTGTTTCCCATACCATGAACCTCATAACCAGTCTATGTGCTTCAATGGTTCCTTAAATCATGCATTAATGGTGACAACTAATGGTGTGGATGGTGAAGGGAGTCAAGGAAATAACCAACAACAAGAAACATTCCAGTAACAATCAGCTCCAAATGATACCACACTTGTAAACCGATAGGCGAAGATTTTTCTAGCATGAATCAAATAATCTCCCAAAGTGTTGCAGCCAACACAAGGTCAAAAAGGAGAAATTTGGGTGAATAACATCCATTGGCTCCAAGTAATACACAACCTTCTACCACTCCACAAATTATTGGCAAACAAAATGCAATTCCAAACACGCAAGGGCTGCCTAGAATAGATCCTAGGCCAACTCAAATGCCAGCTGTTGTTGCCCATGTGCAAGGAATGAATGTGCAAGCCAAGGGATAGTAGAGAGATGTTTCATCTCCATTCAACTTCATTGATCAGATGAAGAAGACAAATGTAAACATATCAATGTGGGAATCACTATCCATCCCAAGCCAAAGAGATTTGCTACAAGCTGCCATGAAGGACTAGTCAACTTCAAATCAGTGAGGTCCAAATGCAAGAGAAGGTACTCAAAAATGCTGCCCAGCCTGAGAGGAATCATGGAGGACAGCAAGGTAAAATGTTGAAGCCCCCTCCATGCTATGTTTCATTGATCATTGGGAACCATTTATTACACAACTACATGATTGATTCCAGAGCAAGTAGTTCAGTAATGCCCAAGAAAATAGCTGATCAGTTGGGGATTCAATATGAAGTCATATCTAAAGGGGTAGTGCAATTGGATGGGACAGTAGTAACAATAGTTGGAGTGATAAAAACTTGAATCTTAATTTGCATGCATGCCCCAACGTTGTTGTTTTGTAAGATGTCTCGATAATAGATCTTCCACCACTCTTTTCCCCTATATCATGTCAAGGGATTTCATAGCTAAGATTGGAGGTTATTTATCTATTGATTGGTCACACATGTTGTTTAGAATAAGATCTAGAACTAAAGCCACAATCAATTCTGAACCTATTGCAAACTTTCACATTGAGCCTCACACTCCAAGCCAAATTAATACCAATTGTTTAGTGTTTGATCAAGAAGATTATCCAAGCACTGATGAGGCTGACACCAAGGTTAGAAGCATCCTAGATTTGAATCTTGATGAATGGGAAAAGCTGTTAGGAATTAAGAGATAAAATATGCGGAATAATCCCTTACAATTGCAACATGAGAAACTAATATGCAGAAAATATTACAGATCATAAATAAAAGTGCAGAATAAATAACACAACATAGAGAGACAAGATTTAACATAGTTCACCCAATTTGGGCTACGTCCACCAAGAATCACTTGCTCATATTTTATTACAAGCCTCCACTCTCTCAATACAATACGAGATCCGTTTATAGCTATGCTCAACAAACTCTCTGAATTCACACCCAAATTCAAAACACATCTATAATACATTTGATTGTCCATCTATCATATGCATAAGACCATATAAATAGACAAGCTGCTTAAGCGAGTTTGATACAAAATCGTGGGTATCAAAACCAAGGGCAAAAAACATGGGCATCAAAACAATGGGAAAAAGATCAAAAAAACCATGGGCCCAAAAATAGCCCATAACGGTTACCCATTACCCATGGGTTGATAAACCACCCATGAAAATTTGCTTCGGGGGCTTCGCCCCGAACCCCCTTGACCCACTCACCGGTGAGTGGGACCACCGTAAAAATACCCAAGTGTAACACATAGAAGGTGTACCACATTCTAACATGCAAATAGGCTCCACAAACATAACAATCTCCCACTTGGAGACTAATTTCCACTGAGCAAGCTTCTCAACCCTTCACTGTCATCTACAAAGGCCAACCAAAGTTGAACATAGCTTTATTTTATCCCTTGTGACCACCTTGGTCATCATGTCTGTAGGATTCTGACTGGTATGAATCTTCTCCAACTTCAACTTATCTTCCTCCAAAGCTGTCCTGATAAAGTGATATCTCAACTGTATATGCTTCATCCTAGAGTGGAAAGCAGAGTTCTTAGCTAGGTGTATAGCACTCTGACTATCACTATGTAGCTTACATTCCTCCTGCTTATGCCCCAAATCCTCAAGCAATTGTTGTAACCAAATCATCTCTTTGCTTGCCTCTGTCAGTAACATACTCGGCCTCTGTGGGTGACAAAGCCACCAACTTCACGTAGTCGTGAAATCCAACTCACCGCTGTCCTAGCTACAGTGTAAATATAACTGTCGTGCTCCTCCCGCTGTCTACATCTCCAGCCATGTCGAATCTACATAACCACGCAAAGTGGTGTCGATCCATCAGTAGCACAAAACTGTCCCCATGGTCCCTCTCAAATACCAAAGGATCCACTTTACTACTTGCCAATGCTCTTTACCTAGATCACTCATAAATCTACTCACAGCTCCCACTGCATGGGCAATATCAGGCCTAGTGCACACCATAGCATACATCAAACTGCCAACTACTAATGAGTAAGGTACCTTTGACATCTGGTTTCTTTCTTGCACTGTCTTAGGACACTGCTCCTTTGATAACCTGAAGTGGCTTGCCAAAGGATTCCCAACCGGTTTAGCATCCTACATATTAAACCTCTCCAAGACCTTCTTAATGTACTCTTCCTGAGATAAAGTCAGCTTCCATTCCTTCCTATCCCGAGATATCCTCATACCAAGGATTTTTTTGGCTGCACCCAAATCCTTCATAACAAAGGATTCACTTAGCTACTTCTTGAGTACTTTTATTTCTTGCATGTTTTTACCTGCAACCAACATGTTATCTACATATAAACAAAGGATAATATAACTACCATCCTCAAATTTCTTTGTATACACGCAATGGTCAGAATGACATCTAATATAACCTTGCTCCATCATGAAGCTATCAAATTTCTTATACCATTGACGTGGAGCTTGTTTCAAGCCATATAAGCTCTTCTTCAATTTACACACCATCTCCTCTTTACCTTTGACCTCATAGCCCTCTGGTTGCTGCATATATAGTTCCTCCTCCAAATCACCATGGAGAAATGTGGTCTTTACATCAACTGTTCTAAGTGCAAGTCTTCTCGTTGCAACTATTCCTAGAACAGTTCTAATAGAAGTCATTTTTACTACGGGAGAAAAAATATCATCAAAATCTATACCTTTTTCTATGCAAACCCCTTAACAACCAACCGGGCCTTGTATCTTTTCTTGCCTCCTTCCTCTTTGACTCGAACACCCACTTTTTCGTAATGCTCTTTTTCCTTGGTAGCTTTACAAAATCCCATGTCCGGTTCTCCATGAGAGAGCTCGATGCTCCTCATCCATGGCTTGGTCACACTTCTTACCGGCATCTACCTCGCATTGCTTCATCAAAGCTCTCTGGATCTCCACTATCAGTGAGTAATAAATAATAAAGAGAAGGAGAAAAATGTTCAGGTTCTTTTCTTACCCTAGAAGACCTCCTCACTGTAGGAGTTTGAGGTTCTGTTGAGTAGGTTCTGAACCGAATCATGGGTCGCTTTCCCATCTAGAAGATCCTCTACCACTGCATATTCTTTCTTGGATTCTTCCCTGTTTTCCTACAACTTTTGCTTATACATGACTTTCTCATTAAAGACCACATCCCTAGACCGAATTATTTTCTTGTCCTTAATACTCCAACATTTAAATCCAAAGTCATCACCACCATAACCAATAAAAGTACATTTTTCGATTTAGCCTCTAGCTTGGTCCTATCATCCTTATCTATATGAACAAACACCTCACATTCAAAGACTCTAAGAAATGAATAATTAACTTTCTTACCGGACCAAGCCTCCTCAGGTATGCCTCCATCCAAGGCACTTGAGGGTCCTCTGTTTATCAAGTACACAGTTGTGCTCACCACTTCTACCCAAAAAGAAAGAGGCAATCCTGTATGTAACATCATGCTCCTAGCACGTTCCATTATTGTTTTGTTCATCCTTTCTGATACCCCATTCTGCTGCGGAGTTCCTAGAACTATCTTTTTCCTGCGGATTCCATTCTTAGAACAGTAATCATCAAATTCATTGCTGCAATACTCCCCTCCATTATCTGATCTAAGAAATTTTAGCTTAAGACCTGTTTCATTCTCTACCAAGGCTTTCCATTTAACAAAAGTGTCAAATACATCAGATTTGTGTCTAATACAATAATCCTAAACTTTCCTTGTTGCATCACCAATAAAAGTAACATAATAACTTGAACCCCAAGAGATGATACGAGCCGGCCCCCACACATCGAATTTACCAACTCTAACTTACTCTCTTTATTCGTAGGTCCAACCTTGAGAAACCTTACTCACACTGTTTCCCATATATGCGTTTTCACGGAAATCCAAACTTGTTTTCGTATATCCAGGAAAATTCTTCTTTATGATGTTCATGCCCTTATGGCTCATATGACCGAGCCTATAGTGCCATAATGTTGTATCTACATCGAAGCCACAAGATTACAATCATTAGTATTATCGGTGGTTAAATATAAGGTTCCAACCTTCTTACCTCTTGCCACAACAAGAGCACCCTTGGTAACCTTCCAAGAGCCGTCATTGTAAATATCACAAGACAACCATCACTTCCCAACTACCCGCCGATATCAAATTTCTCCTTAATGTAGGCACATGTCGACATCCTTCAATAGCCATGTATTCCCATTCGCATCTTAACCTAAACATAACCTTTTCCAACTATGTTCAGAGGCTCATCATCACCAAGAAAAACATGCCCAAAATACCCTTGAACATAATCAACAAAATAATGCCTATGTGGAGTAGCATGAAAAGAAGCCCCTGAATCTAAAACCCAAGATTCAGTAATATTATGCAAAGAAAGAATCAAAGCATCCTGACATACATTACCCAATGCCACATTTTCCTCCTTGTTTTCTTCCTGTTGTTTCTTCTTATCCTGAAGCTCCCAATAGTCCTTCTTCGCATGCCTAAGCTTTCCACAATTCCAACATACAATCTTGTTGTTGGATTTTGACCTTGCCTGATCTTTTGATTTTCCATGGTTTCCTCTATTCTTTTGTCTCCCTCTAGTTTCCACTGTCAAAGCATTCCCTGAAGTAGAAGATTCCCCAAAGCTTTTTCTTCACATTTCCTCGCTTAGAATCACCCCTACAACATCCTCAAACTTCAACTTCGAGTTAGTTGGAACCGAGTTACTTACCGCCATTACTAGGCTATTCCAACTCTCAGGTAAGGAGCACAGAATTAATAAAGCCCTAACTTCTTCATCAAATTCTATTGTAACCAAAGCTAGCATATTCACAACCGTATTAAAATCATTTAAGTGATCTCACATCTTGAACTATTCTCGACATCTTCATATTAAACAAATTTTTCAATAAAAATATCTTATTAGAAAGAGGGTTTTTCATACAACTTCCTAATGCATCCATTAGATATTTTGTAGTCTTTCCTTTGAAACATTAAATAATACCGAGGATGCAAGACACGGCCGAATCATTCCAAGTGCTGCCGATCCAACAAATCCCATTCCGCATCTATCATACTCGAGGGTTTGTTCACCTTCTCGAGACAGCGTAGTATAAAGATCCTTTTGATAAAGGTAATCTTCGATCTACATCTTCCAAAGACTAAAATTATGCCCGTTGAATTTATCTACCCTAGATCTTCCATCATCTGCCATAGCTCCCACTCAAGATAAAACTTTCCCTGTGATTCAACACTTCAAAGCAAACCAAACTAGGCTCTGATACCAATTGTTAGGAATTAAGAGATAAAATATGTGGAATAATCCCTTACGAGAATCACAACAGTAGAAACTAATATGCAGAAAATATTACAAATCGTAAATAAAATTACATAATAAATAACACAACACAAAGAGACAAGATTTAATGTGGTTCACCCAATTTGGGCTACGTTCACCAAGAATCACTTGCTCAGATTTTATTACAAGCCTCACTCTCGTAATACAATACCCGAGATCCGTTTGGAGCTATGCTCAACAAACTCTATAGAATTCACACCTGAATTCAAAACACATCTGTAATACATTTTCTTGTCCATCTATCATATGCATAAGACCATATAAATAGACAACTACTTAAGCAATTTGATACAAAATCGTGGGTATCAAAACCAAGGGCAAAAACCATTCGTATCAAAACAATGGGAAAAAGATCAAAAAAACATGGGCCCAAAAATAGCCCATAACGGTTACCCATTACCCATGGGTTAATAAACCACCCATGAAAATTTTTCTTGGGGGCTTCGCCCCAAACCACCCCCGACCGCCACCGGGAGCGGGACTACCGTAAAAATACCCGAGTGTAACACATAGAAGGTGTACCACATTCTAACATGCAAATAGGCTCCACAAACATAACACAAACAAGGTGCATGCTTTTGATCCTTATCAAGAAATAGAAGAATTTGAGCTAGGAGTCTATTGCATGCATGAAGAAAATGAGCCTATCCCTAGCATCACCAAGCTAGACCACAAGAATGACAATGAGGTATGGCGGTTGTTTTTGATGGATCAAGGAGTAGGCAAGGTGTAGGAGGGGGAGCTATGCTTATTTCACGTTCAAGGAGTTAAGTATTATTCAGCTTTTAGATTTCAGTTTACATATTATAATAACATCGCTGAATATGAAGCTTTGATACAAGGATTTCATTGGTCAATAAAAAGAAGGATAAAGAACTTGTAAGTCTTTGGTGACAATGAGTTGATTGTCAACCAAGTCAAGGGCCCGCATCTTTGTCAAGAATGATCTGCTCAAGTTCTACAAAAATAGGGTGTGGGACCTCATTGAATATTTTGAGGGCTTTGGCATCAAATCCATTCCTAGAAAAGAGAACCAAGCTGCTGATAGGCTTACAACAGTTGGAGCAGCCTTTGATGTTGTTGAAAGCATCAAAAGGAAAAAGTACAGCCAAGAATTCATGTGATTGTAAGGCCTTTAGTGCTAGACAACAATGTGAGTTGGAAAGTGTTTGAAAGTGATCAACAAATCATCCATTTCCTACAAGAAGAGGCTGAGTTCTCAGCTAAAAATCAAGAAAAGTTAGAACAGCAGTATGGTGACCAAGTGGTACAGCTGAGAACCAACAAACTACCAAAGGGACTTATTACTTTGGAGAACATTTTCAATCCGAATGATCAGTTTAGGAAGGAGAAAGCAAACATCCAAGTCAAGGAGAAGATTCGGTGTCCATCTTGGTGGAGGAAGGAAAATCACTCCAAGTTGGTAAAGTGACAACCGAGTGAGAAAGGTATGAATTCATACAACTTTGTCAAGAATTCCACGATGTATTTGTTTGGAGCTATGAAGATTTGAAAGGTTTCAATCCCGAGTTAGCTCAACACACCATTGAATTGGATCTAAGTACTAAACCCATCAGGCAAAAACAAAGGCCATTCAATCCACACATGGAGCCTCTCATGAGAAAAGAATTGAATAAGTTGATAGAGTCAAGAATCATATTCCCTATCAAGCATTCTAGTTGGGTGGCCAACTTGGTTCCAGTTAGAAAGAAGAGTGAGGAAATTAGATTGTGTGTTGACTTTAGAGATCTAAATAGAGCATCTCTCAAGGATCATTACCCACTTCCTTCCATGGACCAGATCTTGCAAGTTCTTCTTTGGCTCAAAGGTTTTCATTACTTGATGGCTATTCGGCTACAATCGGGTTATGGTGAAAGAAGAGGATCAGTTCAAGACAGCCTTTACAACCAAATGGGGAACTTATGCATACAAGAAAATGCCATTTGGGTTGTCTAATGCTAGATCTACTTTCCAAAGAGCAATGGACATGGCGTTCAAAGATTTGATTAACAACATGGTGCTGGTATATCTTGATGATATCACTGTTTTTTCAAAAAATGTAGCAGACCATCTCTTTCATTTGAGACAAGTGTTTCAAAGGTGCAGAAGATTTGGAGTATCCTTGAATCCTAAAAAGTGTATTTTTCTAGCCCATGAAGGAAAGCTCCTTGGCCACATTGTCTCCAAAGAAGGATTAGCAATTGATCTAGAAAGAGTTGAAGCCATAAGATCACTACCATTGCCAAGCCACAAGAAGGCCCTTCAAAGTTTCTTGGGTAGAATAAATTTTGTTTGGAGGTTTGTCCCAAATTTCGCAGCCCTAGTCAAGCCTATCACTAAGATGTTAAAGAAAAGCATAGCTTTCAAATGGATAGCAGAAGGAAAGGAAAGTTTTGAAGCAATCAAAGAAGCCATATCTCAAGCCCCAACTCTCATTAACCCAGATTTCTCCAAGGATTTCATCCTCTATACATTTGGGGGTGATGATACTATTTCGCAATCTTGGTACAAGAGAAAAAGACAATGATGAATGCTAGTTGCTTTCTTGCCAAATCCTAGAGGACTGCGAGGTGAGGCATTCTTTCATTGAGAAGTATGTTCTTGTAGTAATCGGGATCTTGAAGAAATTCAAACATCTAGTTTCAAACAACAAGGTTCAATTGTTGGTTTCTCATGTGGGAGTTAAGGACTTCCTCCTCAACAAAGACACGAATGAAAAGAGAACAGGTTGGATTACTCATGTCATGGAGTATGAAATTGAGATAAAAGTCACCAAGTTGGTCGGAGGAAAAGGATTGTGTGAGCAGCTGGTCTTGAATAAACATAAGGAAGCATGCAATGAGAAGGAGGTTTTTTTGGCGTTGCAAGACAACCATGAGCAAGGAAGCACTCAAGAAGAAAATAATGGTGTCCTCACTCCTTGCTGGACCCAATACATAATGCACTTTCTAAGCATAGGTCTATGCCCTCTAGAGATGAACAAGACCAAAAGAAGACACTTGATTGCAGGCTATCCCATATGCCCTTGTTGATGGTGTCTTTTTCAAAGGGGATGTGAATGGAGTCTTTGTTGAGATGTATTGGTACAAATCAGATTCACGAGGGTGTTTGAACAGTTCTATGGTGGATCAGTGGTGGTCATTTTACACCGAGAGTGACAACTCTAAAGATCATGAGGATGGCTATTATTGGCCCAAGATTTTCAGTGATTGTTATGCATGAATCAAGAGGTGCAAGAATTGTGCATTCTTCACGGGTAAGGAGAGGTGGCTGCCCTTCCATTGCATCCAATTTCAGTTGACCAGCCATTCATGCAATGGGGTTTGGACTTCATTGGAGTCATTAATCCAAATTCAAGCCAAGGGCACAAATAGATTCTAATGACAAAAAATTACTTCACCAAGTGGTCAAGCTAAAGAGACTCAAGGAAGCGAATGAATCTAGCATCCTGGACTTCTATGGGAATAGAAACTAGATTTGGCATACCTGCTACAATAATATCGAGATAATGCATTGGCATTCATTGGGTCCAAGGTAAGCTCGAATGGGCTGTCAAGAATGGGATCTACCTAAGCACTTCATCAAATTATTACCCTCGGGCTAATGGCCAAATTTGAATCTACAAACAAGAAGTTGTTAAGGATCATTAGGAGGACTCTTGATGAAAATCAGAGGTCTTGGCATACCAAATTGAAATTAGCCTTATGGGCTAATAGGATAACTCCCAAGATATCTGCGGGTAATTCTATTCAAGCTTGTTTATGGAAGAAAGGCAATTTTGCCCATGTCACTTGAGTTGCCAACATTGGAACTCATGAAACAATTGGAGCTGTTGGAGTTTGGACCCATGGAGGTTAGATATGCAAAATTGATGGAGCTCAAGAAATCAGAAATCAAGCATCCCAATCAATGGAGAAGGATCAAGCTTTGATCAAGAAGAACTTCGATAGAAAAGCCAAAGATAGATCCTTCCAAGTTGGAGATCTAGTGTTAAAATGGGATGCGTAAAGAGAAAACTGCGGGAGACATTCAAAATTTGATGCCATTTGCAGTGGCCCATACATGGTCACAAAGTGTAAGGAAAACAATGCCTTTAACTTGTCTTCATTGGATGGTGAAGAATTTCAGATTCGAGTTAATGGAATCCATATGAAGCATTTCTACTAAAGGAAGTTCTCCACCTTGTACATATTAGCTTAGGTTTTCATTCCTCTAAGTGCTTATGTACATTGTTTTGTTGTAGTTTAGATTTGCTTTCCCTAAGTGCTTTGGAACAAGCTTATTGTTCGAGAAAATGTGTTTAGAACGCTTTGCTCCAATCAGATGATGTTCCACCCTCCATCTTCCTCCTTTGAATGTTCTAATCATTTGGGGTACCAAGAAGAGAATTTAATGACTCCATGCCTAATGGGTTATTTCGACAACCGGTAACCTCATCCAGTAGGTAGATGACCCCTCCGAGTCACCAAAATTGTTATAAAAAATGTTCCCCTTGCACATTTTGTGGCTAACTCCCTTCATTCTTCCCTCTCTTGTGCCTCAGTCATAATTTTTTTTACTTTTCAGACAATTAAGACCTTCTGGAAATGGCACCATTGGATAGAGCTTTTCTCATCTTTCCAGGAAAGATAAAGTTTTCCTCCTAACTCCATGTATTTTTGAAGTTATGGCTCACAAAGATTTTGTGACAAATTTTCCCCGAAAAGCTGAGCCATAAGATGAGGCCATGTGTCCTCAGGAGGGCGGACCGCGGAGGTAAACTTGGAATTTTTACCAAGTGGTCAAAAAGTTTTCAAAAGGATTTTTTCACCCCAGGGCCCGCTAACAAATTAGATGCTACCACGTGTCCAAGGGGAAGAAATTAGAAAAAATTCCTAAGTATCAGCGCCATGAAAAAATCTCCAAAAAGGGCCCAGGTGAATCAAATCACACCACATGTCCTAGGACAAGCGAGATCGCATGAGAGGAGACTTAAATATTTGGAGGGAGTATTTTGGTTAGGTCAAAGGAGAAATATTGGCCCGTTGGCACTTGACGAGTCAAAGCTCGCCACGTGTCGCTATGGCGTTGAGGGTGTGAAAATATTCTTTCTTTTTCACCCAAGTGAAAAAATCAAAAGGAAAAGCTTTGAGGCCCACGAGTGAATAAGATCGTGCCACATGTTCGGGGGTGTCGAAGCTTCACCACCGGGAAAAATTGGGATTTTTCCGAAAGGATAGTGCAAAGAGGAGTTTTCGCCCCCATGGCCCACAAAAAATGGAAACCCACCACGTGTCTTCAACTGGTGGAGCATGGAAGAAATTGGGAGACTTTTTCCCAAGCAAAATCAAAGAAAATTTCAAAGGAAAATCTCGCCCCAAAACGTAAGCCAATGGGATCATGCCACATGTCCATGTGGCGGCAAAAATGCAAGATAGGCCCGGGAAAAATGGCAGAGAAATCCCACAACCAATGGGGTTTTGCCATGTGTCCAAGTCTAGAAAAATGGTCAACAGCAACAGGAAAATTTAAGAGAAGATGCCTATGGTGAATCACATCTTGCCACGTGTCCTCAGGTCATCGACTAGCCAGAGAATTTTTGGAAAATTTTCCAATGGCCAAAACAGTGGAAAATGAAGCGCAGAGGGCCCGCATCCAATCAGATCATGCCACGTGGCACCAGGAGCAGTGGAGTGTGGATATTTTTTGGGAAATTTTCCCAAATGTAAAAAAGTGGGAAAATTTTGAAATTTTGGCCCGCCAACCCGTTTTGGCCCTGTTTTTCCCTAAATTATCAAATGACCATAACTTTCGATCGAGAGCTTGGTTTTTCACGTTCTTTATATCAACGAAAATTTGATGAAATTCTCTACATGATTTCAGGATCAATTTTGTGTTTTGATGGAGTTTGGAGAGAGAAAATTGAAAAACACCTCTGGCACATGGTAATCAATAGAAATGACGTTTCAACCACCATTTTTAATGAAGAATGGCTCGCATTCTCTCCCAACATGGTGAAAAATGTTAGGAGATGGACCTGTAAGGATGTCCATGCTATTTTATTGCATTTTGGTTGGTGGTTGAAGCTCCTCTCACATTTTCCCACATTTCTCTCTCCTGGGCTCGTTTTTGCATTGTAAAAGCCAGATTTGGCTCATTTTTGAAGTGGTTGGACAATTTTATGTTTTGCAGGTTCCCTTTTTCACCTTTAAAAAGTGATTTTGTGGAATATCAGACCTCTTCCAAGACAGTAACATGTTTCCTACCTGTCAGATGTTGTAATGCATGTATTTTTTATATTAGAAATGACAATGCAAGCTCTGTGAATGAGTTTCAATCCTCTATCTATGTTGTTTGCTTCATTTCTGACCTTTCATTACATTTTATCAGTTTGTACATGATGTTTTGTTGCATTTCTATGATCTGTGTCAATTTTCAGAAGTAAATAATGTTCACCACTCCTTTGGTGTATCACCTCATTAGCCTTAGTTTTATTTCTTTTGCATTCTCTATCTCTATCCCCTTGGAATTTAGAGTAGGATTTTGAGTTTAAACCTCTGCAACTTGCAAGTAATACACCTGATCAGAGGAGTTGAGGAACCAACCTCTAACCTGGAGATTATTTTCCCATTTTTACAAGTCCCACACTTGGGGAAAAGATTCAATGTTGTGCAATCACACTAGATGTCCAAAATGTCAAACTAGAAATCTAATCAACATCCGAAGGGTGTGCTGCTAATTTGCACCAACGGGCTCATCACAAGCTGATTTTTCTCTCCATACATGGCCTAAATGAGATCATCCTCATCCCCAAATGGGAATCAGAATAACTCCTCATCTTGGAAAAGCATATAAACTGAATTTTCTTCTTGAAAATCATCAAGAACCATTTCTTCTTCCTCATGGTCTGCATTATCTAACAATTCAAGGCTACCCTCTTATAACTTGAATCTCCTCAATGCTTCATCAAATTCCAAATATCTTTAGGAAGACATGTCTAGACCTATCAAGATGGGGATATCCTCCTCCTCCTCGATTCTTAGGAAAGTGGTTCATCCACCTACTAACACAGTACAAAATGTTAGCTTTTGGGCTTCGGACTTTCATACCATGTACCTCATCTTCTTTTGGAAGTAATTTCCCGTGTATCCCTTCACTAGTATGGTCACAGATGACCAATTCATCTAAATTTTAGCTACCAAGTCTTGGAAGAAACTTCTACTTAGAAACATTACGAATGAGGTTGGGACATTGGCTACCAAAATCATCATTGAAGTCTTCTTGTCTAGAAATTTGGTGAGAGACACTTGTATATCTTTGACCTTCCCTACAAGGGGACCTTTCTCAACTCTAAATAGTAACAAGAGTCACTAGGTGAATTCATGGTAAGTTTGAGAGCGTTGGTGACCTTCAAAGGCATCACATTATGCGAGGCACCGAGAATCTATTATGAAAATTTTTAGTACATATTCTCCAACAAGAAGGGAGATGTAGAAAGGTTCAACTTTTTCAGTCTTTGATGCACTCGGAGAAATCATGTTCTATGGGGGAGTTGTAGGTGGGTTAGTATTCCATTAGGACGATGAGCTACATCATTGGTTGTTAGACTACCATCTACGATATATAGGAAAAACCTCTCAAAGTGTTCTGATGAATCTACAAATATTTAGTTTTAGTAATCTACACTTTGGCCTTTTTTGCATATTCTATAAAGTAAAAGGGAGAAGATGTGGAGAAGGGGGGTTAAGGAACTAATTTCGAGTCTGGATAGGCTTAGGAGATAGATTTTATGTTTGAGGATGGACGGTATTTTGAGCGACACACTAGGATCTTTCAAGGTATTATATTTTATAGGAGAAGATTTAGATTTAGAAATGGGGGAGGAAATGGAAAGCTTACTTGGGATTGCGGGATTCTTCTTACTTGTTATAGGGTCCAGATGCAACAATGTAGACTTCATAGAAGATGGAAGTGGGGATCCTCACTAATTATTTGTTTTTGCGAGTCGCCTTTGGAGGATCTTGGTCTTCTTTTTCTTTAAAGAAATGGAAGGATATTTTCCTTTCTCGAGGCGAGAATGAGTGAATACCACACATGATAAATTGGGTGTATCTTATTCATCTTATTCATAACCTCTAAAATACTCAAGGAATTTGATTTGTGTGTCGTTCTCAAGCTCATAATTTTCTAGCAAATCACCACCTTCACTTTCTTGTTTAAACTCTTCTTCACATTCTTAAAATATACAATTTATGTTCACGGGTGGAACCTCTAAGGTGAGCCTTTAGGGTGCTCCTGCAATTTGATTTATGTTGCTTCTTTGAAAAGATACTCGTTCAAATAATTCCCTCTTCAAAGAGTCCATCTCATTCACCAACTTTTGTAGTGATGGATTGGTTCTCTCATCTCCATGATGTTGGGCCTTTCCCTTTGATGAATTCTTGATCTTTCTATAGAAGATGAGATCTTCATCAAGTTCAATGGCCATCCTTTGTTCTTCTACAATGTTCCTTGGTTGTGCTCTTCGCATAAAAAAACCTACTTTTGATGATTAAGCATTGATGAAGAATATTTTGACATTGTTTTGAGATGGTGAATCCTCTTCAGGTATCTTGCAAAGCAACCTTTCGAAATGAGCCATGAATTCCTCATGGTTTTGCTTTCTCCTTTCCTTATTTAAGCCAACTACACCAAGATGTCTTGTCGGTCTTCAATTGATTTAAATCTTTCCTTGAAGGCATCCTCGATGTCATCCCAACAAGTGACAGATCGCATGGGAAGGAGGTAAAACCATTCGATTTCTTTTTCTTGAAGGGACTCCATGAAAAATCTCATAGCAACATCCTCATGTTGGACACCAAGAATTCCACATGATTTTGTGAAGACATTGATATGTTCTTGAGGATGTTGTGTTTTGTCACCTTTGAAATTTGGAAAGTTCTTGCAGAAACTTGTTGGTAGATCATGAAGTGGGGTTCAAGAGCAAGCGGGACTGTATTCCTTCCCCATGGAACAATGGTTTAAGGTATTTCTTCTTCTTAGTTCATTTTCATTTCTTCTTCTTCTATTTCAGCTCTTGCTTTAGCAAATCCTTTTTCAAATCTCAAGATATTGAAAAAATATGCAATGGGAATATGAAAAGACAATGTGGAATGCGAAAAGGCACATTTAGAAATCAGCGTGAATCTTTCGAAACGGACTTTCATGAACTTTTTTTTTTTTCAATATTTGATTTTTTTAATTTTCAGACCTTGCGGTTATATATTGGGTGTAGATGCTACTAAATCTACCCTATGGTGGGCGTAAAAAATATTAGGAGAAAATTTGTCGGTGGAAAAACTTGTGGATTTCTTGCCAATGCTCTGGGAATCTAAGTCCCTCTACTTAACCGTGTAGCTTCCATATATGCATGCACGTGAAAAGGTGGATTTCTGTGGTGGCCTTTCAACCGGGATCCAACAAGATCACTCCACTAGCCCTGTGGCAAAGCTAGAAATCTCTTTCTAGGGAATAATTTTTCTAAATAGTGGGGAAAGGAGAGTGAGAAATGAGGTAGGAGAACTAATGTTGTAGGTAGAAAATCATATTCTTGCACACACACTAGTTATAAATTTCAACACATTAATTTATCAAAAGAAACAACTCTGCGAATAGCAACAAGACCAAATAGAATTCACTGATCACCAAGTCAAGAAACCCCTTAGTCAAAGAAAGCTAGAAACTCCTTCTTGTATTGATTTCTCAAATCAAATTTTTACATAATGTGGGAATGGAGGAAATTTAGAAAAGGGGGAAATGGAAGAAAATGGCTATCTCCTTTACTTTCTCAAAGTATAAAAGACTTTTGAGTTCACAAGATCAATCACCAACCCTTTGAAATGGGAATGGCATTACAATTTATAGAGTAGAATATGACTTATCGTCTACCCCCCAATAGATTTTCATATGTCCTTGCACAACTTAAAACTTTTCAACTTCCTAGGAAAATTTTAAGTCCCTTTTTATAACATAAAGGTGACTTATTACATTATGAACATTAAGACATGAAAAAGTGCAACCCCAATGCAAAATTAGAACATTTGAGAAGAGAGAGAAAGTTGGGGGAAAGAGGAGAGAGAAAGAGAGAGAGAGAAGAAGAAGAGGAGACATCATTCTTGATGAATTCCATTGATCCTCGTCGATGGAAAGTGCCAAATACAGTGAAACTCTGAATCTTCAAACTCCGTGCACACTGTGAATCTCCTTCAAATCAGCTCATGAATGCTTGCCAAGTTGATTGAATTGCTATGTTGGTGACTGCAACTCCCAAGACTTACTTATGATATACTATTTTAAGTGAGAGGTGATTTTTGCCTCTTCTCGGCCATCGTGATGTGATGAACTCCCTCATTCGATACTATGCACCCTACCCTTGCCTCAACCACTTCTTTGGGGTGAGTTACTTATTTTAGTAAGCACCTATATAAGGGACTTACTATTTTTAGTAAGTGTTCATTTTCACTATTTTCTACTCTTAACACTCATTATGACTTCCTTATGATCTTGATGCCCGTTTCCTTTGTCTCGGTTTATTTTGATGATGAATTTCTATTTTTAGCATATTCTCGAGGGCCCACTTACTATTTTTAGTAAGTGTAAAAATGCCCATTCTGGTGAATTCTCAGTTGTAGTGCACCCCTAATGTCTTCACCTCCTTTGTAGGTCCTTCTGTCGATGGATTTCCCAAAATAGCAGTCCCTATGTAGTAGACCTGCTATTTTTAGAAAGTTGGCTTCTAGAGGTCAGATTGAAATGCAACAAAGTTTTTGATATGGGTTTTTGCCCAATATTGCCCCTCTAAAATTTTAGGCCTACCCGCTTAATAGTCCAAGAGATTTTAAAGTTTCAATTTTCGGACCTGATAGTGCTTCTGGATGGGGCAGCCATTAATAAACCTCAAAATTGTAGGTCTTTTTTTCTCTTCCATTTGCAAGGAAAATTATATTTTTTATGTTTTTTTTTCTTTTAGTGCTTCACGTGTGATCTTACTTCAATTTGGCAACCGGTTTGACAGGAAATCCCACTTCTTTCTTCGTTGAGCCGGAAGTGGGATTTCTTTGTTGTAGATGCTCTAGTGCATGAGAGGAGAGTTTTAAGGTGTATTATTGATGGCCTTGGGTAGAGGAATGAATAAAAATATAAATTTTTGTTTCACACATCCATTTGGGAGAATTCTTTGACTATTCGTTTCATGGCTATGAAGTTTTCTTTGTGCTTCTCCTTCTTTGTTTTGTGCTTCTCCTTCTGTGTTTGCTCCAATTCTCCTTTTGGGACCTACGTACTTTTTGGAGTGAATTTAATTATCTCTATGGCAGGTATGGTTTTATTTTTGCAATGGTGGAGTGATGGAGGAGAGTTGCAGAGGAAGGATGAAGTTTGTCTATGCACTGGAGTGGAAGTAGTTGGAAGCACTAAGCTTAAGCGCGATTAGAATTTTGAATTTTGAACGTATGAAGGGAGAAGCTTCGGTGCAATTTTTAATGTTTGATTTCCCTAACCTCAATAATGTGAGGGACATAAAATTCCATGGCGTTCAAGAGGAAAACACGTGGCACTAGATCCAATGATAGCGAATGAAGAAGGAAAAAGTCTTTTTAAAGCACTAGGAGCTGAAAGTTGGTCACGTGGGTGTCAAAATGACTCCCCATAGGGGATGGGTGCATTTTTCCATGTCTGATGTCCCCCACATTAGGGAAATAAGGGACATAAATTTCCATGGTGGTCCTGGAGCTGACACGTGGCACCCGATCCAACGAGTAGGGAATGGATGCTCAAAAAATGCACTGGGAGCTAAAATTCAGTCACGTGGGTGTCTAAATTACTCCCATAGGGGCTGGGCACATTTTTTCATATCTAATGTCCCATACCTTATTGAAATAAGTGACATCAGTTTCCACGGTGGTCCTAGAGTGACACATGGCACCCAATTCGATAGCGAGGAATGGATGCTCCAAAAATGCACCTAGGGGTTGAACTATCGAGTCTGGAGGTCATATGAGGGTCCAAGAGGTCACATGGGGGCTGGGTGAATTTTTAATGGTTTTTTTACTTGACCTCAAGGATCTTTGGGGACATGAAATCCTACGGGATCCAGTCTTTGACACATGTCCTCCCGAAAAATGACTAAGTCCTAAACTACCTTTGAGAGGGCAACTTAGAAAGAAGATAACATGAGCTCCAGATGGAATTTATTAGTGAAAATTTATATTAGCATAACTAGAAATGTAATTTTGAATCCAATGGTGGGTGTATCATGTCTTTATTCATCTATCTAATCCCTAAAAATCAGGTTTGTGATTTAAGACTCCACTTGTACGATAAAAATTGCCTTCCAATCCTATGTGCAAGGTTTTCTGAAAAATATGATTTCACCATCATGTAGGTGTTTTAATCCTATTTCCAGAGGTATTTTATTTTACTTCTAACTCTATCTAGAGCTCCCATAATCTTCTTGAATCCCAGCAGTGTTTTAGGCCCTTTAACTACCTAGGCTTGTGAACCCTATTTTTACTCAGACTGCTCCAAGTATTTCAAAACTTCCCCAAGCCTTCCAAAATCATTTCCATGATGTTATAAGGTATTCCATTCACCTCCATGTTGAATTTTTCCTTTCTGTTCCACTCCAAGGGGGTTGATCCAGTCCTGGGAAGGCTAGCAATAGCCCTTATCTATACTGCTAGAAGATAGTGTCTTTTAGAACTTCCTAAAATCACCTAGGTGGAATGAATAGACTTTCCTAAATCACCTAGGGGACCAATTTTACATCAAATAAGGGGTGACTAGACTAACAGATTTGACTTGGGGTGCCTAGGAATGATAAAACATGAAAATTTCAACACAAGGGTATAATTGTTGTGCTTGGAAACTTTGAATTTCCTTGTTGCACATTTGCATGAGAATAAAGGTGTAGATCAAAGAGATATTAGAATGGAATAATTGGTTGAGATTGAAGAGTTAATAAATTCCTTGATCATCGGGATGGAAAAGCATAAAAATTCAACCAAACAGGTTGTTTGATAGGAATGTTAGAGATCGGACATTCAAGGTTGGTGATTTTGTCTTAAAATGCGGCGCTGAAAGAGTTAAACTAGGAAGACACTCCAAGTTTGATGAAATTTTGAGTTGGAATTATGTCATCGAGTGCTTGCAAAGAAGCCAATGATTATGAGATGTAAAACCTTGATGGAGATGCATTACATATCCCATTTAATGGGATTTAGATCAAACATTCCCATTAAGTTGTTTCATTGCATATTTTACATAATAGATTAGTTTTCAATTCCTCCAAGTGATTTTAGCACTTTTTTTTTTTGTTTGTAGGGTCGATTTCCTTTCCCTAAGTGCTTTGCAAATTTTTTTCTTTTGAATGGCATTGTTGCGATTGTACGGGATATGTTTAGGAAATGCATAAGAATAGTTTCAAGGTGTCAAGGACCAGTTGCAATATCTTAGAAACGAATGCAGAGAAACTAAAATCAGATTTTGGGGTAGTTTTATAGTTTATTCATTCAACCCCAACAGATGAGTTACAAGATCAAAATTGTATTTGAGATTGGGGTTGTTTTTCTTAGTTTCTTCATGGTTTCAATGGAAACAAGGTGAAACTATTAATTAAAAAGAATTCCACTCTCATAAAACCTTAATTAAAAAAATTATAATGAGAATTGTCAATTCAAACTTCATGACGAACAACTCCAGGTTCATAGAGCACTTGGGTAGATTCAAGGGTCATAAATTCAACCTCTAGATCAATTTTCAGGTATGGTGCCCATTTATTCTCCTACAAGAAAACTATTATTGGGGAATGGATTTGTAAGGGTGCACATACTTATTATTAGAAATTTAATTCATGTTGTTAGTGTTTGGAAGTAGGAATCGAGGTTTTCCCTCTTCTCTCTCTTTCCCATTCTCTATAAAATATAAAATAATGCTCATTTGCAATGTTGGATACATTTAGAATGCAAGGGAATCAATGAAAAGACTTGCACAAGTGTTCTTGAGTAGTAGGACTTGGATTTTGATTTTGTAGTGTGTTTATACCTTATTCTTCCATTGTAATGATATGTGCATCATCTTAAAGTAGTGGATATTATTCTAACTTAGTGATTTGTTGCATTTTCTTGCCTCTTCATTTACTTACATATATGTTGTGTATGTTTCTTCATATTGCAGGGTTTTTTTCTATTATGCATTGTATGAAAATGGGAGTTTAAATGTTCTTTATGGATTGTGGCTTTCAGTTTTCCCTCTCCACCTTTATTTTCCTTTTTTTTTCTATTTAAAAGTTCCATTTCCCTTTTTATGTGTTATCACCTCCCCTTAGTCTATGATTTCTTTTTATGCATCTCCCTCTCTCCTTGGTCCCTTGGAATCATAGATTAGTGCTAGGTAGTTGCATTTCCCTTCCTAGGAGTAGTTTAGCATTAGGAATAAGTAGAGGAACCAACCTTCTCTATAGGTTTGTCTCATTTCAAGTCCCACAACTTAGAGATAGTCTCATGTTGCCTCAAAATCATGGGTTATCTATGACTCAAGGAAGGGTGTAATTTTGAGCTCCAAAACTAAATAAATCATATTTTGGCCATTTTTGGCCCCCATATCCATGTACTTATCTACATATTAGGAAGATGGTGAAATGCAAGGAATTGGGTTTCACAACTCAAATAAACACTTGATCCTTTCCATTTTGAAACTTTACCCTTCCTTATGAAGGTTCTATAAATAATTTAGAGTACCCTTTATTTACTCTTCTTTATAAACTAAATAAGTCAACAACCCAAGAAGTTAGATCATCACTTAGCCAACATTGTCAAAACATGTTATAATCACACTTTATCAAGAAGTCAAAACTTCTTTAAAAGCCCTAAAATGCATGGAAACACTAACTAAGGTCAAAATCCCTTTGACCATTCTTGTAACCACCAATAAAACTTGGTCAAGCTATCAAATTAGTTCCATAACATCATTGACACCTATTTTCCTTATAGAGCTTCAATTTTGCTTGTAGCCCTTACTAAAGGCAAGTTCTGATGAAATTAAAAAAATACAAGGACTTAATCCTTGTTGGTAAGATTTATAGATACCATTTTCACCATTTAGATGGTTCTAAAGATTCAAGGTTTAGTTCTACTCCCAAGTGTTTTTATACTCATTTTACCGTTTTCAACTAGTTCTTGTTTTAGCCGTTCTTGACTCCTTGAGTTTATACGACCTAGACCAAACTTTAAACTTTACATAAAACTAGTTATTATATGAGATAACCTTTATGCTCCAGTTACTTCATGTGAAACTTTATGCCCCAACTCACAATACAATTCACCCAAAAAAAATGTTTCCTTTTCAACTAGGTTTCCTCTAGGTCTCTCAAGAACTCAAAACTGAAAAGTGATGATATATTTCTCCCACTGGTGTATTCCATCATAAAAATTTCCAAAAATAATTTTATGGGTGTAAAGACCCTACAATCAAATTTACTTGATAAAACAAAAATTGTTGATTTTTAGCAATTTGTTCAAAATAAGGACGATCCACAGGGCATCGAGCATTCAAAAATCCATAACTCAAGTTTTATAAACTTTAAAAACCTCATTCCACTTGAAAAATTTCTATTTTGATGAGTAGAATATTTCATCTTTAGAGATTTTTAAGATATTTTGACTCCATCAACTAGATCCATAAGATTTTGTGATTTTTCTTTACACAAAATAGTGGTTTATGACTAAGTTTTATGTGTTTGACCTATCAAAACTTATTCATTTACCTTTCCTAATTCCTTACACTAACTTTATGCCAAATATTATCCCTTTATATTTAATATAATTCAATTAATGAATGTTTTCCTTCCCAAATCAACATGAAATATCAAAAACAATTGGCATACCTCCTTATACTCACTACATGTCCTTAAAGGGCTACATGATTCTTCAAACACGTTTTAAAAATAAATAATTCATCCTAAACCATATTCATTCACAC
Source organism: Taxus wallichiana var. yunnanensis (assembly GCA_018340775.1). NCBI lineage: Eukaryota > Viridiplantae > Streptophyta > Pinopsida > Cupressales > Taxaceae > Taxus > Taxus wallichiana. Next base: position 604,013,721 of record CM031244.1, read on the forward strand.
ACAACACCTAAAAATTAAAATCCTTCATAAAAATAATCTCAAATATTCATTCTCATTAAGCAATTATGCACAATTTTGCTAAGAAGAATCCTTTATTTAAGAAGTCCATGTCTTTACAAAGCTTCATGATCCCTTTTTGGATCTGATATTGAGATGTTCCACCCTTATAACTCTCTCTAAAAACCTCTCCTACTTCAACAACATCCTCATTCAAATTATTTTAGTATAATTATGGAGAATGAACGGTTATTAGGTTTCCATAACCGAACTCATACATGGTTAAGACAATTATAGTGAGTTTACACCTTGGTAGGGTTCAAGTAGGAGATTTGATCACATGTCCACCTCATTTCTATAATATGAAGCCTGGAATAACACCTATATTACTAGCCTACTAACTCCTAGGTCTAGAATGTAATACAAGACTAATTTGAATATTTAAATGTGGATTTTGGAGGGAAACCTCCAAAATACCACTTATTACATCAACAAGAGTCCAAATGGACTAGCTATAACCCTCAATCACTGAAATGGACCCCCACAACACCTATTAAACTATGAAAATCCAAAATTGGGATAATTATAATGATGCTTCTACATCATACTCCCCATGTAGAGAGAATTGAACTATATACAAAAGGCCTCTTCTTTCTTCTCTTCCAATTATGCTCCACTTGTAAGATTATTCTCTTTACTATATCATTATTCTCATTTTCATCAACTTCATGCTTCTTTTTATCCTCCTCCTTTGTTGTCATCTTCTTCTTCTTTTCTTGGTTCTTAAGAATGAGGACATCTTCTCTTTTTCTCTTCATTTGAGTTCTTTCAATAATTGGCATTAGAATGAAAATTGCCTCTTCTTCAATCAAACATGTACATTCACAAATACACAAAACCTTAATTGAAAAAGAGTGAGACTTTTGATTCTATTCACATGGCTCCCTTAACTTTCAGTTTCTCCATCCATCATCACATATTTCTCCTCCTCATTCTTCACTTCTTCACTATGTAAAACATATTCAAGTACTAGAAACTCTACCTCTAACTACTCTTTTCTTACATATAGAAATTTTAAAATTAGTTTTTGTTTTATCTCCTTCAAGTTCTTCTTCACAAATGGACTCTTCCATCTCCACATTTCTTATTTCTTCTCCCTTTTTCTTTCTTGTCACCTTATCCATCTTATTTATCCCTCTTTATTCCTCTCTTATCCTCTTTCTCAATTGCATTTTCTTTTCTCTCTCCATAAGTGACCTTAGAGGCTATTTAACCATCATTTTCAACATTATTTTCATTTTCTTTTTCATTTCTCTCACTTTTTCTACCAACTTATCCAACTCCTCAATATTTCTTCTCAACTCTATAATTTCTTTCTCTTCCCACAATATTCTTTTCCTCTCTATGTCTATTTTTCTCTCTTACTTTATTTTCCTCTTTCTCATATCTTTCTATTTCTCCTCACTTTGTTATCCATAATATCTCCCATAGTTATTTACACAACTTATATTTCCATTTAGCTCGAAGTTATACATTGCAAGTCGCTTACACTTAAATTGTTCTCTTGGGAAATTTCCTTGGTTCCTTTTCCTCATGTTCCCTTTCGTGCTCTCCATTTTCTTTGTGCTTCCCATATTTTCCTTCTCTTTTCTTATATTTTTTTCCATTTTCCCTCATGCCCAATATCTACACATTCACATTCTTCCTAGCAATCTATGCATCTCGTGTGTGTGCCTTGGACTTTCTTCCCAAAAACTAGCTAAATCCCGTGCATTCTCACGTGCCCCTTGCTTGTTTGCACACATTATTTTGTAATTATTGTGCCTCTATCATAAGTTCCACCAGAAGTGTTCCTTCTATTCCTCCCATGTGCACTAATTTTGTGTGGCTCCTCTTTTCTTCTTCCATGCTTCCATTCTTCATGCGTTGGCACACTTTTCTCTCTGCTAATTACCGTGTTAGGAGATGTAGGACATTGAGTGTATCAAATACAACCTATAAAATCATGCTAGTAGGGCGTCAAATCCTTAAAACCAACTAATGTATAACATGTTGAAACAAATGAAAAATATCGATGACGTGGGTTACACTCCAATTCTCATGTAAATGTGCAACAAGAAAAATTCCAATTTTAAATCATGACAACGATACCCATGTGTAAAATTTTTAATATTCTACCTTTTCAAGACCCCCTAGATATACATGTCCTTAACACCAATTCATACTGATTACATGGAATGGTCCTAAATGAAATTTCCATCCTATCTCCCTAGGTTATTTAGGAAATAAAATTTAGTCCCCTTAGGTTATTTTAGGAGCTCGTGAAGAACGTCAATTTTGAGCGATTTTGGGAAGGGCTACCACTTGCCTTCCGGGACTAATGCAACCCCTGGAGCAGAAAAAAGGATAAAAATTAAACATGGAGATAAATTCAAGTTATAATATAATCCATGAAAAGGTTTTGGAATTTTTCAGAAAGATCCGTAGGATTTGGATCCGATTCAATGAAAATGAGTTTTTGGACGTAAAAAAGAGAACACCGCGAAAAAAATGTAAGCTTCAAGAAGCAATTTTAGGATTTTTGTTATTATTTAGGAGCTAAACAAGATATAAATGAAAAGATATTTAATATCCCTAAAAAAATTTGGAGTCATATTTTTCACAACACCTAGGCGTAATATGTCTACATCAAATTTTTCTCATACTTAGTCACAAAGCCACAACAAAAATCCTTCTTTTTAGGGAAAAAATGGATGAATCAAGAGCTTAAACACACACAATTGGATTCAAAAATATATTTATAAGCTTAATCATATAATATTTCATCAAAAATCTCCACCGGGAACTTCATATACGACCTTCACAAACTCAATCTTCTGGCACGCAACTAGCGGTCCCGAGAAAGAAGGGGTCATTTAGACATGATGTAGTTATAACTAAAGCTCCAAACTATTACCAATAAAATATTTTGGTCTTTTTCATTCAAATTCATATAAAATTTCACCTTAAAACTCCATCAAGAAATCCAGATACGGCCTTTACAAGTTCGTTCTCAAGTTCTCATACTTCATCATTTTTTGAAGAGGACACATGTTAGCACCAGGAGTTTGGCAGAATTTCATGTCCCTTTCATCCCTTTAATAAAGGTACAAAGGGGGACACAAAAATGTTCCCAACCCTTTTTTATTCCCCATAACACTAATATGACCTCCCATTTGCTAGTTAAGCACTCAAGAGCTAAGTTTGAGCCTTCCCTCTCCCTGCATGAGATGATTGCCAAGTGTCGCAATGAGGCACGAAGTGTAAATTGACGTCCCTTTTGTCCCTTTATCAAAGGGACATAGGGGACATAAAATTTCTCAAGCCCAATTAATCCTTTTGGTTCCTCATGTGCCCAAACGTTAGCACCCAAATGTTTTTCCTAGCCTCCCTCTCATTCTCAACTGCAAATAACTTCATTCTCCTCCATCACCACCTCTATGATATCTGAAGATTGAAGACTCCATTAATGGATTCCATGAGTAACATTAGTAAAAATTCAGTGATCTACCTCTTCACTTCTCAAGGTTCCAGTGGGTAAAATCGAGTGAAAATTAGGGGGAATGATTATTGAAAAATATATAGTTTCATGTAAACTAGTTTTCGTGCCATGAAGTCCCTATTTTTAGGGATATGGAGGTCTATTTGTTTTATTATTATTCTTCCCCTACTATTGAAAAACTCATTTTCCCACTTGTTCAGAGGAATTAATTACCAAAAATTTGGAAAGTGGAACCACGGAGTAAAACCCATAATTAGAAGACTTGTTTTGTTGCAATTTGACACCCGCAGTGCACTTACTAAAAATAGCATGTGTCCATGGTGAGGCATACTAAAAATAGAAAGTGGATAAAAAGATAAATTAATTATTAATAGAGGAGGATTGAAATTTTCCAAAGGTTTTGAACTTCGGAGGCATCGGGATCAATTTTGTAGAGCTTTTAGGTGTCAACGGGAGCGGATTCTTCATCAATGAGAATGTTATCTCTCTTCTCTCCCCCTCTATCTCTCTCCTCAATGTTATAATTATCCATTGATGGTGAAATTTTATATGTAATTAATTAAATTAAAAAACAACTTTATATTTCTAATGTAAAATTCACCTCAATGTTATAAAAAGGGACTTAATATTCTCCTAGGAAGTTGAAAAGTTATAAGTTTCTCAAGGACATATGAAAAGTAATTGGGGGGTATATGAAGAGTCATTTCTCTTCCTATAAATTTTAAAGCCATTCCCATTTCAAATGTTTGGTTTTTAATATTTTATACCCATGAGAGATCACTACTTGTGAAGAAACAAAGCAGATATTTATTTCTTCAAGTTCCTTTCTCTATGTTCTTCTACTTCTAACTATCCACAATTTTGTCAAAGTATCAATAAAGAAAGAAAGATTTTCATGCCTTTTTTGGATGAGGAGGTGTTAGAAACTTTGAGTTCTCAATCTTAACTCATATTTTTTCCACTTGTAAATTTTTTTCTTCTAAGTATATGTGTTTTGGAATTTTCCGGGTAACATTTGTAGGAATACGATTTTCTACCTGCAACGTTAATCCCCCTCTCTTTTTCTCATTTCATTTCCCGCTCTCCTATAAAAGTCCTCTCTTACAGGTATCCATAAGCTTTTACCATAGGGTCGGTGGAGTTCCCTTGTTTCATCCTCGGTCATCGGGTAACCAACTATTTTTATTTCATACACGCATAATAAGTAGAGCTGCAAACCCCAAGAAAAGGGACCTAGAGTCTTGAAGACATTGGTTAGAAACCCACCAATTTTTCCTCGACAAATTTTATCACCAACAGATTTTGGTGCCCTTTGTGGGGCATGTTTAGAAAGCATCTACACCCAAAATATGACCACAAGGACTGAAAATCTAAATAATATGTATCCAAAATATTAAAAACTAGATTTCAACATAAAATCATTTAAGAAGGTGACTCTATCAAGGAGCGAACCCCTATCATGTTAATTTTTACATCACGATGAAGAAATTTCTAGATTGGAATGAAGTTCCAATGAGTGACAATGAAGAAGAAGAAGAAGAGGATTAGTGAATTCAAATTTTTGATCAACCATCATTCTAGAACATCTCTTGTAAAGCCAAGAAAATTGAAGGAAAGAAGGCTCACACTATCTCTGTAAAATCCAGAAAGATACTTTCCAGAATAGAGAAAATCATCATATGTGAAGACCCAACTATCAATTCATGGTGGTTATAATTCAAGAAGAGTGTAGCCAAAGGAAAAAGGATGGGAATTTCTCCTGCTGATAATCAAGAATCTAAGAGATGGATGAAGAAGGTTCAAAAGAGATACAAAAGGTTGTATGAAGGACAAGATGGTGCAGAATCCACTGAAGGTAACTTTTTCAACTTCATGCAGCTGACCAAGAAACTCATGACATTTTCTTTCATCTCCCTTCCTCTGGATGACTTCCTTGTGTATGGTGATGAAGAAATGGACATTTTGAGAATGGAATATGTGTAAAGGAATCTAGACACAATAGAAGGAAATCTTGACCCCAAAGCCTATGATGAATTTTGGAGATATGTTTTAGCTTTACAAAGGAGATATGAACATCTTGAAGCACTCCGTCAAGAGGAGCAAGAAGAATATATTTGTCCTATGGAGGAAGACCCCGAAGATCATTCATACCACAGGGTGTTCATCCCTAAAAGGTTTTCAAATGTTTCCGAAGAATATAGGGTCAAAGCACAATTCTATGTCCCACTTCGTGTCCCAAAAATGTGAGTAGGAGGTTGGGCGGGATGAGAAATTCGGGGTATTCGCGTGAAAACCCATTTCGTGTGAATCCCCTTTTCTGAACTACCACGTTGGCTAAAAAAGTGGTTAGCGTGAATGGTGCTTCACACGAACACTGCTTCGCATGAACCCCTTTGGGTTCAAATAATTTTGGTGGCATAGAGTTATATATAAATATTTATATAGTTGTGGGTGGCGGATTTAGGGTTTAGAGGGGTTCGGGTGAAGGGGGCTCATGCGAACCCCCTATGTGGCACCTATGTGGCACATTTTGGCACCAAATCCATTTAGAGGATGATTTTATACCAAAATTTTCCACTTAGGTGCCACGTAATTAGGGTTAATGAATTAGTAAAATTACAAAATTTTAACACAAAATAAATTTTTTATTATCTTTCTAAAAATATAATTTTCATTTTTTAAAAATTTGTTTTACTATTTTTTTGCTAACATATGGTATTTTAGGACAATCAATTGTACACAAGCAACCCAATTTGAAAAATAAGAAAATATATCAAACAAATTTGAAAAAATTAAAATTACTATTTGTTGAAGTCTTCTTCTTACCTGTGAAAAAAATATCAATTTCGATATAAATCTTAAAAGTTATTGGCATAGACATATATACGCCATTTATTTGAAAATATTTTTACTAAATAAATAATTAAAAAAATACAAAAATTTGATAGGACCTCAAAATTAAAATATTGAACATATATATAAAATTTCATGGTGAAAAAATAACTTTTCATTTTAAAAAACCATTGGGGGACAATAATTCCTCTTTTATAACATAAGAAACACAGTATGAATAAAATTAATAAAAAGACCATATTTTTTTCCAAAAAGAAAAATTAAAAATATACATGTATTCTACACTCTAAGCACAACATTTCGTTAGTTTGTGGATTTTCATGAATGTGTACGTTTTTGTGGCTATTACCTTTAGAAAATCAATGAAACTGAAAATGCATGTTTATAAAGATACAAAACATACCAAAAAGTGGGACATTTTATTGTGCTTTCTCCCTATATTATCCTAGAGCCTACTAATGAGAATCAAACTAGTCTTATAGAATATTTTGAAAGACAAGGTGGTGCAAAATCCACTGAGGAAGAATTTTGCAACCTCACGTAGCTCACTGCAAAATTGAGAACATTATCTTTTTCTATCACTCTATAGATAAATTCCTTGCATATAGTGATGAAGAAATTAACATCTTGAAAATAGAATATGTGGAAAGGCTTTAGAGCATAATAGAAGGAGATTTTGATCATGAATCCTATCAAGAAATTTGGAGGTGTTCTTTAGCTTTACAAAGAAGGTACAAACACCCCAAATCACCTCATGTTATATAAAATGAAGAATCTCAAGAGGATCATGATGATTATCTGCATTATGAGGTGTTTGTCCCTAGGAGATTCTTAGATGCTCCTGAAGAAGATCCTATCCTTGAACCTTTCAATGAGTATCAAAGCAACATCATGGAAGATGATGATGAAAGAGACATGGAGGTGGAACCATCATTCAAGTAACTCTTTTTGGCTTGAGACACAGCCCATTGGAGGAGAAATAGCTTCAAGAGAAGAATAATCTTGTCGTATAATGCATTATTCAATGCTTTTGGAATACTCCACAAACGATGAAGAGATTGAAGATGAATATTTCAAAGTAAGAATGAATAATCTTCTTTCAAATTTTGATCTTTTGATTAATGATGAAATGAAGATATGTGAAGAAGAACATGAGATTAATCCTACATCATAGATCAAGATGGTGAATTCAAGATGGTCATGGGTGATTTTTCTTCCTATTTTGATCCTTCAAGTGATGAAGAAATGTTGAATGAAGAAATGGAGTCAGTTGAAGGATAAAAGTCTACCCTTGACTCAATCATGGATGATCTGATAGAAGAATCTCACTTCCTTTTCGAATCACAGGAGAATGAACAACTCAAACACAATCTCTTCTTACCCATGTAACATCTTTGATAAAATGTTATCTTTCCTATTTTGCATTGCAAATGTTAACATGTGATTTTTCAAGATAACGACTGTTCCTTTGATGTTTGGAAGTCATGCTTGCAATGGATGAGTCACTTTTGCTCTTGGATTCATTGGGCTAAAATGATATTTCTTGCAAAGAATCCATTTTTGCTTCTAATAGATAAGTTGTAATCTGGAAATGAAGTTTTCAAACTTATCTCTTTTTATTAACAAATCCTTGGATCAATTCCATTGATCCAATGTATGTTTTAAATCTCCTTACTACGATTTGAATGGTAAAGCGGCATTCAAAGGTTGGAGGACATAATGGTGCGGACTCTTGTATGTTTACAAATTCTTTTATCTTCTTGAAGATCATTCCTACATTCTGCTATATGTTATGTGCTCAAATATTTTTGAATGATCTCTTCAAGATGCTTAATGACATTAAGTGGAACGAGACCTGCTTTAGGACTATTGAGGAAAAATCTAAGTCCTAGACCTATGAGATCTATCCTAATGGGATTCTAACTAAGGAAAAGGTACCTATTTTTCTATCTATGTCTACTTTATTTGGGATGGCATCCTAACCTAAGTTGCATGTACTAAGTTGGGATGTGGGGAAATAACCTAAGGTGATGCTAGGTTTATTTCTAACCTAATACCTAATACTATATGGTTATGAATTGTGACCTAACCTAAGATGGAAATTTACCTATTGAAATGTTTCTAAACCTAAGGTAAATACTTTTAAAACTATCCTATGGTCATATCCTAAGCTAATGGAATCTACCCTAAACTAATGAAATGTGGAAAGGGGACCTAAGGGTTGTATGGCAAGTGGGAAGCTTGGTGATGGTTCCTAAGCTATTAATGTGATTTGATTTTTGGAAATTAATAAGACAGCAGTCTACGACAGTTTAGGAAGAAGCATGAAATTTAGTGGAAGTCTACGTGGAGACATCACTAAGGTTTAGTGATGCATGCAAAAGTTGAATTAGGATTCACCAATTTTGGATGGTGGTGGCATGGAGAGATAGGTAGGAATTTGAGAGTTAATGACATTAATGAGCCTTGTTTTTGGTGAGCAAACCGCCTTGGAAACCATGCGGATGGATTTTTGGGGGTTGTTTGGTCGTTCATATTTTTCAATTTTTACTCTACATGGAGCTATCTCGATTCTCCGAACTGTAGTTCTATTTTAAGTTTGAAGCTTTTTTATTTTCTCTACCTATTTTGATTAAAGGGAAGTATATGAGACATTTGAGAAAGATTTTTTCGTTGTTGATCTTGCGTGGAGAAGAAGAAGTTTTGGAGGCTCGGCTAGAAGTCTTCTTCGAATCGAGAAGCACTATCAGGCATGATAGGCTCTATCCATTAATATTTCTTTCTTTTCTCTAAATGTTCCATTAAAGGAACTCTGCTCTCATGAGATAAATGGGTTTTTGTTTTTGTTCTGGTTATTTTCTTTCTTGTTGAAAGAATCTCTGTGCTTTTTGGTTATGAAACCCTTGCATGATAATGTTGTTCTTGGGTGTTCTCTCTGAGTGAGTTAAATGATGTAATGCATTTAGAACTGTTGAGGCTTTTGTGTTTTGATTGAAATATGTATTCCAGACTGCCTGCTTGAAAAAGAGTTTGAGTAAGTTATTTTTGTTTTGAGCTTCGAACTGGAAGTCTCTTTTGAAAGTAGAATGTAAATGGATACTTTTCTCTGATACATCCTTGAGTTTTTAAAAGTTTTAATACTCTTTTTGTAGTCTGTATGGGTATATATTTAATGCATTACAAGAACATGAACTGGCATGAAAATGTGGAATGGATATCTTGTTTCCAGCTGAACTGGGTAAACCTATGTTATTCAAACTGATTGTCTTGGATTGTTTTTGAAAGGTAGAAGAATACCCTTCTAAACTGTATCTTGTTTTGTGAAGTTTTAATACTTCTTTTTTGGGACTGTATTTGTATACTATGCCCTTCAGTAAGAAATTGAACTCATGAGAAAAATGGTTAATGGGTGTTTGAGGTTTATGGAATTTTTTTGTTCTGTACTTCAACTTGTATAAGATCTTTGAAGAAATATCTTGTTCTTATTTTATACTATTTAAATCTCCACTGCTTTGAATCATAATTCGATGGGAGTTGGGTAAGTTTTGTTATTTGGAATTACTATTACAGTTGAGCTCATGAGGAGATAAGAATGAAAGTTGTCTTATACTTTGGTTGTTTGTTACTGGAATTCTCTTCTCCAAAACTCTGTAAGGCGATTACTAGTTTATTGAAATCTGGAAGATGAGATGGTTGTCTTTGGTTGAAGTTTTGTTTGATGTTTGAAATACTCTGGTAGTCGGCCTTCTCCAAGTCATTATGGTGATTATCTTCTTAGGTCTGTTTGAATTTCTTAAGTTCGATTTTCTATCCTTTTTGGGCTTGGGTGAGGTGATGAAAACTTACTCGCAGAACTAGAAACTTCTTTGTAGTTTGTTAACGTAACATGTTATGAGCTGACTATGGTACGTTCATGGGAATCGTTGAATGTATAATCAAATTTTGGACTATTATTTTTTATATGGAACCAAACCATTCCGGTTTATAAGCTTTATTGATCTCTATTTATTTGTGTGGAATCGAATGTCTTGTCGATTCACGACAGTGTTCAGCTGAGCCTGTCCTGTAGAAAGGAAAACTTAACCATTTCTTGACTGACTATTTTTCAATGGCTGAGTCATGCATCATTATGAAATTTTTTTCAGATGGACTCTTCTTTGTGCACTCAACGGATGATTTCTTCCTTCTCTATTTGGTCATGATTAAGGGTGATATTTTTATAGTCTTACTTTATTTTGATGGAACAAATGGTTTTGGATCAATGACTAAAATCTTCAATGATATAGAAAGATTCATTAAGGTTGCAAGTAAGTTAATAACTATTTTTTTGGGTAGGATGTTGACTCTTCTTTTCTAAAGATGCATATGAGAATTCGGTTTAACCAAATGATAAAGGAAATTGTAAATTGTTTACTTTTTAGCTCGTTCTCCTTTCTTTATATAAAACCTGTCTTTGGTTTAATTGAATCAATTGTATTACTTTTATTAAGTAATTTATTAGTAATTGTTACTAATTACTTCTCCACTTAAATTGTATTTAAGGAAATTAATAATTGTTTCAATTAATTGAAATGAAACATTGTTGTTAGGAAATACTTTTCTATTGTTAATAAGAGGCCTAATCTAAGAACCTAGGTTATATTTATTTGACCAAGAATTAGGCTGCCACATCTGAATTGTGAATCTCTTATTTATTTAAGTTGTTGGATGATTCATCTTAAAAATGTTACGATGCTGAAATGAATTTGACTATACATGTTTTCTGGAAACTTGGTAAAGATGACAATAAGGTCTTTGATTATGAAAGTAACTCTTTTTGTTTATATAGTGAAGTTAATTCTGTATTTCAAATTCAGGAAGAATTATGAAATAATTTAATGACAAGAGTTGTTATTTGATATAAATAAGTAATTGTTTGGGACAATACTTATCTGATATAATGTAGTTGTTGGCTGATCATGTTATGATATTTTCTTAAAAGTGAATTCAGATTGTTAATTGTGCTTCTTTTATGGTTGTTATTACTTATGTTTTATTTGAATGATTACATTAATTGTTTCATTAAAGCAAAGTTGTTTTAATGGAACAATTAGTGGAATGCACTTCGTTTTAATGTTTAGTGCTTATCATGCTCGGCCAATGAATCGACTCGTGCTTAGCAATTTTACGAGATGGACTTTGTAAGTGAGAAAATAAGGAAATAAATTTTATGATGTCTTGGTTGATTTAAAGTATGGCTCTTTTATAGATAACTCCGATTCATTATTGACTTGTATCGAATTTTTTTTTAATTATTTAATGATCTTAATATTGATTGACATGCAGTTTGTCTGAGATGCATAGTCTTGTAAATTGTGTATTTTATCATGATGAATTGAAAAGGTTGGAGATTTACTTTGAATTGTTGTGTAATTTCTCTTGTACATTTTATGAAGGAAGTTGGAATACTATCTTGTTGATATTTTGCATATCTATTTGTATTCTTATTTCTATTGTCATTTGATAAGTTGGATGAAGAGAAATAGTTCAATCTCTCTTACTAAGGTGCAACTTGCTAAGTTGCATAGGATGATGTTCTTTATCTAAAAAAATATAGTATAATAAAGGGATGTGTAATGAACATACAATTAAACTATAGAAAGTGGGAAAGATAAAAAAGGGTATGATAAACCCTAACACTTAATCATGTAGAGGAAGACTCTTCCTCTCTCAAAAGAATGTAAAACAAAAGAAAGGTGTTTTGATCGTTAATCATGTAAAAACGGTATCTTAAACCCTAACACTTAATCATGTAGAGGAAGACTCTTCCTCTCTCAAAAGAATGTAAAACAAAAGAAATGTGTTTTGATCGTTAATCATTTAGACTTCATTTTCTATGAAGTCTACTCTAGTTGAACCTGTGTGGTTGTTACACCTTCCTTGAACAGTTGAGTTACATTAAAGTTAACCTTATGATGTTGGTTGTCCTGTTTTTGGATAACTGCTTGTTAAGTCCAAGTTAATGAACATAAAAAGCAATCATGAGTTAATGAAGTTATTTAATATTAATCAATCAAATATGGATGAATAATTTAAGAAGTGTTGGATTGAGGTTTTCGCAAGGTTCTGTAATTTGAATCTTAATTCTAAGTAAATTAAGGAAATGACCTCCTTGAGTGTGTATATCATATAGTGGTTCTATCGGATGTTGACACATGCCAATGGTAGAAGCTGTACCTTTGTGAAGACTTGGGTTTTCACGTGGATACAGTGTTGCATTTGACATTTTGCAACACTCTTTAGTGTAGGTTCATCTAGCTCTACTCAAATTGGTACTTGAACTTAGTTTCCCTCTAGGTCGATTAGTAATATGATTTTTCATAGGAATTAATGCACTATGACTTGGGGTTACTAGGCACATTCATTCGACTTAAGTCGAATGAGTATGACCACATACCATAAGTCATCATGAGTGGCTCCTATACCAAATTATGTCACTAAACTGGGCTAGGCTTAAACCTTGGACAAGTGGTGACATAAGTTAGAAAAGACCATTCTAGATAATAGATTAGTGGGGTGAAGGACGTATTCTACTTAGATGAATATGTTGTCTAAGAATAGTAACATGAACAAGATGTTGGAAATCTTTGGCCAAAGTATCGCAAGTTGTTGGTTGCATTTTCCTATGTCACCTAGTTTAAAGAACGTGATTTTAGATGAATATTGGTAACAAATGTCTAGATAGGTTCTTTAACATGTCACTCAGTACCTAGATTAGGGTAAGAAAGCCAAGTATGTGAACTACACATAAAATTATTCAATACTTAAACACAAACATGAGAGATTGGTAATTCACCGAGTCATTTACATAAATTGTATATGGTTATATTTTATGAGATTGATCGGCATGGAATGTGTGTTTTAAATTATGTTTAATTTAGAATAGAGAACATTGTGTAAAAAGAAATTACCTTGTTTCTAAAGTCTTAAAATGGGAATTTTATAACCCAAGGAGCAGAATGACCATCATAGTGAGTATGAAGTATGTCACTTTCCATCTGTACAAGAGGATTCAATAATGGATGATCAAGATAATGTTGAAATTTATTCCCATATTGTTTCCTCAACATGGCCCCATCAAGAGGATGATATGGATTTTGATCTTGAAGGAGTTCCATTCCCACAAAAATTGGCATCTTCTACTTGTCGAATGTTTCGTGAATAAAGTGTTCCCATTCTTATAAGAAATAGACTCTTGGACAACTGAAAACATGAAAGGAGTGAGAAACAATGTACCAAGTTAATCATGACATGGATGGATCAGATCTTAATGGCACAACATGAATATTCTTCCCACGAGAATGAAGATGAGCCTATGGTGATCTTAGAAGAACCATCTGTGCAAGACATCTTGAAGGCTATAGAAGAGACCGAAGACCCTCAACATAGTCTTGAACTCTTGACTCGGGCTATGGAGATACAAGATAGGTATGAGTCTATTTTCGCTTCTTATTTTAACATGTCAATGTTTGATGTCAGAACAGAGTAGTTGGTTGAATTTGATGATTTCCCCAATGCCTTGGTGGATGAGAGTGAATGTGAAAGCAAGTCTTTCTCTTTCACACAATGCGAAGAGGTTTGTGAATGCAAAAGGAGGAAGGTTCTTGAATATCCTTGAATATCCTCAATCTTGAAAATAATATTTTTTCCATGGAAGAAGATAACAGAGAGAATAGTGAGCTGATTTGCATTGAAGAAAGTTGTTAGAGAAAAGTGAAAAGTTACAAGGTTCTTGGGAATTTTTGTGAAATCATATGCTCTCCACTTCAAAATATTCCAAAAATTTAGAACAAGAGTTCATATGGCCAAATACACTAGAGGGTAAAGAATGCCTCTATACGAAATTGAGGGTGGTAATTTTGAGAATGATATCAGGATGATCCTCGAGTAGATGGATATTGAAAACACTTGCTCAGAAAAATAAATCGGGATGTTCAGAGAAGTTATCGAATGGGAGGGAAATCATTTTTCTCTCACTCTTTCTAGGTTCCATGTTGATGTAAAATTTGATTTAATGTGGCAATTTAAAGAGGAAAAATATATTCCCACTCTTGAAAACATGGAAGAATGGTGTTATATGATTGCAGGATGTCAAGCGAAGCATCAAGATATAAGAGTTATGAGAAAGTGATGAATTTTTTTGTGAGTGTAAGAACATTCTCACTGTAGTATCAATATGAAGATGGAATCTTGGTTGGTCTTCTTCTTCTCAAGCCATCCAAAGCCATGATAAGAGCATGGTTTGATCTGATAACAGTCTTTGTATCTAAAGCATCACACTTTAGTCCTTTATTCCATGATGCCATGTACTTTTCCTAACCCATCTTTGGGTATGTGTATATTATTTTCCCACCTCTATAAATATATCTCCCCTTTTCTATAATTTACCTTTCCTATTGTGTGTCTTTCCCTTTCTGTTTATATTTTGCATTTCCTTCCTTGTTTGGTGTGTGTAATGGGTGTTGTTATTCCTTTCATTTAATTAACTCTTTCTTGAAGTCATATTCAAAGCAGGGGGTGTCTAAAGCTATATGCAACAATAAATTTTAGTGATCTAGTAATTGATTTGTAGGTATATGTTATAATATTTTTCGGGGTTTTTATAGTGTCTTTAGGCTTCCATGACGAAATCCTTACTATCTCTATGTTATAAGAAACTTGTTTAAATAAACACTCATTACTGAAATGAAATTCTTTGAAATAAACAAACAATGTAGAAGTAAACACACTTTTCTTGGAAATAAACACATGGGTAAAATTTTTGTGAAAAGCTTGTAAGGAAATGAAATCCTAGTCTATAACACCTACAGGGACAAGTATAAAACAAAGTGTAATTTAAAGAATCAAAGACATTTACAATAGTAAAAGATCTACACTATTTTCTTGAGAAATATAAATACCAATGAAATGAGAATCCTAGTTCTTAGAGGAGTGGGCCCTTGCTCCACCTTGAATCAAGATTTTTCAAAATAATATTATGTCAAAGCAGAGTGGCTATTTTATTGTTAAGATATTTTATCTTACAAAAACATACTAAATCTTTCTATCTCTCTATCTCTATGTGTTTATATATATATATATATATATATATATATATATATATATTCTCTTTAATCTATCTATAGGTCTTTTCAAAGATGCATTTATAGCCATAGTTGTTCTACCAATTCAAATGGAACCGAATTATGCCCAAAATAGATGTTGAATTTGGAACCTTGTTGGATGTATAGTTGTCTAATAAGTTATCCCTAGATCTTGAGTATGAAGAATTAAAAATCTTCTAATCTGCTCCTGATTGAAAGGATTCATTGATTTCTCTATCATTGGATGTTGTCAAAATAATTGATTCACATTAGTTCGGAACTTTGGAGAAGTTAGGAACTAAAGGGGACTATTCTTGATCTAACCGTGAAAGTTCCAGAGCTAAACACAGGAGTTTTGGAACTAAGTCTAGAAGTTCGAAACTAAGCCATATTGAACCCAAGGCTTCCAAAAACATGTTGATCGCTTCATACTCCATTCTATGACTAATTATGACATGTTTTATTACAAAAACTAAATTTCCACACACTTTGTTAGGAATTATAGATCTTTTAAAATTTAGAACTAAATTCAACAAAAGATGGACAATTACATCCTAACTTACATTAGATCAAACAAATGTCACAAAATGCAGTCAATCTTGATTAAAACGAGAGTAAAATAAGATCATTAATTGTGTATTAATGAGACATATTTTGGCCTTATCATCTCTGCTGTACTTACTTATTGTAAGTCCCCTTAAAAAAAAATCTTCAAATCTTGGGTTGTCTATTTTGCATTCCAATTGATTGCTCAAGTCAAATGGCTAAAACCGAATATCCAGTCTTTTAGTTCGAAGTACTATATCTTGATCTTGCTGTTAATTTCCTCTTCCATTCATCAAATTGAGTGGGATATTGAGGCTCTCTATTTTTCCATAGATACATGGGAGTGAAAAGAAGGGGAGGCCTTGTTCTCATTCCCATCCATATGCCCTATGTTTTCATTGACCTAAGGGATTAGTGTGTAGAAGGCTTTAGCTCTTTCTAAGATCCATATTAATTTTTTGGGAGATATTACTTCTCTTCTTCTCAATGCAACTTTGAAAAACTCCCATCTTTTCAAACGTTCATCATAAATTTATTCAAATTTCTCCTCCTCATAAGAGGTGAAGCCATCAACATTTTTCTATAAACTAGCTAGATAGTGTGCCTTAAACCGGCTATCAAAGGCATGGGATCTAAAATGTATAGTAAAGGTAGATGGTTTACCATAGTGAGCCCTCATGTAGAGACCAGATGAAATGGCTTTTAATAGATGCTCAGAATCTCTCTCTTTCCATGCAACCTGATTTTGAAGAATAGAAACAAATGCATTCAGCTGGCTTTCCCCTACATATAAATTGATCATAAAACGTGTGTTCTTTTCCATCGTAAGATTATAGAGATAGAATTCACATAAAATATTTTTCTACTCTGTACTAGTTGAATAATAGTCTATCATGAAATCATATTCATCTTTTATTTCATGTGGAAGGCCAAATGCAATTCTTGAAAGCTACCAGCGAATAAATTTTTCTTCTAAAAAGATACTATATGCAAGAGAAGTTCTCCTGCATGTAAGTAATTTTTCACTCATCATGCAAACCATTTGTATTTTTACAAGACATTTAAATTTGTCTTCTTCCTCTTTGTAAAATTTTTCTTCCCATTTCTTACTTGATTTATTTTCTTCTTCCATCTTGTTTCTCAGGTCCTCATTTGATGTTTTGAATTCATTAAGTTCCCTACAGGTATCATCCCACAACTATTTGAGTGGCCAGTAAGTTAGTTCAGTCTGTATAGATAGTGTTGACATAACACTTGGTCTTCAAACAAATTGACATTATTCATCTTTTCCATCATATGTTGTTTGACCATTATCACCTTTTTAGTCGTATTTGTGAGCTGATCTTTTAGTTCTGAATGAGAATTTCCCTCTGTTCTAACTTGAGTTTGAGGAAGTTTAATTCCTCATCCTTCTCTCTGATGATGAGTTCTGCTCTGGACAAAAACAGAGTCTATTTTAAATGTTGTTTTTCCTCCTTTTCTAAAAGTTCATTGGGAAATGAACATTCCTCTTCTACCAAAGGGGATTTCCCTTTCCATTTCTAGGATGCCAATTCCTCTTCTTCATGTGACTATGCTGTTGGTTCACCAAACTCTTGAAAATCATGTTCTTCAAATATTTCATCTCCCTTCTCCATCTCATTTTGGCTTGGTCTAGGAGGATTCATGGCCATGCTGCCCAAAATATCAGCAGACTTCTTTTTCTAACCCATCCTGTTCTTCCATCTCTTCTAGAATTTCCCTAGATCTCTTATGAATTCTTCTTCTTTAGGGAGCTTCAAAATTTTTGGAAATGGGTTTCCTCCTAGAGCTTCTTCTAAATTTTACTTCATGCTCTAGCTTAGGTGAACTATCACTTTGTTAGAGAAAGATATTAGTTCTCCTAGAATTGTAGTAGAGGAAGGAGTTTCTTTGACAGGCACAATAGATTCTGTAGCTTTAGTCCTTTCAAATCTCTTTCTTTTTGGTACATTACCCCCACCGATTTCTTTCTTTCCTTCGCATGGGTGTAAATTTCTAAATTACTTGTAGAAGAAAAAGGGCTTAGTATTCCACTCTTAATAATATCAGGTTTTTTCTTAAATTTGTTAAGAAACTTTTCTCATATTTCTTCTCCATTTTTCTTTGAAAGAAAAGGGTGTTGGCATACCAAATGGATTAGGCCATGATGTCCGATTATTCCAACTCCCCAGAATACCTACGAACCATTGTCTAGATGGAGTCAAAAAGGAATCTGGAAGATTTACTATATATTTTAGTTTTGAATTCCCATATATATGATATATTAACATCTTAAGGACTTCTCTTCCCATAGTTCCAAATTGACCATCACAAGTTAAATACTTAACTACCCAAAATTCCACCCAGTCAAAGGGTTTGGGAAATTTGGTCCTTTTGACCCCCTTTATAATTTTATTGGTGTTATAGATATAGTGGGGCTCATATTCCCCCTCTTGTATCAAGGTTTCCACCATATATTTAAGGGTTCCCTTGACAAGTTTTGGGACTTGAACAATTGGTATTCCATACACATTACTCATTGTATTGACAATAAAAGGAATTATAATTATTCTAACTTTAGGTATGGATTCTTCTAAATTTGCAACGAATTCTATTACCAATTCATTATTGTACCTCGAGAACATTTTCAAGAAGCGTAGCCACCCTACTCATCCAAAAATGGTTGTCACTTCTTCATCTGCAAGAAGTTAGGTATCATCCTCTCGGCTTTAACTTCTTTTTAATCCCCATAGAAAAGAGGACGATTTGAATTATTTTCTCTTCAAATTCAAAGTTAGATGTAGAACTACTGGATTTAGCTGTAGAACTATTGTATTTAGTTGCGGAACTGTTGTGTTTATATGTGGAATTGATGGATTTAGTTGTGAAATTATAATACAATTCTTCTAGTTCCTCTTCAAAATTCTTCTACAACTTCTTCTCAACTTCATTTATTCCGCCCAAATGATAGGTAATTATAAATGCATCACCACTTTCTTATTCTATCAACATCAACCTCATGATTACTTTCTTTTAATCATAATGCACAATAAATGACTCATCATACCGACCTTTTAAACCAAGTCTAATCACACATGCGAACTTTTAATTTAACCTTTAATAAGTTCAAGACATAATTACCATCCTTTGCTGATGTAATCCCTCTGTCTTGATGACTCATCATTCCGAAAGTGAACAAGGAAAAATGGTTAGGAAAGACAACCTGGAATTCAAACAAATTCTTTTTATTTTTTATTAGTCATTTGTTGAGGAGACAAGTCACCATTGTTGGTTTTCAATTGACCTTTGAGAGATTTTTTTGGAGAAGAGAACACCATTTACTGGTTTTCATTCTTTCCCTTTATTTTTATTATATTTATTTATTTTTTGGGGAAGAGAATGCCATTTTCAATTTTTCATTCTCTTCCCTTTATTTTGGATCCATGCATCTAATTATTTTATCATATTGGAAGAACCGAGTTCTTCCATATGAACAAATTATTTGTCTGCTTCAACCTACTTCAAGAATTAATCCCTAGTAGGAGGATTCCTTTAAAGTTTTAGCCTATGTCCATTGACCAAAAGTGTCCTTCTACTCTTATCAATGATAAAGAAATTTGAATAGAGCCATTGTCAAATATTTTCTTAATCTGATAGGGTCCCAACCATCTAGTTCTCAAATTGTCATTGAATAGTTAGTACTTGGAATCAAACAGTAATGCCCAATCCCCTACCTTGATATGCCTTTTCTTGGTGTAGAAACTAAAATTAGGTCACACTCCCCTTTCATCCCTCGACATATAAACACCCTTTATTACATTTACCTAGCCATGACCCCCTTCACCCCACTAATATTAATTTAATTAACTTAATTAGATTAATGCTTTATCCTCACTATATTTATTATTTAAATATCTTATTTAAATAATATCTACACATACAATTCACTTAGACACCTCATCAAGCTAACTCAATCCAAGACCTATTCTTAGCAAGTTACCATAACTAACTAAGACTTACCCAAACCCTAAAAATCAATGCCTACCTCCCCTCTAACCATATTCTTGCATGCTCACATGAGGCTTTGAGTCTAATCCGTGGGATAACGACACGAGATCTAACGAAATAAGGAGGATCTCCATAAGTTTAGTAAACTTAGGAAATCCGCCTTGTGGCGCTCAGTTACCCCTAACCATCGCCGATTAAATTTGGACCGCCATCAGTTACCACTTTTAACCGAAAACAACCTTATTCTCAAGGTTGGAACTTGGAACTTGGAAGTTGGAAGCAATAAATTTGACGAACAAGAAAAAATCTCGAGGAGAGATAACGTGTCTTCGTGAGAGCCAATTCTAGCAAGAACTCACATCCAAGGAAGGAGGTTGAGCATCTTCTCCTACATAGCTAGCCCAGCCACATTATGATCTATCCAAGCAAAGAGGAGTGTGCATACAGCCCCTGCAGAAGATTTTCTTCAGTTGGTGATCACTTGTAGCCTTCAAACCCATCATCGCACCTCTATCCTCTACACACGAGACCTTCAGAATGAAATCCAAGTAAGTATAACATCATACTTTCTGGTTATTTCATTTCATCATTATTTTATCATCCATTTTTAATTTTTCTCCCTATTTACCTTCTCCAACGTTTTCACCTCTCGTAGACTCATTAAAACCTCGTAAAAGCCTATTCGAGTCACCCAATACCTCATCGACCCACCAAATCCTTTGTGTAATCACAAAGGAGACAAAACCTCGTTCTATGACATTTCCGGATCTCACAAGAATCGGTGTTGGTTATACCTAACCACGGTCGGTCACACCCCCGACCGACGCTAGTCTCTGTGTTTCCCCTCACTGACCTTAAAGAGAGACCTAACCACCTAATTTTACCTCACCCTCACTCACTTGTGACCTACGAGACTTTTATCGACTGTAGAGATCCGAACCAATCATTTGACCTTTGGATTCTATTCTATCTTAGCTGTTAGATTAGATCTATTTTCTTATTATGTTTTAAGTCGATACTTAAATCATTTAAAAATGTCAATAAAATTTACTTTTTTACAACATTAATTTGTTTAAAATAGTGGGTGATAGCCATCTAGGAAGTAGCACACTTCTCGGGTCTAACTCATGCTAAAGGCGAGTTCACTACCCATATTATTTAATTCTTTCTGGTGATCTTGCTTTCATTACGGGTAGTTCCTAGTAGCAAAAGGAAGCTCTCACGATCAATTGTGGATTTAGAAGTCATACGCATGCAACAACCCATCAACCACATTTTGAATAGGTATTCCTCCTACGCTTGCATTACCCTACTGTTTCGCCGACAATTCAAGGAAACAATATAAGAAAAAGGTGAAAAATTTGGCATGCCTAGTGGGACCCATCTAGGGTTCCTTGTATTTCATTCATTCCTAGGAAAGAATTGTGTGTTTGTTTCCTTTCAAAAAAAAGTTTACACACTAATTTTCTTCCCTAGTAATCCACTTCATCGACTATTTGCTCCAAAGGAAACCTTTCTTTTGGTGTCTTTAAAAAGAATCTCTTCTCCATGTTTTCGCATTATAGTGAAAGAGAATCCCTCTTCCTCTTCATCTTATTGTGTCATCCAATTTCACATTTTTGATTTTGGTTTTAAAATCATTGCATTTCATTTTGATTTTCTGCATTATCTCACATTAAATGAGGGTAACCTATATCTTGGAGGTCATGACCGGTGATGGTTGATAAGCGAATCGTAGAAAAGCACTTCTATGCTTTTGTCTTTCTCTAAGACTTACCAAACCACAAGAAAATTCAAATACATACATTTTTAAATAGCATCTTACGGAAGAAGTTGTAGGTGATCACACGATCATGACATAGTGAGCACCCAACTTGCTGCTCTGTCAAGTCATACTTCAGAGTGAAGCCTGCCCCCACCATAACATACCTGAAACCTCACCCTTTAGATCTCCTTCTTTATAGGAAACCATCCTAAGCAAAAACTCTATTTCACAATTCATGTGTCAATCCCTAAATAAGATAAGCTAAACAAACATAATAGAAAAGGGCACTCTTAGGATCACATTTTCTTAGTGTTTCTATTTGGCTTTGCGTTTTGAGGTGAAAGATCATGTTCATCACCTTTTTGTTCATCCTTGCATGCTCCTCATCATAGTTGGTGTATTATGGCTTCACCGAGTGTGCTTGGGTCATATCACAAGCATTCCTGCACTCGGGTTTGATTCCACATCAAATTTTAATTCACTACCACTTTTTCTCTCACTATTTGAATTTCATAGTAACTAGTAATCGGTTACCTCGACCACCATCGATTAAACCCAACCGATGTAAGCTTCCGTGTCCTTTTGCTAACCTACTCAAAAGGACATTATCACTTCACTTTTTCCACTTTCTACATTCTCTGTCACTTTGTCATTTTTTCCATTGACATTTTACGCATTCCCAAATTTGGCATGCTTGTCGATTTTTCCTTCTACCTCACTTTGTCTATTTTCTATAGTGACCGCAATAGTTACCCCGACCGACGTTGGTTTTCCCTAACAGAATTGGTTAGCCTATTTCACATTCCACCCACCATTTATTACTTCATCCATTTTTTCTATCAAAAATTCACCTATTCATGTTGTTCTCGTATCATTTACAGAGAAGAAGCCCTACGATTAATCTTGGTTCACATGGTATTGACATGTAGACAAGCGAACACCCTCATGTTCCACGCCAGTTGCCAATCAATGCTCCCACCTAGTCCTTCACCACCTTCTATTTTATCACCAGCCATGGATCCTATCTATCCTACTAATATCGCTACCAGAGATGAGGAGTTTGCATGACTCCTTAACTGAACCCTGTTGCCTTGCGCAGTTTTACCTCTTCTACTCGTCCACTTGAGACACCTTGGGTCAGTTGATAAATGACATACCCGCATCTATCCCCCTACCTCTCACACCCTCTTCCACATCAGCCCCATCTGGTTCCATGCTACCCACGTCGACCTTAACCCCAGTTTTTTTGGAGTTAGGTTCTATACCTACCATGACCGCAACGTCTATTTTCTCTATGGCACCCATTATATCCACCATAACCTCGATAATTACCCCAAACAAAACCTCATCCACCCCTCATGTCTCACACATACCTGTAGCTACGTTCCCACCTCCAGTGTTGGTGACCCCTACCCCATTTCAGAATGTAGTTCTTTCCATTCCATAATCATTAGCCCCTATTTCCACTAGGGTTACCACGATCCTTCCACCTCCATATACATACTACCAACAAGCACCTATTTCATCCATTATCCATTCTCGGGTATGTAGCCCCTATTTCATTACCTTCTTCTCCACCACCTTACATGGTAGCTCCATACACCGGAATGCCACCCCTTTATATACCCAAAACCAACCTCCTCACACTATAGGGGCATCCACTCATCACAACCCACCAATGACCTAATTAAAATGATGATGGATAACATGTAGACACTAGAGGCATCGGTTTACGGCTCCATGCAACACTATCACCTATGAAGAGATTTGAAATGAGCCTATTCAATCATCCATTCCTATCGAGTTCATACCTGTGCATTGGAAAATGCATAAATTCAACCGCTTCATTAGTAAGGAAGACCCACAACAACATTTGCACTCATTTAAAAATGAGTGTTATCTGATCACTCATGATGATTCCTTACTTTTGAGAACTTTTCCCATGTCCCTCACTAGACCAGCATTAGATTGGAATAGTGGGTTACCCAAACACTCCATATTTTCATTCAATTAGGTAGCCCAAGCTTTTTTGGATCATTTCTCTATTAATATCACCAAGAAGGTTACCATGACCAATCTATATTCCACACGTCAATACGAGGATGAATCTATCATAGATTTTTTCACTCGTTGGCATAGCCTGATTAATCAACTTACCTTCTAATTGCCACAAACCGAACTCATCAAGCTCTTCACATGAGCTTGCACTGCATATATCTCCCCGACCTCGTAGGTCCAAACTTTCAAAAATTCAATGCGGCATTCACTATGGCATGAAAGTTAGAGATTTGGGCCATCGAAGAGAAGAAAATCCAATTACGAAATAAGAATTTAGCATTCAAGTTGAATGAAACCTCTTCTTCTTCTAAACCACCAACCAATTATTCAAAGGCTAAAGGTACCGCTAACACAATGGTACTCAAGGCCATCCCATCTCATCCGTCCAATCAGGCTACACCCTCATCTAATCTATCACCCGTCCAGGCTTTTCGATTCAGACAAGAGTAGCAAAAATATACCCCAATTGGGGAACCTTACTCTTCTATCTTAGAGAAGCTGATCAAAGTGGCGCCATCACCCTTCCACCCATAAAACCACACACTGGTTTTGACCCTTCTCGCCCCATGCCTGCGTGGTATAATGGACAATATTTCTGTAACTATCATTTGAGTGAAGGGTCATAGTGACGAAACTACATCACTTTTAAGAATATTGTCCAAGAAATGCTCGAGAAATGTGAGTTAAATGTGGATAATCCCAACGCCACCCCCAACCAAAATCTACAAATCTTTACAAACCCATTTCCCAATCATGCCCCTTCATCAAATAAAACTAGTGAGACATCCACTCACAATACCCATACCCATGAGGTTCACGCAATCTTTAACGAGGTACTGTCACTTCTCAATTACCTCATATCCCTTCCAAAGAGGAAATCCTAGCCCAAAATCCTCCTCCCACATTGGAACCAACCGTCACTATTCTTTCACCAATAGAAGAACACCTTTCATCTCCTACATCACCTACGGAGGAGTCTTCTGCTAACATTGAGACCATCTCACCCCTAGCTTCTCCACATAGAGAACCTTTACCTACCGTACCTCCTCAACCCATAGAGGAGCTCCCATTACCTCCTCCACCCATAGAGGAGCACCCATTACCTCCTCCACCCACAGAGGAGCACCCATTACCTCCTCCACCCACAGAGGAGCACCTATCTATTCCTCCATTTATAGAGGAACTCCCATCATCTCTTCCACCCATCATAGACCCGGTGGAGATACCTTTGCCTCTTGGCGAGCATTCTCCATCAACTACCCAACATCTAATAGACCTACTTTCAGCTCTCTCACCTACGGAAGTTGAATCTGGCTGATTCCCCGTCTCTAAGATGCATTTTATGGGAATTCCCATTAGGTCCTCACTAACTCCACCCGCAAGCATGCCATTCTCATGTTTGGCTGATCACTTGGATTATGTGGATAGGGATTTATTATGGGGTGCCTCTTACTCCTTATCTCAACATAGATATAGAGATCCTCGATGACACCTCCACTATATACCCAAACACATTTCCACCCATCAAACCACATACAACCACTACTGCCATAACCCCTTCCATGAAACTCGTTAGCGCTCACACCACACCTTTACCGATAACCCGACCTATGCCTAAACCCAAACCCATACCCACAACATTTACCTCCACTAAACCTATTACCACTTTAGGGGTCACATCGACCACCAACCTTACTCATCCACCTATTAAAATTGATTTAGCTACAACCTCCAATGTCAATACCACACCTACCATGACACCCAAACCAAAGAAACAAACTCCTCGGCCTCATACCCCGACTACATCAATCACACCCACACTTTTCCTATCGCCTTAAGACCTCGGTTTGCCCAACATGGTCAATCACCATTCACCCATTCATAAACCAATAACACAACAACCTATTCCTTCCTCACAAACCTCTAACCTACCCGGTACACAACACGACTTATATCTACACTGCAGTCTCTTTACCACCAATACCTCCTCGATACTTTCAGCCATTACTTCACTACACACCACACTTAAGTCATTATCCCTCACACCCGAAACATGACCCGCATCATCTACCTTCATATCACCTCGTTATCCCGGTGGGTAACTCACCCTCTTCCTCCATCTGCTTTTCCTTCTAGACCTCTTACACCCACATCACCTTTACCCAAGAAGGTACAACCCAAAAACAAAACCCCACTACCCCATAACAAGGTAATCAAAACAACCCCACACCCTCCTACCCGTTTATCTACTATACCCCTACCCGGATGAACCCGATCCATACCTCAAACCACATCGGTTGATAAACCCATAGCTTGACCCATTCCTACACTTCCAAAATTATTCCTCGACAACCAATCACACCTACACCTAAACCCACATTCACTTCCCATTGTGATACACTTGCAGGTCCTATGCCAAAATTTTAACCAACCTCCTTGAGAATTTTTTTATCACATTACCGCCACTCTAACCTTATGACCCCCTCAAACCCAAGCCAAAGGGGTTTGATGATACCAAAATATGCGCATACCATCATGTGCTATGGCATGATGTGGAGAAGCTGTAAGGCCTTGAAAACCGTCCTTATCTAATTGTGTGCACCCAACACCAACTTTGATGATGGTGACCTTCTTGACAAGGATCCTACTTCACCAACACCCATTCCCACACTACCCACTCAACAACCACAACCTCCACCCTCACGGATCCCAGAACCACACACAAAATTTGTAATTAACATGGTTCACATCGAGAACTTGTCGCGCCACCACCCAAATGTCATTGTGCTCAGCTAACCTCAAATGTATTTTATCCTCTAGTAGGTTTTTTCCCTTCTGTTGTTATACCACTTACCCTACACCTTCTCCATTTAAAAACTTCCTCAAATCAACATGGTACATGTCACTACGTGTACACGAAGGGTAAACAAAAGGTAGCTAACCCACCAACCAATCCTCTACCCAACATACCATCTACCCCCATACCTAAAATAACTATCACATGACCCCCACATACCCCATTTCTAATGGTGTCACACATCACACCATGCTCAAACTACTACACCAATCTCCCCTCAAAATGTCCTTATACGACCTCATCCATACCTCAAAATCCCCCTCATCAAGCCCTCATGGAGGTTCTTCAATCTATCAAGGTTTTACCCAATGACCCTACACCCAGAGCCTCCATTATCACACCCCATAATGTATCGTCTCTCACCAAATTACCACATTCATCCTCACCTCACCTTGTCCACCAACTCTGGCCTCCCTTAGCTTCTCGAAGCGAGATCGCACCATACCAAGATGATGACTCGGACTCAGCCCTCTTCATCTCTATCCACATTGATCACATATGGGTACACCATGTGATGATTGATGGAGGTGCTTGCATTAACATCATTTCATCCCATGCATTTTCTCAAATGTGCATACATGACCATTACATGAATAAACATCCAGTCATGTCATGTTCATTCAATGATGCTATTACCTCCACACTAGGCAATGTCATCCTGCGTACGCATGGGCCCCCTCACTATTCTAGAATTTTTATGTTTTGGAGGGAGAATTCCAATATAACTTGTTGCTTGGTAGACCCTAGATCTATGTCATGTGTTACGTTCCCTCTAATTTTCATCTTTGTGTAAAGTTTGAACATAAAGGACACACTTATACAATTCCGGTGACCCATCACCTTTTAAAATATGCAACATGCTTTACCAACCCAATAATGTGCTCATACTGCTCAAACCATCTACTTCCGTAACCAATCCGCTTCACCTACACCTCCACCTACCAGTACAACCGCTACTTTCATTGCACATACCTCCTCTATGCCTACCGCTGCTATAACCTCCAGTCGACCCATTGGCTACCGAATCCATTAACTCTACCTCCACATCAACCTCCAACACATCATCCATACCAGCTACCTACCTACATACCAACCATCGATCCTTGGAAGGTGTTTTTCAACACCTCACTCGAGGGAGTACCGCTTATATAGTGTCAACACATTTCTTACTGCACGTGTATAGAAGCCTTCACCAACACCCTCACTATGAACTTTGTATAGGAGAATGCATCCTTTATGGTCCTCATCTTCATACTAGTCTCACCTATGGGGGACTTTATACTACCACCTACAAACCTGAACCACCATCACAACCCCGCCCATTTTCCATTGACTTCCAATCACTTACCAATCATCTTTTCACCCACACCTTCCTGCACCATTGTGCATGGAAGGTTTTTGGTTTTGGATTTTACGAGCAAGGCCACCATACCATTATTCCATATACCACCACAAACATAATGACTAGAGTAATATCAGCTTCCCTGAACCTCCTACCAAATAGGGCCATATTGAGATCATTACAGGACCCTAGCCCTTTTCCACATTCATCACCACCCTCACTGACGGAGTTGATGGATCCTGAATCTATCCCTCCTAACTTTTTTTTTCATAAACACGATTTCACTAGGGCCTTTGACTTATCAATGTGAGGGTGATGCCCCTTCCACTCTCCCATTCCTATATCCTGAGATGATCGACAATGACACACCTACCATTAATGTCATTCAATGTCAGGATGATGAATCCATACTCACCTACCTTGGTGCAAAAGACTCATATATTCATCATTCGTTACCCTCTGAGATGCAAACCATGTTGAATGAATCGACTATTAAGATCAACATTCATACTCAGGATGACCCACACATCCTAAAGATGGGACAATCTTCGGATGCTCTTTGAACAAGAAGCCATCACTTCTTTTCTTCAAGATCATAACCACACTATAACTTGATATTACACGGACATGCTTGATATTGACCCCACCATAGTGGTCCACAATATTGTAACCATTACCGATGCCAAACCTATCAAACAAAAGCGAGGAAAATGCACCCTTGCATTACTCTTCTTCTGTCAAAGAAGAACTTCAACACCTTCTTTCCATTTCCTTCATCCTACCCGTTGATTATCCTCATTGGATTTCTAACATTGTCCCTGCTACTAAAGCAATAGGGGACTCTACATTTGCATGGAATTCTAAGACCTCAACCTTACCTACGCAAAAGATGAATTTCCTTCCACGGTATTGATCAACTAGTTGACCTTACCACCGGTCACGAGATGCTCTCACTCAAGGATGGTTTCTCGGGTTATAAAATTTTTTGCTTGCCCCAGGGAAGATTAGCACAAGACCACATTCATTACCCCTTGGGGAATCTTCTGCTATCGAGTCATGCTTTTGACCTTAAAAATGCTTTGGTGCTACATATCGGTGTGTTATGACTTACATCTTCCATGATATCATGCATCACATATTGTAAGATTACGTGGATGATCTCTTGGCCAAATCTAAACAAGGCATCAAGCACCTCGTTGTCCTCAAAACCATCTTTGACTACCTCATTAAATATTGCGTCCACCTTCAACCTAAAAATACATCTTTGTGCGTTCTCTTAGTAAAACTTCTAGGATTTATTATTTCCCTCCATGGTATAGAAGTTGACCTTGCTAAATTCAAGGCCATTCTAGAAATACCTCTGCCCACTAACCTTAAAAAACGTTGTAGCCTACAAGGTAAATTGCAATCCATTCACCATTTCATTTCACAACTATTTGATCGGTGTCAACCATTTCATCATCTCGCTTAGGAATGATGTCTTCTTTAAATGGGATGATGACTGTCACAAATCTTTGAGTCCCTAAAACAATACCATCTCCAACCACCCATACTCATTCCCCGAAATATGATCAACCTTTTTACCTATACATATCCACTACCGATCATTCCTTGGGATCCATGCTCACTCATTGTGATAAACAACATAGAGAGTAGGTGGTTTATTACATAAGACATAATTTTTGGACTATGAAACCTGATACAACCATCCAAAAAAGATTTTCTTAGCCTTAGTTTTCGTCACCACCAAACTCCACCATTACCTACTCAACCACAAAACCTAGGTTGTGATTAACACTAACCCTTTACACTTCAAGTAAGCCAAACCTTATCAAAATCAGCGTGCGCAAGGTGGCTTATGATTTTAGCTGATCTTGACCTCAAATTCATTCACCAAAAGTCCATTAAGGGCTAGGCTATCGCTAACCAACTGGCTGAAGCACCTATTTCTGGGGACCAACCCTCTAATTTTGACTTTCCTAATGAGTCAATTACTACACTTTCCTAGACAAACCCCCTTACCAAATGAAACTATTATTCGATGATTCCAAGTGTCAGTATGGGGGCGGGGCTGGTTTTATCCTCATTCCTCTAGATGGAGAACCCATGCCTTTGTATTTCAAACTAGACTTTGAATGTACCAACAATATTGCAGTACAAAGCGCTCGTCTTAGGTCTCATGATCGCTTATGCCTTAGATGTCAAATCAATCCACATCTTTGGTGATTCACAATTGGTCATAAACCAAATAAATGATATGTACCAATGTCGTAATGAGATACCTCAGAAGTATAAACATCATGTAGACATAATATTGACCACCTTTGATTGTTACACCCTTCAAACCATCCCATGTTCAACCAACAAATTTGTAGATATCATGGCCTACTTAGCTCCCCAAATACCCGCTTCCCTGCCGATTCCAAAATATTTGTCATCGTACAACACCTCCATTCACCTTCTTATTTACCTCATGATTTTTACTCAATCAGAAATGACATCACTGAGCTGAGTGACCTTTGGTATAAACAATAATCGACTACATTTCCCTCTCCATCTTACCTCCGATCTCACCCGTAGTGAGACAACGCACCTTCCTTAAAAAGGTATCCCATTTTGTTATCCTGGGGGGACTCCTCTATAAGTGTGTCTTTGATGGTATTCTCTTACGATGCCTTAGAAGTACTAAAATTCCTTATACCATTAAGGAGGTTCATGATGGCATATGTGGAGATCAATTTAGTGGCCTTGTTGTTGCTAAGTGTATTCTTCACTTAGGCTATTCCGCCGAATCTTAACCATGATTGTTACGACTATGTCAAACACTATGTTAAATGTCAAAAACATTCCAACCTTCATCATACACCCAGTCATGCCTTACAGGTCACTCGTGACCTTTGGCCCTTCTCTTAATGGGGTTTGGATCTTGTCGAGAAATCAATCCTCATTTTTCCCAATGTCATCAATGGATCATAGCTGCTACGGAATGCTACACAAAATGGGTGGATGGCATACCACTCATCTCTACAAAAGCCGAGAAAATATGTGAGTTCATTAACCATCACATCATTTTTCACTTTGGTGTCCTCGCCGCCTCATCATTGACAATGGAA
Source organism: Taxus wallichiana var. yunnanensis (assembly GCA_018340775.1). Classification (NCBI taxonomy): domain Eukaryota; kingdom Viridiplantae; phylum Streptophyta; class Pinopsida; order Cupressales; family Taxaceae; genus Taxus; species Taxus wallichiana. The sequence continues at coordinate 604,044,923 of CM031244.1, forward strand.
AACAATATGAAAAACAAAACATTGCAAAAACTTTGTGACGCCTTCAACATTCAACTTAGTTTCTCCTCACCTTATTACCCACAAACCAACGGCTAAGCTGAATCCACTAAAATAACCCTCAATAAAATTCTCATGAAAGTGGCTCACGATATTGGGAAGGATTGGCATACACGCATTCCTTTTGCCCTATGGGCATACCGCACTAGTATTCGCACTTCCACTATGGCTACACCCTTTTCACTGGTCTATGGTACTAAGATTGTTCGCCTCTTGAAGTCCAAATCCCCTCACTTTACATTTCACTCCATGACATGCTTATCGATGATGACTTGCGTCGGGACCACTTAGCACAACTAGAGTTATTAGACGAACATTTTCTTAATGCTCTAACTCACCTTCAATTTTACCAACAATGTATTAAATTTGCTTATGAAAAACATGTTCATGAACGAACCTTCCAAGTCAATGACCTTTTCTTGCAAGAAAATCAACATGTAACCAAAGAAGAAAAAATTAAACAGGGAAAATTTTCTCCTAATTGGATTAGACCATACATTGTAAGTCATATCTATGGATTGGGTGCCTATCATTTGTCCTCGCTAAAGGGTAAACCCGAACCTGAGCCCCTTAATGCATTACATCTTTGACCATTCTATTGTTGACTCATTGTCCTACCTCACCCTTCATCTCTCTCCACACTCGTCCCTTGAGTGCTATACACTCCATCCATCTCCCTTACGATTAAATAAGAATTATGTGAGTACCCGTCACTTGTTATCTTCTCTTGAATATGTGTACCGTGGCACTACACATAGCATGATTCTCATGGATACTTTTAGTCTACCTTTGGATAAGATCCCATGGTTGTTCTACCTTGCCTTTTGAACAAGAGTCTTATCCTTCACCTTGGTCTTGTCCGTGATTTCAAAGACCTCCAATGGGACCAAACTCCTTGATTTAGACTTATAATAAAAAGATGACTCCCTTAAAAGGAAATCTTCCTCTCGACCAAATTGCTACTATAAATAGACTACTCCTTCAAGGACAACTATGTGAAGTTTAAAAAAAAATGAACCTTCCCGTATCAATCAGCTTCACAAAGACCTTAAGGAGTACCATGTTATTTATCCCATATAGACTTCTGTATCGACGAGGCGAGTCTATCAAAAAAATCTTTTTTAGTCATGGACTTGCCCATTGTGACCTTGGACCTCTTGCCCAAAAGACTTGTCACTCAAAACATATACCATTAACTACCTTTCACCCACCTTACCATTTCCACTCTCATTTCCTAAATTTCCTTAAGGGACATCTTGGACTTTCGACATTTGGTGATCTGTGACTACTTTCACTATAGAATAGTTAATCGTGCAATGCCTTTTGGATCTTGTGTTCATCACCCCCTTCATGGTATGATCCTACCCAATCAGGTGGCTCTATTTCCCCCTCTTATCTTTTAACCATCTTTGTTTACATTTTGATTACCTTATACAGGACTTGGTCCTCACCGCTTACCTTTGGGGTCATCCTCCCCTTTCACCATAATCACCTTCACCTGCATCATTTTACCTATAATCTACCCCCACCTATTAAACCCAAACCCACAACATGCCCAAAAACCTACCAACTCATTCTCATATTCTTCCCTAGCTCATGGGAGAACTACATCAGCCTAAGGTCCCTTTTCGCCAGGACTATGTAGGCAGCACTCCAAGGGCATGGGGCCCTTGGAGGTTAGCTCGGCCACTCTCTACCCTAAACAATTCATTAACCATGCCTAACTCACCATTTACCCCACATTTCACTTAGTTCCCCTTTTCTAACAAAATTAGAAATTAAGCCACATACATAACAAGTTGTTTACCATAGCATACATTTATTACACCTACCATCACTTTATCGTCACTATGCATAGATTATACAACATTTCACATATGATCCATAATATCATTCATTGCAAACCTGACTTGATCCATGCCTAAACCAACCTGACTCAATCCATGCCTAAACCAACTTGACTCGATCCATGCCTATCACCTAACTTGATCCATGCCTAAACCAACCTAACTCGATCCATGTGTCAAACCAACCTGACTCGATCCATGCCTAAACTAACTTCCTGATTCCATCCATGTCTAAACTTGACCTAACTCAATCCATACCTAACCCAACCTGAATTTGTCATGCCTAACTCACCTAATCCATTCATATCATAATGAAAGTAAAATAAAATACACATCATAACACATAATCATCTAAACCTCATACATCTCATCACATAAATACCAGTGTATCACAACAATGTACACTCATCTCAAACATAAATTTGCCTCTCATACTTCACCGACTCATAGGCCGCTATCCAAGTACAAAAATATCTTCAGCTAATAAGTTGGTATCGGTATAAATAAATCATAATACATACAAAATATCTTCAGCTCAAAGGCTAGTATCATGTACTAGAAAACTCATATACAAAATATCTTTGCACACCAGCCGGTCTCATATATAATCCATACAAAAATGACTCGGCATGCGGGCTCCGTCCATAGTAAGTCAATCATCTCCCCATCGATGTTTGGGAATGCTCCCTATGTTGTGTCTCTCCCAACCCCTCTACCACACATCTCGGTGCTTGACACATGCCTCACCTCCTGTTGATGGCCCATCTAACTAGAGCTGCCCTCTGCACACTAGTGGCCTCACCACTGACCCCGTCCCTGGGCTCACTGCCTCTGTACTCTCCACACTGTGAGTGTAGAATATAGTCCTCTCACTTTGGAGGCCTACCGTGCTCTGTACTCGGAATAGGAGGGTACATCTAGCCTACATGACTAATAAATGATCCGATAATATCATACCTCTACTAGGGCATCCTTGAATTTGGCTATGGTCAATGTCTGTGCCGAGGTGCCATAGGTCTTGCTACCTGCATGGGTACCTATACAAGGGGACTCTATCCTTGAACCTGCACTAAGCCCTGTGTTGGTACCAGAGCCTAACTTAGCCCTGGTATCTATGCATGTGCTTCTATATATTCCTACAGGGTAGTAATATGTGCATGTCTCGCTTTGTTAGCTAGCCCCTGTAGAGACTGTAACCTACCCCCTATTTGTGGACAATGACCCTGTAAATATAGTACCTACGCCTATAGGGAAGCTATCTGCTCTCTATCACCTCCTACCTCCTCTCCATCTCCATCTCCCCCTACCTCCACCTATGCGGTACTGTCCCTACTCTTCTTAAGCCTGCGGGATCATTATATGGGCCTATAAGATGGCAACATATGCCTCGAACACTGTGAGTTGCCCTGCATGATCCACGAACAAAGTAGCCACCTACCCCTATAGGGCATCTCTCTGAACTGTGATGGTGGCTAAGTCTAGCTACTGCTGGCCTTGGTGGTATGGCTCTTAGCTATGCTGCCCACCACTACCTATATCCATCTACAACCCTAGCATCATCAATTTGTGTATCTAATATCTGCTCCTCCTGTCTATTCAACATCAGTGCGTCATGGTGAAGACATAGGTCTCTCCACCTCATCTCTCATATACAAAGTGGGAAGGGTGGTGGTACATCTGGACTAACCCAAATGGCACCTAACCCGCTCTATGGGTATCCACTCATGCTCTCCCACTCTCCTCCCTGCTTCATCCACGAGATAAATCTATAGCCCATCTAGCTCTGGGCCATCACATGCAGTATGAGGGGAAGCCCACATATGACCTCCAAATGATGTCCCACCTGGAAAACCCCTCCAACAACCTCCTGTAGTAAGCTACATCATGAGTAGCTCGGCACCTCAAAGCCTCTCCCATGGCCGGTACCCACCTTTGCACCCAACTCTCAAAATCTCTATGGGAATGCATCTACAGGGGCATCCCCACTTTGGCCGAACACAAACAATGCACTCGTAATCCCAACAATATATTAGTACAATACAACGATGATGTTGAACCTCCCTGATCACCCATAGGCCCATAGCTTTCTATATACCTAAATCATAAATGCATGTGCCCATGTGAACCGTGTGTGATGTATCACCATGTCATGAAGGACTCCCATAAGTGAGCTCAAGAATCTCCCACCCTCTACATCTAGTAGTGCATAGCAGCACATTGCCTCCATCCACAGTACCACTAACCTCATCTTCTTTGGATGAGCTCTATACATCACTCTATAGCTCATGCTAGTGCTATGGAATGTCAGGTCTACTACACCCTCACCAAAAATAGGTGTTAGTAGCTACTCAAACACCTCTGAGGCGATAGAATAAACTTGGGCCCCCAATATGGGCAACCGCAGGATCCTGTAGATGTCCTCTAGGGTGATCGTCATCTCACCCATCGACATGTGGAAGGTATTGGTCACCGAGTCCCATTTATCAATGAGGGCAACCATCAGACTCACCTCCCGGAATACATGATGGTAGCACCTCACCCCTATCAACCCCACCTCTGTAACATGCTGCCACTCCTCCTACATCGTGCTCACCTATACTATCAATAATAAGGGTGGCACCCAGGCCCTCATCCATAGCTCGTCTCGGGCCTGCATCCCATAAGAACAATGTATTAGTACACCTTCCCAACTTAAACTATTTCACCCCACATCCCTACCTAATCTCTAATCCAACCTACCCAAACCCATCTACCCTACATATCTAGCCTAACCCTCAACCAAACCTACCTAAACCTATCTACCCTACCTATCTACCCTAACCCTCACCCAAACCTACCCAAACCAATCTACCCTACCTATCTACCATAACCCCCATCCAAACCCATCCACTCGAAACTATCTATCCTACCCTCAACGAAGCCACCCTCAACCCTTCCCTGTCTCCCTTAACCCTTTCCCTCTCACATGACTAACCCCGGTTTTCCCCTAATCGACCACCGTCTCCCCTTGACCGCATCGTTCACTTTTCTTGTGACCAATCTGGTCACTACCCACCGACATCGCCACAAGTCGACCGACGTTGGTCACTATTGTGCCACCCACCATGATTTCCCAATCATAATTTTTCACTTCCTACTCATTCTACCCACCCAACTCACTCCATACAAACCTAAATATCCCTCTATTACCTTCTTGCTCAACACCCTACCCTTCCCCATTCCATTTTACCTCTCCTTTTATCATTTTGAAATTCTTCCCCCAAACCCCCATTTTTCCTACTTTCTATATTTTAGATCAAATTTACCAACCAATGAATAAAAAGGTTTTGAACTTATCACATCCCCCATGCCACCATCGTGGTGGAATCTCCAGCCTCCATACCACTCCTCCCGATTCCTCTCTAGCCTCGCAATCCTTGAATGACCTCTCACTCTCCCAACCAATCACCTCGCTCAATCAAATCTCATAGCCCCACCTCTCACCCAATCAATCTTGCCTATGTGAATTGCCAACCAATCTCTCTCTTGTACTCTTTTATCCTCTTCCTCTTTTTCTCGTCTTCTTATCATTTTATTCTTTTTTACAATACACAAATGAAGTTTCACACTGCGGGTTTTTCACTTTTTATACCCCACTTGACTTGACTAACATCGGTTTCCCCTTGACCGACATTAGTTGTATGCCCTCGTTCACTCACATCTATTCCCATGTGATCGCCATCGGTTCATATGAATCATCATCGTTCTTACCAACCGATGTCGGTTCTATGCATAGTCATTTTCCTCACATTTACCTAATTTTCCTTACCTCCCCTTCTTTTTCCTCCCTTACACCTACTAGACAACTTTACCTTCACCTCTAGACCTCCACCTTCTTCAACCTCACCTCATCCGTTGTTGACCCCTACCTCGGCCTTACCCGTGCTATGACGTATCTACTGGACACCAAAAACTATTTGTGACCTTTGATCCAATGTGCTCGCTTATACCTTGCAACACTATTACCTGTTTTGATTGACTTAATGACCTTACCTAGCCTATTGTCATGTTGTCTATCCGAACGTACCTTTGGTGTCTTGGAATATACCTAAACGTTCTTTCACTTAACCTACTTTGTGTTTCCTAACCTTATCATATACCTTGGACCCGACCCATTACCTAAATTTCCCGAGTAGACCTTTCACCCTTTTCCCCACCCCCACTTGCCTTTCCCTCACATTTACCTTTTATCAAACCTCTCTCACTTTTAAGCTCGATGCCTCGCCTTGAGTTCGGTTTTGTGGGGATCACCTTTACCCACACATGGGGCAACCACATCTTATTTTTTTCAGCATCGCTTACCAATACAAGCTATGCAACAAAAAGGGGCAAAATGTAGACACTAAAATTAGGTCACACTCCCCTTTCATCCCTCGACATATAAACACCCTTTATTACATTTACCTAGTCATGACCCCTTCACCCCAATAATATTAATTTAATTAATTTAATTAGATTAATGCTTTATCCTCACTATATTTATTATTTAAATAATATCTACACATACAGATTCACTTAGACACCACATCAAGCTAACTCAACCTAAGACCTATTCTTAGCAAGTCACCATAACTAAGACTTAAACAAACCCTAAAAATCAATGCCTACCTTCCTCTAACCATATTCTCACATGCTCACAAGAGGTCGTGAGTCTAATCCATGTGATAATGACATGAGATCTCGAGGAAATCAAGAGGACCTCCCTAAGTTTAGTAAACCTAGGAAATCTCGTCTTGACCAATGTCGGTTACCCCTTACCGTTGCCGGTTAGGTCGCACCGCCATCAGTTACCCCTTTTAACCTAAAAAAACCTTATTCTCAAGGTTGGAACTTGGAACATGGAAGTTGGAAGCAATAATGTGGATGAACAAGAAAAAATCTCGGAGAGATAATGCATCTTTAGAGAGCCAATTATAGCAAGAACTCACATCCAAGGAAGGATATTGAGCATCTTCTCTTGCTCAACTAACCTTGACCACATCTTGGTCTATCGGGTAAAGAGGAGTGTGCATGTAGCCCATGCAGAATATTTTATTCGATTGGTGATCAATTTTAGCCTTCAAACCCATCATCAGCACCTCCATCCTTCACACATAGACCTTCGGAAAAAAATCCAAGTAAGTACAACATCATACTTTCTGGTTATTTCATTTCATAATTATTTCATCATCCATTGTTTATTTTTCTCCCTATTTACCTTCTCCAACATTCTCACCTCCGTAGACTCATTAAAACCTCACAAAATCCTATTCCAGTCACACAATACCTCATCCCGACCCACCAAATCCTTTATGCAATCACAAAGGAGACCAAAACCCTATTATGTGACATTTCTAGATCTCACAAGAATGGCGGCGCTGGTTATACCTAACCGCAATTGGTCACCTGTGACCGACGCCGATCTCTCGTGTTTGCCCACATAGCCTTAAAAATACCTACCCACCTAATTTTACCTCACCTCACTCACTGTGACCTACCCGAAACCTTTATCATACATATAAAGATCCAGAACCAAACATTTGACCTTTGGATTATATTCTACCTTTGCTGTTAGATTAGATCTATTTTCTTATTTTGTTTTAAGCGATATACTTGTTAGTACAAAATCACAACACCCCCAAATGAGTTAGGTTCCTCTTCCTAAACTACCTACCACAAGCTATTCCAGTGCAGGAAATCTAATCTAATCCTAATCTAACTTCCAAGGAGATAGGGAGAGAGAGAAAAGAGGAAAAATAGAAGCCTACACTAAAATGGTGATACACCAGAGAAGGAAAATTGCTAAACATTTATCAAAATTGCCATGGAACAAGAAGAGGTGAGTAATGGGAAGGATGGATAGATGCATCACAAGCCCAAGGATAGATTTCACATAGAAAATGTTCCAAAAATCCATGAACACAGCTCCAAACCTGCAATGAACATTCAAACATGCACAAATACCTACAATGAAGAGAGGCAAGAAGAAAATAAGCAAAAACGAGCAAGGGTGGACAGATGCACCACAAAACATGTTTTTGTTGCTCCATAAGTGTACAGAACATCATTTTAATGGTAAAAGGAAAAAAACCATTACAGAGTAGGGGAGGAGGTTTGAACTCCATTTTCAACCTCGGGAAGAAAAGAAGGGAGGGAAGAGTAGAAAAGATGAACAACCTTTTCAAATGAGCCAAATTTGGCTTTTTAACAATGAAGACTCGAGCTAGGAGAGAGAAACACGGGAAAATGGAAAGGAATCATTCAACCACTGACCAAATTCATCAAAATAGCATGGATACCCTTAAAATTCCATTCCCCAAGAATTTTGACCATGCTGGAGAAGAATGGAAGCCATACTTCATTAAAAATGGTGGTTGAAACATTGGTTCTGCTCTTTTCCCATGCCAGAGGTGTTTCTTCAATTTTATCCCAAAATTATTCATCAAAATACAAAATTTAACCCTTGATAGTGTAGATAATTTCATCAGCTTTCCAATGACACCAAGAAAATGAAAATCTGAGCTTTGGATCAAATGATATGCCCTTCTGAAGATTTAGGGAAAAACTAGGGCAAATTTGAACTGGTGGGCCGAAAATTCAAAATTTTCCCTCTTTTTTGACTTTGGGAAAATTTCCCCAAAAATATACACCGCACAAAGCTTCAATGACACTTGGCATGTTCTAATTGGCCCTCAGGGGCATGCTTCCAAAATTTTATTAGACTCTGACCATTTCCTCGAATGGGACATGTGGCGCATTATCATTGGCTCAGCCTTGAACAAACTCTTTCTCCTCTGTGGGCCCACCTTAAGGTTTTCACCGACCACATGGACATATGGCAGCTATTGATTGGTGCGAGCCATCACACATTGGGCCTTCATTCCATTATTTTCCTTGTTTTGGTGAAAAGGAAAATTTCCTTCCCCCTCTACCTCTCAATGCTTCAAGGACATGTGGCAGGCTGTGATTTGTTAAACGGACCTTCAGGCTGAGATATTACTTTTGCACCAACCTTGGAAAATTTTCCAACCTCCTCCTACCGTTTTGATCTCCGACAACCCCAAGGACACATGGCCTCCTCCTATTGGCTGGTGAGCCTTCGCGCCAAAAAATTTCTTTGCATGCCTTGCCAATATTTGGAGAAAATTCTAATTCACCCCCATCGATCCGCCATTCCGTCGATGACATGATGCATTCTGATTGGTTGATGAGCCTCCCATGGGAAAATTTCCCTCCAAAACTTTTTTGAGCCATAACTTGAAAAATACAAGGAGTTAGGAGGAAAAATTTACCATTCTGGAAAGCTGAGAAGATGCTTTATCCAATGAAATAATTTCTAGAACATTTTGAGTGCTTGAAAAGTAGAAAAAAATCATCGAGGCACAAGGGAGTAAGGAATGAAAGGAAGTTAGCCAAAAATGAGCAAGGGGCTTATTTTGGATAACAATACCTAAATCATTTTAAAATAACAATAGGATTTACTTTGTTTACAACATTAATTTGTTTAAAATAGTGTATGATAGCCATCTAGGAAGTATCACACTTCCAAGGTCTAGTTCACTTCCCATATTGTTTAATTCTTTCTCGGTGGTCTTGCTTTCATTATAGGTAGTTCCTCCTAGCCAAAAGGAAGCTCTCATGGTCATTTGTGTATTTGGAAGTCATACGCGCGCAACAATCCATCAACTCGACATTTGAATAGGTATTCGCCCTACACCGTTACCCTATCTATTTCATCAACGATTCAAGGAAACAATCTAAGAAAAAGGTGAAACATTTTGGCATACCTAGTGGGACCCATCTGGGGTTCCTTGCATTTCATTCATTCCTAGGAAAGAATTGTGTGTTTGTTTCCTTTCTAAAAAAAAGTGTACACAATAATTTTCTTCCCTGGTAATCCACTTCGTCTCGCCTATTTTCTCCAAAGGAAACATTTCTTTTGGTGTATTTAAAAAGAATCTCTTCTCCATGTTTTCTCGCATTATAGTGAAAGAGCATCCCTCTTCCTCTTCATCTTATTGTGTCATCCAATTTCACATTTTCGATTTGGGTTTTAAAATCATTGCATTTCATTCTACTTTTCTACATTATCTCACATTAAATAAGGGCAACCTATATGCTGGAGGTCATGACCAGCTGATGATTGACAAACAAATCATAGAAAAGCACTTCTATCCTTTTTCTTTCTCTAAGACTTACCAAACCACAAGACAAAATTCAAATACATACATTTTTAAACAACATCTTACCCGGAAGAAGGTGTAGGTGATCACACGATCACGACATAGTGGGCACCCAACTTTCGCTCTGTCGAGTCATACTTGAGCGAAGCCCTCCCCCTCTATAACATACCGAAACCTCACCCTTTAGATCTCCTTCTTTGTAGGAAGTCATCCTCACCAAAAATTATATTTCACAATTCATGTGTCGGTCCCTAAATAGTATAAGCTAAACAAACATAATAGAAAATGGCACTCTTTGGATCACATTTTATTAGTGTTTCTATTTGGCTTGCATTTCGAGGTGAAAGATCACGTTCATCACCTTTTTGTTCATCCTTTCATGCTCCTCATCATAGCTATGTATTCCAACTTCACCCGAGTGTTCCTAGGCCATATCACCATCATTCCCATAGATATGGGTTTGATTCCACATCAAATTTTAATTCACAACCACTTTTTCTCATCATTGTTTCAATTTCACAAGAACCATCATCGGTTAACTCGACCACCATCGGTTAAACCCAACCGACGTCGGTTCAGTGTCCTTTTGCTAACCTACTCAAAAGGACATTCTCACATCACTTTTTACACTTTCCCACAGTCTCTATCACTATCATTTTTTTCCATTGACATTTTACACATCCCTAGATTTGGCGTACTTTTCATATTTTTCCTTCGCCTCACCTTGTTTACTCACTATCTATTTTCTACAATGGTGGCGGTGGTTACCGTATGTACGTACCCAAAATTGTAAGGTACAAGATCGCCCAAAGCATGTAACAAGTGCCCCGATGATGATACAGGTCTCCTCACAAGGTGTTCGGGATCCGGAAAAGCCCTCGGAGTATGCGTTAACATCCCGCATGCCCCGCTTAGCCCCTACGCCCTTTGTTTTCCCCTTTTTCCCTCTTTCCTTGGCCTCTTGACCTTCAGTGATGGCGCCACCACGAAGGGCGGTAGTCTCGTGACTGCCGCCCTAAACGGGGTGCGGTCTGCAGCTGCCCGCCACCGCTCGAGCGGTGGTCTGTGTGCGTTTTCCAGAACGCTCTTTTGACGCGACTCGCGTGAAATATCACGTTTCACCAGCTTTTCTTTGCTGACTTGAGCATGCATTAATGTTTTTGGTCCCCTGGAACAGTGTTTTTTCTTTGTTTATTGTTTAGGAGTTCAATTTGGTTTTGGTTTTTGAGAGTTGGAATTCCTATAAATGCATGGTTTGTGTACATGCAAATGGGCAGAATGTAGAAGAATTTGGTGAAGAGTTTGAGCTGGAGCTTTTGGCCACCATTTTTTGTTAGAGTCTTCTGATTTTCAGTGGTTTGGTCTGTCAGCTTGCTTAGGATTGATAGCATAGTTCATTTCATACTTGGTTAGTATTGTTCAGCTGTTGGTAAGCCACAGACCCATCTTGTGCAGGCAGTGCTGTTATCTCATCCCAATCCAGTTAGAAGCTTGCCTCTAAATTTCTCTTTGATGTAGATTTGTTTTATTGTGTCTTGGAGTTCTTAGTTCAATCCATTATATGCCTGGTTAGCTTTATTCAGCTGTTGGTAAGCCACATATCCAACTTGTGCAAGCAGTGTCTTTATTTTATCCAATCCATTGGAACAGAATAGCTTAGGAAGCCATTAAAGTTGCAGGTTTTGCTCTTCGTATAGGATAGTTACAGGTTCTGGTCGCTTCATGTTGCATGACTCGTGAGTAAAATCCCGCTAGGAATCGCATAAGCCAAGCTCTGTACTCTTGCGCTATCCCTCTCCTACTTGCATTCTCGGTCTGCATTCTAAGCTGTCCTTGTCCCAAAATCTACTCTTATCGGTGCTAGCATTACACGCTTTTCTGGATCCACGTGAACACAAAAGAACGAGGAGATCATACTGAGGGGACGAGATCACATACACCATCGGATTCGCCATGCATGCTGTGGAGTCCGGGTTTTACATTTCAAAGTTCTAGTCGATTCATATCAAATAGAGTAATTAATCGCTTTATTTCATTTCATTTCATTCTATTCTCGACATTGCCGGGAAGTGTGGGGATTGATATTTTACGAGAAACTATGATTCACTCCTCACTTCGAGGTAGGATCGAGAATCTTGCAGTAGATTAGATTAGACAAACTGTTTTATTTAGAATAATTCTATAAATCGCACAGGCAAATAACCACACTCGGTTATCTTGTCTATTTTAAATTATTGTTTAGCTATTATTTCTAGATACGCTTAAAATAGTTTGCTTTCCTTAAAATTGTTAGAATATTTCTTAGAAGAATAAAAGATATATATGTTAGATTTATTTCACGTAGTTAGAATTTGTTTCATTACAGTTAGATTTGCATTTTGTTTCGTATGACAATTACGGGACCTCAAGAGCCCAGGGAATATATATTTGAGCCAATCATGCCTCAACCAAACCTCGTCACAGCAATAGTTGACATAGACCAAAATCTCAGGATACAAGTATTCCGAGCAACCACAGATTTACAACTGATCAGTTCTCAGTTAAGAGGATTAAACATAGAAGACGACCAAGCACATGCATTTTGGTCAAGTCAGCCAAACTACAGATTACTCTAGAAAACATCCACATGACTATAGAGGGGCTCGAAAGAGAACAAACATTCGGGTGCGATCCTCTAGTTCCCAGACGCTAGAGACACCCTCGTAGATATAGATGCCAGCTTAAGAATCCAGGTTGCGAGAACGTCTGTAAGGTATTCTGAGAAGATCACACAACTATTGGTTCTAAACATAGAAGCTGAGAAAGCATATGATTACTGGATACTAGGGATTAGAATTTGATCTTGCATATGACCATAACAGGACCGTAACAACCAAGAGTCTACGATTGTGACCCATGATCCACAGCCCAACGAATCCACAAGTCAATTAGATATAAACACTGGCCTACGCACACTAGTATTTCAGTCCACTCCACTTCCACCTATCATCATCGAACAACTGTCCTTACTAGATATAGCAGCTAGCAAAGCTAGGGAATTCTGGACTAGGTCAGAAAATCATCCCTAGAGCTAATTATATTCATCATCCACTATATGACCTTATCGGGAGATATACACGAAACAATCCTAGGTCATTTTCCACATATTCGTAACCCATAGATCGAATCATGCCAGAGCTCGATATTGATTGGAGCCTTCGAGCAGTCATCCTCGCTGATCGATCTATCACACCAGTCCAAGTTAGAAGGGCCTTCTTTGCCTTAGATTCATAAATTCCACTAGTGCGTGTCGAAGACATTAGACTGCCTAACTAGTTTGTCTGCATATTCCATCCCCACCGGCTGTCTCGGCACGACCTCGGGAGGTCGGGTACGCGGAAGAGTTACTTGTTGATTCTCATGCTCGCCTGTCACTTTTCCGGCGTACAAAATTGGTGAACCCAACGTGAAACAAACAACTGTTTCACCTTCTCTTTGAGAAGTTTCATCTTCTCTCATCCACCTTCACTCCTTCCCATTATTCTGCGGGTATTCATATACCCCCCGAATATGTCGGGATTCGATGCATACGGCAGACCCCTCCTGGGTCTTGAGGCATACTACGCCCAACAAAATAGGCAATCATCACCCTCGCTCTCAGTATGGGGTGACAACTATTCAACTAATCAATTGTCAACACAAACCCCAAGAATCAGATATAGTTCATCTTTTCAAACTGAGGAGTTAGATCAACCCCCTCGAACCCAACAAACAGAACCTTCAGGTTCAAACAATATGACGTTTACCGGAGAATCTGGTTCATCTCCTCAAATGTTACTCAGACCACAAATTGGTAGGCAATCAGATCCATACCTGGTCTTAGATGATGGACAGTCAACACGTTATCCTAGGAGTGAACAACGCTCCCGGGGAATGTACCCATCTATAGGAGGTTTACAAATACAACCCGAAATCTCTCTTCAAGAAAATACCTCTATGCCGTTGCATACAGGAAATATTCTGGGAGAAACTTGGCAAGATAGTGATCAGTTTATGACAGGATATCATGTACCTTTACAACACCAAGGTATACAACAAATGCCACTCAGGCAAAGTACCGTGACTTCACCAAATGAAGTCATTTCAACGTTAGTAGAAAGAGTGAGAGGGTTAGAACTGGCTCAAGCAAGTCAAAATTCTCCATTCATACAAACAGGAAGTTCCAATCCTCCATACCACTCTGGTCAAGTAGATCTCCTTACGGGAGTAGGCACATTAGGCATGCCTCCTCAATATCCACAGCAAACGCCAACAAGGCCTATCATCTCTAACACTATTCCTCCCGGTCTAGTGTCGAACAGTCTGTTCCTCGACAATACCCCGTCCTACTTAAACATATACTCTAAATCACCACAAGGAGATATGTTCTCCTCTCCCGGCATGTTTTCTCAAACGCAGGGACCTCCCTATGCCCCTGCCAATGCGTACGCTGCACCGTATCAACAACCTATCCCACCACCACTCCCTCACCAAACACCATCAATGGTCGAAAGCTATGCAATAGGGACGTATTCAGAATATCTAAAGGAACCCTTAGATTTCACCATACGAAGCGTCATGCTTCCAAGACCTCTCCCTGATTTGCCTAAGTTCAAGGGTGAGGGAGATCCAAATGCACATATCAAAGCTTACGCTACAGCCATACGAGAATTACTCCCTTGGGATGGGGTTGTTAAAATATTCCCCAAAACACTGGAGGGCATTGCTCTCGATTGGTATTATAGAATACCTGAGGCTTCCATACATTCATTTAAACAACTCGTGTCAGAGTTCATCAAAGCCTTCGACATGAACAAACTGCTAAGAACAGGAATCAGGGAATTCTTGCACATCAAACAAGAACACAATGAATCTGTCGCCCATTTCATCCAGAGGTGGCGTACAGTTCTTTACTCTTCAGCAAGTGCTCCAAACATGGATCAGATGGAACTATGTGATTTATTCCTTCATTCTCTCAGTAGAGAAGTGAAAGAAGAAGTCCAGAAGTTCCCACTAAGGACTTATGATGAAGTACTTGAGAGCGCTCTGCGAATAGATCAAGCAGCGATAGATAGTGGTCGTAAGACATACGGAGCAAATGGGAGGTTAATCACCTCCACTCAAAATACTACAACTACCACAAATGTCAATCAAGGACCCAAAATCCTTAACAAAAATCGTGGGGTAACAACGGATGGGGTAACCGACCAGCCCAAGAGGGTAAATGTCATTAATACTCTGTCACAAACAAACAACCAGCGAAACAACAACTTTACCCCGACGGTCAATACAGTGGATTTTAACCATCCACAACACAACAACAACAATGGCGAAATCCCATACAAGGGCCAAGCCAAAACTCATTTGGTTACCAAAACCAAAGTCAAAACCAAAAACAACAATTCCAAAACTTTGGTCCTAATAGGCAACAGTTTGATCGGAATTTTAGGCCACAATACACACCAAACCAACAAAATGGGAATTATAATCCCAATTCTTATTGTGGTTTCCATAAAATTCATGGTCACGACACTAGAACGTGCCGTGACTACAATAAATTTATGCAACGTTTTCCAGAAGAACAAAGACAGTTCTTCACAGACCTGTTCTTGGCAGATCCCGTCTCATCATCACCAAATACTCTCGCAGGGGCAGTTTCTCCTCAGAATGCTCCCCTCAAGATCTTTAATGATCTGCTCCCAAATCATGACAGCAATAGGCTGAATCCAACTGGAACAAACAAAGGTGCAGTGACGGGAAACAATGACCATGAAGCCTCGACTTCATTAAATCCGTCAGTCGCGCCACAGTTGGGAGCTCAACCGAGACCTAAGATAGTCAGTTTGGTAGAATTAGACATTGAACTACCTATCGAAGCTATAATGAGAACACGAGAGTATTTCTCTCAACCAAGCCCAAGTCATCTGCCAGAGACAGATAAGAGTCAGCAAATAGTTGAAAAACCCATCGGTGCCTATGATTTAATTAGTGACCTAACAAAGACCTTTTCACACATTTCATTTTTGGACTTACTAAAGAACTCTCCCCCTCACAGAGCTGCTCTTTTAGAAGCATTAGGTCTAGGCCATCTAATTAACATCACTCCACCTCCCGAAACACAAGTAAATCACGTAGATTTTGATATCCACCCTCCGGGGCAGCCGGACAAGGATGTCGAATTCATCTTCGAAATAAGTAAAATGCCCACAGATCTTGAGAGATCGCACGCCGAGGTGATTGACCTTACACTTGCAAGTGTGGGTTTATAATAACTATGTAAAGCAGGCAATGGTTGATGATGGGGCTGCGAGTTAACATAGTCCCTTTCTCTTTCCTCCAAAACTTGGATATGGAGAAACAAGCTGTTCCACTACGAAATACCTTGAGAGGCTATGATAGCCTTAAAGCCACTTCGATAGGAACTATAATAATGCCGGTCACCTTAGGGCCCAAAACCATCTTGGTGAGTTTTATATTATAGATGGGAAACTAACTATAATATGATCCTCGGCCGACCTTGGATACATCGAATGAAGGCAATCCCTTCCACGCTATTTCAAGAAGTAAGATTCTTGCATCTGGGAAAGGTATTTGTAGCCAAAGGTGATCCAAAACCTTTCGATTTGCACCTAGCTGATTTAAAGAAAAGACCAAGGGTGCACTCAGAATTTGAGCGCGCTAACAAACCAACTTAATAAACCCTCGACCCAAAGCCAGAGGAAAAGTTGATACCTCCAATGGATCTTGAAACTACCAGCATAGCCAAAACAACTCCAACCCCTAAAGGTAAAACTAAAGAAACAGTATCATTAGGGACTACTGCGAAAATCGTTGAATTGATAGAACAAGATTCACCAATGTTCTTACCATTCGATTCAGTAGGCATAGGATTTTCCCTAGGTGTTGGTTCCTTACCGGCAGAGGATCTCTGTATGATAGAAGTAGAGTGTGCAAGCGCGCGTGGATGCCCTAACATCTACACTCCTGGCTAAGTATTGGACTCTCCATTTCGATGGAGCTAAATGTCGTTATGGAGCGGGGGCAGGTATAATTCTTACTTCACCCGAGGAGAAGGTCCTCCCATTCTCATTTAAGTTAAACTTTGAATGCACAAACAATGGCTGAGTACGAAGCCCTCCTCCTTGGCCTCACCTTAGCCAGAAGAATTGGTATTAATAACATCAGAGTCTTGGGAGACTCGCAATTAGTAACAAACCAAGTTTCTGAAGTATATGAAACTAAAGCCGAACATTTACAACTCTACAAAAATGTTGTATTAGATTTAAGCAAGGTGTTTAACTTCATATCCATTGAAGCGATCCCGCGAGAGAAAAATCTTCTCACCGATTCAATAGCAACCTCAGCATCACGTTTTACTCCAAGCAATGAGCTAGAAGATACTCACTTCACAGTATCCATTCGTGACGAGCCATTAATAAAAACAATGACAAATCCTCTTTTAAGCGGAAGTGAATCTACCGTCCTAGACCATGTTGGAAATGATGTGGCTACTTTGGATTATTTAAATGCCTATGCAACATTACATCTCTCCTATCACATGCTAGATTTATCCCTGATCCCACATTCGTCCTCCTACTTCGGAAATCCCGTAACGGATCTTCCGTCACAAAGGGAACCTAACATATACGCAATAGAAAATGGGGATGATTTAGATTTACCTCCAGCACCACCTGAGTTCGAAGAGGGTAATGCCTCTTTAATCGAAGAAACAATCGATGTCAACATTGGGACAGAAGATGAACCAAGAATATTGAAACTAGGTTCTTCGTTGACACCAGAAGAAGTGGAAATACATACTCAGGTTCTCAAAGAACATCAGAAGGCGTTTGCATTTAATTACAAGGAGATGACGGGAGTCGCACCCCACATTGCGGTACACAACCTCGTCACTAGATCGGATGCAAAGCCAATTAAACAAAAATCAAGACCCATGAAACCCAAAGTAGCTCTCATGGTAAAAGAGGAAGTAATAAAACTCCTTCAGGTAGGATTCATCAAGCCAGTTGACTACTCCCAATGGGTATCTAATATCGTTCCCATTCTCAAGAAGAACGGAAAGATACACATTTGCATAGATTCCAAGACATCAACAAAGCGTGTCCTAAAGACGATTTCCCATTACCATCCATAGGCGTTATTGTTGATGCAACAATGCTGGTTTTGAACTCTTGTCTCTCATGGATGGATTCTTGGGATACAACCAAATCAGAATATCCGAGCAAGATCAAGCTAAAACCACGTTCATAACTCCTTGGGAACCTATTGCTATCTTTGTCATGCCTTTCGGTCTCAAAAAACTTTGGTGCTACATACCGGTGGCTATGACTTATATATTTCACGATTTAATTCATAAAATCATGGAATCCTACGTAGATGACTTGTTGGCTAAGGCCAAGAAGCGTTGTGACCATCTGAAGTACTCCGCGTCATTCTTTCACGTTTAATAGAATACGGAGTTATGCTAAATCCGGAGAAATGCGTCTTTGGTGTAACAGGAGGAAAGCTCCTAGGTTACATCATATCATCACGAGGGATCGATGTTGATCCAACCAAAATTTGGGCTGTCCTCAAAATGGTCCCACCTTCAAGTGAATCTGGAATCAGATCATTTCTCGGGAAGCTGGGTGCAATCCGGAGATTCATCCCGGACTTAAGCTTCACTATTCATCCAATCAACAATTTACTCAAGAAAGACTATAGCATTGATTGGACCGAAGAGCTGCAATGAAGCTTTCAACGATTAAGCGTTTCTTCTTTGTCACCACCTACGCTAATGCCACCTAATTTGGATCGCCATTAATCCTATATTCACGAGCTACGATGTCTCATTTTGGCTGTATGTTGGCCCAAGAAGATGATGACAAGAGAGAACGTGTGATTTATTTCATTAGCCGAACACTGCTCGACTATGAAACATGCTATACACAAGCAGAGCGAGAATGTCTTGCCATAGTCTTTGCTACTAAACATCTAAGACATTACATGTTGAATCAAGAAACAAAGGTCATGGTAAAGATGGACCATTTACGGACTTTTCTCACACAAGGTTCCTTATCCAAAAAGGCTAGACGTTTTATAACCTTAATGGGAGAGTTCGAATTAACATTTGTAAATCAGAAGTCAGTTAAAGGGAAAATCATCGCGGATTGGTTAGCTGACAACCCATTAGACAGAGGTGATCTAGTAGATTTGGATTTTCCAGATGAATGCGTATACTACATCGAAACTTGACCTGCTATATTTATGAGTGCCCTTGGTACACTGATATCATTAATTATATCATGGACCATACGTACCCGGATGCAGTGACACCGCAACAAAGAAGGTGATTACGCATAATCGTAGCCAAATATGTCATTATAGAGCAGGTGCTCTATCGAAAAGCATTCGATGGAATGCTCTTAAGGTGTGTCGACACAGAAGAGTCCAAGAGGATTCTCCATGAATCCCACAACGGTATATGTGGAGGCCATTTCGGTGGCCATGCCACTGCTTGAAAAATACATCGAATGGGCTATTTCGGCCAACTCTAGAACATGATGCGATAGAGTTTGCACGCAGGTGTCATAAGTGCTAGGAATTCTCCCATGAGATCCACATGCCAGCACAAGCTCTACAACCAATCACAACTCCATGGCCCTTTTCTACATGGGGCCTGGACTTGATAGGGAAGTTCTCTCCCTCATCCACAGACGGCCATAATTTTATAATCACGGCCACTGAATATTTTACCAAATGGGTGGAGGCCATGCCTCTTACTACTGTACCTGGTTCTGTAATCGCTAAGTTCATTTTAAATCAAATCATTTGTAGGTACGGTATCCCACAAATCATTATCTCAGATAATGGAACTTCTTTCAAGAATGAAGAAGTTCATGAACTATGCAACAAATTTAAAATAAGCCATCATACGGCTTCCTTGTATTATCCCCAAGCCAATGGGCAGGCTGAAGCAACAAACAAAACGCTGAAAGCCATTCTCCTTAAAACGGTGAAAGAAAACAAGTGAGATTGGCATTTGAAGTTATATCCGGCCTTGTGGGCCCACCGAACCTCAATAAGAACACCAACAGGAGTAACTCCTTTCTCGCTAGTATTTGGGGCAGAAGCAGTTCTCCCGCTTGAGGTCGAAATACCCAGTCTCCGCATTTCACTACAAGGGATTACGGATGAAGCGCTTACGAGAGAAGCACGTCTTTCCCAACTAGAAAGCCTAGATGAAACTAGGTTAGATCTTTGAACAGTGGCATAGAGCTTATGTTGACCAAATGTGCCGGCAATATAACAAGAAGGTTTATGAACGCGATATATACGAAGGTGATCTAGTTCTAAGACTAGACAGTCGGATCGACAAGAAGACCGGCAAAGGAAGGAAATTCCAGCCCAAATGGTTGGGCCCATACCGAGTCATGAAGGACTATGGAAATGGTGCATACCTCTTATGCACGCTAGAAGGTGAGGAATTTGGTCAAAACAGTCAATTCCCTGCACCTCAAGCGTTTCTACGCATAAGCAGCTAGCACTACCTATATAACTATCTACATTGCATCTTCATATAGATTTAGATCATTTTGTCCACTTGTTCTTACACAAATTGTGATCAAGGAATCTATTCTCAAAGTAATTCATTACAAACTCATGATGTTGTTGGCACAAAACTTTCTAATCATATCTCTCCATTTTCGCGATATCATCAATCACTTCAGAATCTTTTATCAAATAAAATCAAACATGACGAAGTCTTAATGGTAACCATACCAAGATCTGCAAGTTTGTTCTCGCTTTGATTTCTTCTTAGGATTGGTGTCTTGCCTATGGTCTATTCTAGAAGCTTCATGGTGTCACATCTATCCCATATACACATCTCTTTGGAAACAAGCATATATTGACATTTTACTCAAAAAGACAAGTCAAAAAGTGATTAAACAGAAAATTTTATTTTTACACATTTCCTTGCCCTACCAACCTTCGGTGATGAGCTTGCATCTCTTACTAGTGACGTAGGGTTGGGAAAGGATGGAAATGCCCTTACTCGCCTATGCCTTGCCCACGGTGATAAACCCATGCTTCTTACAGGTAGCATGGGGCAAGGTGTAGGGGGTCCTCTAGACAATGCAAATGTTAAAAGGTCATAAACAAACTATTCAAACTTTGAGTCAAAAACGAATGAATCAGATGTTCAAAATTCCAAGAGAGTTAAAAATCCTAAAAACCAGATTTTGTCTACTATGTGGCCATCTACGGGTCTAAGTCTGGATAAACCACAAAGCAAGTTGCACCCAAAACTATGAAGTCATTCGGGTGGAGTAAGCTTGTAGTTTTCAATTTGGTTCCACCAAAGCTTCGTCTATCTTTCATCACTATCGTTTCACCATATTTCATAAACTTGCGCCCTTCTTGGCTCTTGGTGATGAGCCCTCGCATCTTACTAGTTGCGTGGAGTTAGGAGTGGGGCAAGTTAATCTATTCATCATACTGGTTATTTTCATCACTTTGCCAAAACAAACATGAGGTATCCAAATTGCTCACAGAAGCTAAGATTTAAGATCACAATATATCTACAATATCATATATCAGCATCATGAAACACAAAAAGAAAGCAAGCATTTGCATCATCTGTTCTCCATTGCATACATGCTAGAAAGCATATAAAACATACATCGTAGTATACACGAGGAAGCTGGAAACAGAAAGGGAAAATACGAGTGACAAAGTTTTGATCCAAAAGCGAATGCATATATAAATAACCAATGTTTATATACAATGCCATCATGCTCTAGGCATGGTCAAAACGCTCAAAGAGCCCGTGATATACGCAATATGCCGGCCTCTCGTAATGTATCCTCCTCATCTCCGAGAAAGGGCATCCAATACCCCCGAAAGCCAATCACACTCTCTCTCGGCTCCATCTGATATACTCCTCCCTCGCCTGCATGCACCCAAAAACACATAAAACAGGGCAAGTTAGTATCCAATCAATATCGAGAGAGTCATAAAAGCGTATAGAAATGATAAAAATACAAGTGCAATCTCAAAAGTTAAGCTCTTTTGCATTCTGTGCAAAACCACCGCCCTGAGCAGGGGGGCGGTTTTGTAACCGCCGCCTTAAGGGCGGCGGTCGTGTAACCACCGCCGCCCGAACAGGGCGGCGGTCATGTAACCGCCGCCCTGGCCAGGGCGGCTGTCGCGGTCTGAAAACCCGCGTGGGTTGTTAACCCCAAAAAGCCCAAAATGAGCAAAAAATGACCTTTTTAACTAAAAACAAAGCCTACCAGGTGGCGCCCCCTAGATGGACCTTTTGAACCTAACATTTTCAAAAATAATCCCCCCATTGCAAAGAATTTTCCATTTCAAATTTGAAGAGGGAAAAACACAAAATAGAAGAAAACCAACCTGTGATCGCTGAGGTCGGTGTTCCGCTCGTGGAGGCATGATCACGATCTCGCTGCGAACGTTTCAACTCTATTCACATGAGAAACCGTCACCGTGGGTCCCAGAGCTCAAAATCAATCAAATCAACTCGTGCAAATGAATAGGAAAATGGGCCCACTTTCATATATATATCGTTCTGTTTCATTTTAAAATGACTTTTTTTCGAGGTTTGGAGCACTGATGGAGGTAAGTTTCTATCCCCGCACGAATGGTATGTTCTCCTTCCCTATTATTTTAGCGTTTATCTTCCAAGTTATTGCATCTATCTGCACTTGAGTTCTCTTTTCATTTTGCAGGTAGCGGGAATTTCGATGGCGTCATTCAACACACGGACGAGTAAGGTATAGCTTCTAACTCCCCATTTCGGGACTGCCATACTCGGACCCACCGTTTTATGCCTCTTCATGGCTAAAATGCTTCTCCGAGGGGGCAATATGTATGTACCCAAAATTGTAAGGTACTGTACTGCAGAACAGTGTAACAAGTGCCCCGATGATGATACAGGTCTCCTCGCAAGGTGTTCGGGATCCGGAAAAGCCCTCGGAGTATGCGTTAACATCCCGCATGCCCCGCTTAGCCCCCGCGCCCTTTGTTTTCCCCTTTTTCCCTCTTTCCTTGGCCTCTTGACCTTGATGTGGAAAGCCGCCGCCCGAAGGGCGCGGTCTCATGACCGCCACCCTAAACGGGGTGGCGATCCTGAACCGCGCCGCCCTGCTCAGAGCGGCGGTCCTGTGCGTGTTTTCCAGAATGCTCTTTTGACATGACTCGCATGAAATATCATGTTTCACCAGCTTTTCTTTGCCGACTTGAGCATGCATTAATGTTTTTGGTCCCCTGGAACAGTGTTTTTTCTTTGTTTATTGTTTAGGAGTTCAATTTGGTTTTGGTTTTTGAGAGTTGGAATTCCTATAAATGCATGGTTTGTGTACATGCAAATGGGCAGAATGTAGAAGAATTTGGTGAAGAATTTGGTGAAGAGTTTGAGCTGGAGCTTTTGGCCACCATTTTTTGTTAGAGTCTTCTGATTTTCAGTGGTTTGGTCTGTCAGCTTGCTTAGGATTGATAGCATAGTTCATTTCATACTTGGTTAGTATTGTTCAGCTGTTGGTAAGCCACAGACCCATCTTGTGCGGTGAATCGATGTTATCTCATCCCAATCCAGTTAGAAGCTTGCCTCTAAATTTCTCTTTGCTGTAGATTTGTTTTATTGTGTCTTGGAGTTCTTAGTTCAATCCATTATATGCCTGGTTAGCTTTATTCAGCTGTTGGTAAGCCACATATCCAACTTGTGCAAGCAGTGTCTTTATTTTATCCAACCCATTGGAACAGAATAGCTTAGGAAGCCATTAAAGTTGCAGGTTTTGCTCTTCGTATAGGATAGTTACAGGTTCTGGTCGCTTCATGTTGCATGACTCGCAGTAAAATCCCGCTAGGAATCACATAAGCCAAGCTCTGTACTCTTGCGCTATCCCTCTCCTACTCGCATTCTCGGTCTGCATTCTGAGCTGTCCTTGTCCCAAAATCTACTCTTATCGGTGCTAGCATTACACGCTTTTCTGGATCCACGTGAACACAAAAGAACGAGGAGATCATACTGAGGGGACGAGATCACATACACCATCGGATTCGCCACTGTTCTGCGGAGTCCAGGTTTTACATTTCAAAGTTCTAGTCAGATTCATATCAAATAGAGTAGTTAATCGCTTTATTTCATTTCATTCTATTCTCGACATTGCCAGGGAAGCTGTGGGGATTGATAGTTTCTGAGAAACTATGATTCACTCCTCACTTCTGAGGTAGGATCGAGAATCTTGCCGGTAGATTAGACAAACTGTTTTATTTAGAATAATTCTATAAATCGCACAGGCAAATAACCACACTCGGTTATCTTGTCTGTTTTAAATTATTGTTTAGCTATTATTTCTAGATACGCTTAAAATAGTTTGCTTTCCTTAAAATTGTTAGAATATTTCTTAGAAGAATAAAAGATATATATGTTAGATTTATTTCACGTAGTTAGAATTTGTTTCATTACAGTTAGATTTGCATTTTGTTTCGTATGACAATTACGGGACCTCAAGAGCCCAGGGAATATATATTTGAGCCAATCGTGCCTCAACCAAACCTCGTCACAGCAATAGTTGACATAGACCAAAATCTCAGGATACAAGTATTCCGAGCAACCACAGATTTACAACTGATCAGTTCTCAGTTAAGAGGATTAAACATAGAAGACGACCAAGCACATGCGTTTTGGTCAAGTCAGCCAAACTACAGATTACTCTAGAAAACATCCACATGATCAGAGGCGCTCAAAGAGAACAAACATTCGGGTGTGATCCTCTAGTTCCATGACAGAGAGCTGGAGACACCCTCGTAGATATAGATGCCGACTTAAGAATCCGGGTTGCGAGAACGTCTGTAAGGTATTCTGAGAAGATCGCACAACTATTGGTTCTAAACATAGAAGCTGAGAAAGCATACGATTACTGGATACTAGGGATTAGAATTTGATCTCGCATATGACCATAACAGGACCGCAACAACCAAGAGTCTACGGTTGTGACCCACTGATCCACTGTACCCAACGAATCCACAAGTCAGTTAGATATAAACACTAGCCTACGCACACTAGTATTTCAGTCCACTCCACTTCCACCTATCATCATCGAACAACTGTCCTTACTAGATATAGCGGCTAGCAAAGCTAGGGAATTCTGGACTAGGCCAGAAAATCGTCCGTAGAGCCAATTATATTCATCATCCACTATATGACCTTATCGGGAGATATACACGAAACAATCCCAGGTCATTTTCCACGTATTCCGCAACCCATAGATCGAATCACGCCAGAGCTCGATATTGATTGGAGCCTTGACAGTCATCCTCACTGATCGATCTATCACACCAGTCCAAGTTAGAAGGGCCTTCTTTGCCTTAGATTCGCAAATTCCACTAGTGCGTGTCGAAGACATTAGACTGCCTAACTAGTTTGTCTGCATATTCCATCCCCACCGGCTGTCTCGGCACGACCTCGGGAGGTCGGGTACGCAGAAGAGTTACTTGTTGATTCTCACGCTACTTTGTGCTTTTCGACGTATAGTTACCCCTAATCAAAGCTGGTTTTCCATAATCGACATCGCTAGCACTTTGTTTCACATTCCACCCACCATTTTTTTCTTCATCCATTTTTTTCTATGACTAGATTCATCATTCGTTGTTCTATGTATAATTTATGAGAAGCATCCCTACCTTATCAATACTAGTTCACATGGTACTAACCCATGAGACAAGTGAACATCCTCATGTTCCATGCTAGTTGCCATCCATTCCCAACTAGTCCTTCACCACCTTCTATTCTATCACTAGCCATGGATCCTATCCACCTACTAATATCACTATTGAAGATGAGGAGTTTACATGACTCCTTGGACGAGAACCCCTGTTGTCTTATAGTTTTACCTCTCCCACTCATCCACTCATGACGCCTTGGGTTAGTTGATATAAAACATGGCCATATCTATCCCCTAACTCTCGCACCCATCTCGCATCAGCCCCATCGGGCTCTGTGTGGCCCACATCCACCTTAACCCTAGTTGTTTTGCAGTTATGTTCTATACCTAGCATGACTACCGCATCTATTATCTCTGTGCCACCCATTACATCAAAAATACCTCGACAATCACCCAAAACACAACATTATCCACCCTCATGTCTCACACATACCTATAGCTACATTCCCACCTCCAATGTTGGTGACCCCTATCCCATTTCAGAATGTAGCTATTTCCATTCCACAATCATTAGCCCCTATTGCCACTAGGGTTACCACGACCCTTCCACCCCCATATACATACTACCAATAACTTCTTGTTTCGTCTATTATCCATTCCGGTATGTACCCCTATTTTATTACCTTCTTCTCCATGACCTTACGTGGCAGCCCCATACACTGGAATCTCACCCCATTATATACCCAAAACCAACCTCCTCGCGCTATAGTGGGAATCCACTCATCACAACCCACCAATGACCTAATTAAATATATGATGGATAAGATGTAGACACTTTGGAGGCATCGGTTTCCAGCTCTCACAACACTCTCACCTATAACAAGATTTGCAATGAGCCTAATTATCCATCCATTCCTATCCATTCATACCCTGTGCATTGGGAAATGCCTAAATTCAACCGCATCAATAGTAAGGAAGACCCACAACATCATTTATGATCATTTAAACACGGGCGTTAACTAATAGCTCATGATGATGCCTTACCTTTGACAACTTTTCCCATGTCCCTCACTTTGGACCAACATTACATTAGTATAGTGGGTTACCAAAACACTCCATATTTTCATTCAATCAGTTAGCCCGAGATTTTTTAGATCATTTCTCTATTAATATCACCAAGAGGGTTACCATGACCGATCTATATTCCACACGTCAGTATGAGGATGAATCTATCACGGATTTTGTGCTCGATGGCGCAACTTTGATTAATCAACTTACCTTCCAATCGCCACAAACTGAAATCATCGATCTATTCACATAAGCTTGCGCTTGAGACATATCTCCCTAACCTTGTAGGTCAAAACTTTCCAAACATTCGATGAGGCATTCACTACGGCACGAAAGTAAGAGATTTGGGCCATCAAAGATAAGAAAATCCAATTACAAAATAATAATTCAGCATTCAAGTTGAATGAAACCTCTTCTTCTTCCAAAGCACCACCAATTATTCAAAGGCTAAAGGTACCACTAACGTAGTGGTACTCAAGGCCGACCACTTATATGTCCAATCGGGATATACCCCATCTAATCTATCACCCGTCCAAGCTTTTTGATTCGAGATAAGAGCGGTGAAAATATACCCCAATTAGGGAAACTTACTCTTCTATCTTTGAGAATCTAATCGAGCTAGCGCCATCACCCTTACACCAATAAAACACACACTTTGGTTTTGACCTTGCTAGCCCCATGCCCCGTGGTATAAGGAAAAATATTTTGTAACTATCATTTGAGTGAAGGGTCATAGTGATGGAAAGCGCATCACTTTTAAGAATATTGTCCAAGAAATGCTCGAGAAAGGTGAGTTGATTATGGATAATCCCAATTCCAACCCCTAGCAAAATCTACAAATCTTGAAAAAAACATTTCCCAATCATGCTCCTTCATCCAATCAAACCGGTGAGACATCCACTCATGATACCCATACCCGTGAGGTTCACGCAATCTTTAACGAGATACTTTTTTGCTTCTCAATTACCTCACATTCCTTTCAAAGAGGAAATCCTAGCCCAAAATCCTCCTCCCACATTAGAACCAACCGTCACTATTCTTTCACCAATAGAAGAACACCTTTCATCTCCTACATCACCTACGAAGGAGTCTTCTACTAACATTGAGACCATCTCACCCCTAGCTTCTCCACTTAGAGAACCTTTACCTATCATACCTCTTCAACCCATAGAGAAGCTCCCATTTCCTCCTCCACCCATAGAGGAGTACCCATTACCTCTTTCACCCATGAGGAGCACCCCCTACATCCTCCACCCCCACATAGGAGCACCCATTACCTCCTCCACCCATAAAGGAACACTTATCCGTTCCTCCAATTATAGAGGAACTCCCATCATGTCTTCCACGCAACATAGACCTAGTGGAGATAACTTTTCCCCTTAGCGAGCATTATCCATCAGCTACCCAACATCCAACAGACCTACTTTCAGCTCTCTTACCTACGAAAGTTGAAGCTGGCCGATTCCCCATCTCTATGATGTATTTTATAGGAATTCCCATTAGGTCCTCACCAACTCCACCCACAAATGTGCCTTTCTCACATTCAGCCGATCACTTGGATTATGTGGATAGGGCTTTATTATGGGGGCTCCTCTTACTCCCTGTCTCAACACGAGATGAGAGATCCCTCGATGACACCTCCACTATCTACCCAAACACATTTCCACCCATCAAACCACATATAACCGTACTATCACAACTCCTTCCACGATACTTGTTAGCGTTCAAACCACACCTTTACCCATAACCTGACCTATGCCTAAACCCAAACCCATACCTACAACATTTACCTCCACTAAACCTATTACCAGTTTAGGGGTCACCCACCACCACCTTACTCATCCACCTATTAAATTGGATTTAGCTACATCCTCCAATGTCAATACCACACCAACACCGACACCCAAAGCGAAGAAACAAACCCATTGGCCTCATACCCGACTACACCAGTCACACCCACACTTTTCCTATCTCGCCTTAAGACCTTAGTTTCCCAACATGGTCAAGCACCCTTCACCCATCCATAAACCAATAACATAACAATCTATTCCTTCCTCACAAACATCTAACCTACCTGTGCACACAACATGACTCATACCCGCACCTACAGTTCCTTTACCACCAATACTCTACGATACCTTGCCATTGCTTCACTACCACTACAGCTTCGGTCATTGTCCCTCATACCCCAAACACAACCCATGTCATCTACCTTCATAAGCACCCCATTATCCCGTGGGTAACTCTCCCTCTTCCTCCATCTACTTTTCCTTCTAGACCTCCTACACCCACATCACATTTACCCAAGAAGGTGCAACCTAAAAACAAAACCCCACTACCCCATAACAAGGTAGTCACAACAACCCCACACCCTCCTACCCATCTATCTATTGTACCCCTAACAAAATTAACTCAAACGATACCTCAAACTACACTTGGCACCTAAACCCATAACTCGACCTATTCCGACACTTCCAAAACAATTCCCGATAACCAACCACAGCTACACCCAAACCCACATTCACTTCCCATTGTGATCCACTTGCAAGGTCCTATGCCAAAATTTTAACCAACCTCCTCGAGACTTCTATTATCACATTACCGCCACATCGACCTTATGACCCCCTCAAACCCTAGACAAAGGGGTTTGATGATACCAAAATTTACGCATACCATCATCTGCAGGGCATGATGTGGAGAATTGCAAGACCTTGAAAACCATCCTTATCTAATTGTGTGCACCCAACACCAACTTTGATGACACTAACCTTCTTGACGAAGATCCTACTTCACCAACACCCATTCCCACACTATCCACTCAACAACGACAACCTCCACCCTCACGGCTCCCAGAACCACACACAAAATTTGTAATTAACATGGTTCACATCAAAGAACTTGTCACGCCACCACCCAACTATCATTGTGCTTAACTAACCTCACATGTCTTTTCTCCTCCAATATGTTTTTACCTATCCTATCGTTATACCACTTACCCTACACCTTCTCCATTTGACAACTTCCCTCAAATCAACACAAGTACACATCACAACACATGCACATGGAAGGGTAAATAAAAGGTAGCTAACCCACCAACCAATCCTATACCCAACATACCATCTACCCCCATACCTAAAATAACTATCCACGGCCCCACATACCCCATTTCTAATAGCATCACACATCATACCATGCTAAAACAACTACACCAATATCCCCTCAAAATGTCCCGATACGACCTCATCCAAACCTCTCGAATCCCATCGTCAAGCCCTCATGGAGGTTCTTCAATCTATCAAGGTTTTACCCAATGATCCTACATCCGTAGCCTCTATTATCACACCCCATCATATAGCCTCTCTCACCAAAGTACCACCTTCATCCTCACCTCACATTGTTCACTAAGTGGACCCCCTCGCCTTTTAGAAGCAAAGATCGCGCCATACCAAAATGATGACCGGGCCCAAGCCCCCTTCATCTCTATCCACATTGATCACATATGTGGCACGCCATGTGATGATTGATGGAGGTAATTGCATTAACATCATTTCATCCCATGCATTTTCTCAAATGTGCATACCTAACCATTACATGCACAAACATCTGGTCATGTTGAATTCATTCAATGATGCTATCACCTCCACACTAGGCACTATCATCCTGCACATTCGCGTGGGCCCCCGCACTATTCTAGAATTGTTTTAATTTTTGGAAGGGGAATTCTAATATAACTTGTTACTTGGTAGACCCTAGATCCATTTCATGGGTTGTGTTCCTCTACTTTGCATCATTGTGTAAAGTTTGAACACGAAGGACACACTTATACCATTCCGGTGACCCATCACCTTTCAAAAATGCAACATGCTTTACCGATCAAACAATGTGCTCATACCACATCAAGCCGTCTACTTCCACAACCAATACCACTTCACCTACACCCCCACCTACTAGTACAGCCGTTGCTTTCACCGCACATACCTCCACTATGTCTTCCACTACTATAACCTCCACGGTGACCCATTAGCTGCCCAATCTGTTAACTCCACCTCCGCATCAACCTCTAACACATCATCCATACCAGCTACCTACATACCAACCACTGATCCCTTAGAAGGTGTTTTTCAATGCCTCACTCGGGAGCGTACCACTTATATAGTGTCAACACATTCCTTACTTCGTGCGAGTATGGAAGCCTTGACTAACACCCTTGCTATGACCACCGTATAAGAGAACACCTCCTTTATGGTCCTCCTCATCTTTGTACTAGTCTCACCTATGGGGGACTTGATACTACCACCTACACACCTGAACCACCATCACAACCACACCCATTTTCCACTGACTTCCAATCACTTACCAATCGCCGTTTTTCCCACACCTTCCTGCACCATTGTGTGTGGAAGGGTTTTTTTTTGGCTTTTACGAGCAAGGCCACCATACCATTATTCCATGTACCACCCATAAACATAATGACTAGAGTGGTATCGGCTTCCCTAAACCTCCTACTAAATAGGCCCATTGAACTCATTGCAGACCCTAGCCCTTTTCCACCTTCATCACCACCCTCACCGATGGAGTCGATGGATCCTGAATCTATCCCTCCTAAAAAAAAATTCATAAACACCATTTCCTTGGGGCCTTTGACTTATCAACGTGAAGGCGAGGCCCCTTCCACTCTCCCATTCCTATATCCTAAGATGATTGGCAACGACACACCTACCATTAATGTCATTCAATGTTAGGATGATGAATCCATACTCACTTACCTTGAGTGCAGAACACTCATATATTCATTAGTCATTACCTTTCGAGATGCAAACCACGTTGAATGAATCAACTATCGAGATCAACATTCATACTCAGGATGACCCATACATCCTAAAGATGGGACAATCTTTAGATGTTGCTGATCAAGAAGCCATCACTTCTTTTCTCTAAGATCATAACCACGCTTTGCGTTTGGTCTTACATGACATGCCCAGTATTGACCCCACCATAGTGGTCAACAATATTGTAACTGTTCCCTATGCCAAACCTATTAGACAAAAGCTGTGGAAAATGCACCCTCACATTGCTCTTCTCGTCAAAGAAGAACTTGATTGCCTTCTTTCTATTTCCTTCATCCTTCCCATTGATTATCCTTGTTGAATTTCTAACATTTTCCCTGTTACTAAGGCAACATGGGCACTCCGCATTTACACTAACTTCCAATACCTCAACCCCCTTGGCCAAAAGACAACTTTCCCTTACCCAGTATTGATCAATTGGTTGACCTTACCACTGGTCACGAGATGCTCTCACTCATGGATGGTTTCTCAGGTTATAACCAAATTTTGCTTGCCCTAGAAGATTAGCACAAGACCGCATTCATTACCCCTTGGGGAACCTTTTTCTATTGAGTCATGCCTTTTGGCCTTAAAAATGCTGGTGCTACATATCAGTGTGCTATGACTTACATCTTCCATGATATCATGCATCACATATTGGAATATTACAGTGGATGATCTCTTGGCCAAATCTAAACATCGTGTCAAGCACCTCGCTATCCTCAAAACCATCTTTGACCGCCTCATTAAATATTACATCCACCTTCAACCTAAAAAGTGCATCTTCGTAGTTCTCTCAGGAAAACTCCTGGGATTTATTATTTCCCTCCATGGTATAGAAGTTGACCCTACTAAATTCAAGGTCATTCTAGAAATGCCTCC
The DNA here is from genome assembly GCA_018340775.1 of Taxus wallichiana var. yunnanensis. Lineage (NCBI taxonomy): Eukaryota > Viridiplantae > Streptophyta > Pinopsida > Cupressales > Taxaceae > Taxus > Taxus wallichiana. The sequence continues at coordinate 604,077,508 of CM031244.1, forward strand.
ACCCACTAACTTCACACAAATCCGTAGCTCTACAAGGTAAATTACGGTCCATTCACCATTTCATTTAGAACTATCTCGATAGGTGTCAACCATTTCATCATCTGCTTGGGAAATATGTCTACTTTAAATGGGATGATGATCTACATAAAGCTTTTCGGGCTCTAAAAGAATACCTTCTCCAACCACACATACTCATTCCACCAAAAGGTGATCAACATTTTTACCTATACATATCAGCTACTGATCATTCCTTGGGAGCCATGCTCGCTCATCGTGATGAACAACATAGGGAGTAGGTGGTTTATTACATAAGATGTACTCTTTTGGATTATGAAACCTGATACAACCATCCAGAAAATTTTTTCTTAGCCTTAGTTTTCGACACAACCAAACTCCATTATTACCTACTCAACCACAAAACCTATATTATGACCAACACCGACACTTTACACTTCATGTACGCCAAACCTTATCAAAATCAGCATGTCGCGTGATGGCTTATGCTTTTAGCTTATCTTGACCTCGAATTCATTCACCAAAAGTCCATTAAGGGCCAAGATATCACCAACCAACCGGTGATGCACCTATTTCGATGACCAACCCTCTAATTTTGAATTTCCTAATGAGTCAATTGCTATACTTTCCTAGACGAACCCCCTTACCAAATGACACTATACTTTGATGGTTTCGAGTGTCAAAGCATGGGGGCGGGGCTGGTGTTATCCTCATTACTCTAGATGGAGAACTCGTGATTTTGTCTTTCAAACTAGACTTGGAATGCACCAATAATATTGTTGAGTATGAAGCGCTCGTACTAGGTCTCCAGACTACCTATGCCTTAGATGTCAAATAAATCCACATCTTTGGTGATTCAAAATTGGTCATAAACCAAGTTAATGGTATGTACCAATTTCGTAATGAGATACTTCAGAAGTATAAACATCATGTAGACATATTGTTGACTACCTATGATCGTTATACCCTTCAAACCATCCCACGTTTAACCAATGATTTGCAGATACCATGGCTCGCTTAGCTTCCCAAATACCCACTTCCCTGGTTTGATTCAAAAATATTTATCACCATACAATGCCTCCATTCACCTTCTTATTTACCTCATGATGTTTACTCAATTAGAAATAACATCCCTAAGCCGAGTGACGTTTGGTATAAACAATACTCCAATTACCTTTCCTTCTCCATATTACCTCCTAATCTCACTCATAATAGACAACGCGCCTTCGTTAAAAGGTCTTCCATTTTCGTTATCCTGGGGGACTCCTCTATAAGTGTGGATTTGATGGTATTCTCTTACGATGCCTCACAAGTGCTGATATTCCTTATACCATTAAGGAGGTTCATGATGGCATATGTGGACATCACATTAGTGGCCTTCTTATTGCTAAGCATATTCTTCGCCTAGATTACACTGACCGAATCTTAACCATGATTGTTGTGACTATGTCAAATCTTTGTGTGAAATATCAACAACATACCAACCTTAATCATACACCTAGTCATGTCTTAGAGGTTTTCGTGACCTTTGGCCCTTCTCTCAATGGGGTTTGGATCTTTTGAAGAAATCAATCCTCATTCTTCCCAACATCATCAATGGATCATAACCACTACCGAATACTACACAAAATTTGTGGAAGCCATACCACTCATCTCCATGAAAGCCAAGAAAATATGTGAGTTCATTAACAATCACATCATTTGTCACTTTTATGTCCTCATCGCCTCATCATCACCGATAAAAGAAAACTATTAAAAAAAAACACTTGCAAAAACTTTGCGATGCCTTCGAATTCGGTTTAGTTTCTCCTCACCTTATTACCCAAAACCAATGGCCAAGTTAAATACACTAACAAAACCCTCAATAAAATTCTCATGAAAGTGGTTGACGATATCGGGAAGGATTTCCATACGCACATTCCTTTTATCCTATGGGCATACCGCACTAGTATTCACACTTCCACTATGGCTACACCCTTTTCACCTGGTCTATGGTACCAAAGTTGTTCTCGCCTCTCGAAGTCCAGATCCCCTCACTCCTCATTTCTCTCCATGATGTGCATACTGATGATGACTTTCATCGGGACCGCTTAGCACAACTAGAGTTACTAGATGAACATCGTCTTAACGCTCTGGTCACCTTTAATTTTACTAACAACATATCAAACATGCTTATAATAAACATGTTCATGAACGAATTTTCCAAGTCGGTGACCTTGTCTTGAAATAAAATCAACCCATAACCAAAGCAAAAAAAGTAAATGGGAAAATTCACTCATAATTGGCTTGGACCATACATCATAACTCATATCTATAGATTGGGTGCCTATTGTTTTTCCTCGCTTGAGGGTAAACCCGAACTGAGCCCCTTAACAAATTGCATCTTCAACCATTCTATTGTTGACTCATCCTACCTCACCCTTCATCTCTCTCCATGTTCATCCCTTAAGTGCTATCCACTCCATCCATCTCCCTAATGATTAAAGAAGAATTATGTGAGTACTGTCACTTGTTATCTTCTCTTGAATATGTGTACGTGGCACTACACATAGCATGATTCTCATGGATACTATTTGTCTACCTTTAGATGAGATCCCTTGGTCATTCCACCTTGCCTTTTGAACAAGAGTCCTATCCTTCACCTTGGTCTTGTCCATGATTTCAAATATCTCCAATGGGACCAAACTCCTTAAGTCACACTTCTAATAAAAATATGACTCCCTCAAAAGGACATCTTCCTCTTGACCAAATTATTACTAACTTGACTCGATCCATGCCTCAACCAACCTAACTCAATCTATGCCTATAACCTGACTCACTCCTAAACCAACTCCGACTCGATCCATGCCTAAACTAACTTGACTTGATCCATGCCTAAACTGACCTAACTTGATCCATGCATAAACCAACTTTCGACTATGTCATGTGTAACTCACCTAATCCATTCATATCATAACTAAAGTAAAATAAAATACACATCACAACACATAATCATCTAAACGTCATACATCTCATAATATAAATACCATTGTATCACAATAATGTACACTCATCTCAAACATACATGGGTCTCTCATACATCATCGGCTCATAGACCGTTATCCAATACAAAAATATATTCAGCTTGCGCAGGTCGGGATCGTGCACAAAAAAATCATGACACATACAAAATATCTTGGCTCATGAGATCAAGATCATGTACAAGAAAACTCATATCCAAAATATCTTAGGTACTGACCGGTCTCATATATAATCCATACAAAATGACTCAACACGTAGACCTATCCATAGTAAGTCAATCATCTCCCCATCTCGATGTCGGGAATGCTCACTATGACAGTGTCTCTCCCAACCCCCTCTGTTGCACCTGTTTGGTGCCCAACACTTGCCTCACCTCTTGCTGATGGCCCCTCACCGGGCTGGCCTCTCGCACACTAGAGGCCTCACCATGGCCCTATCCTTGGGCTCGCTGGCCCCTTTAATCTCACCACCTGTGAGTGCAGGATTTAGTCCTCTCTCCTGGAGGCTCGATGTGCTGTGTACTCAGCATAAGAGGGAACATCTAGCTGGTAGATAACAAATGATCCTAATAATATTTTGCCTCTAATAGGGCATCCCTAAATATGGGTGTGGTGGGTGTCTGTGGAGGTGCCATAGGTCTTGCTACCTGCGTGGGTACCTGTACAAGGAGACCCTATCCCTGAACCTATGCTAAGCCCTGTGCTAGTACTAGAACCTGACTCGGCCCTGCAATCTATTCATATGCCTATATCTCGGGCTGCAGGTAGTAATCTATGCCTATGGTGTTGTCAACTACCACTCGTAGACTTGTAACTCCGACCTGCTATTTTGTGACTAACTAGCCTCAGTAAATCTAGTACCTACACCTATATGGTGGCTATCTACTCTACATCACTACCTACCTCCTCTCCATGTCCATCTCCTCCTACCTCTACCTATGTAGGTACCTATCCCTACCCTTTCTAAACCTTTAACATTGTTATCGGGCTCGTAATATGGTAACTTGTGCCTCTAAACCTATGAGCTTCCCTGCATGATCCCAAGCGCATCACCAAAGTAGCCACCTACCCTTGTAGGGCATCTCTCTGAACTGTGATGGTGGCTAAGTCTGGCTACCTTGGCCTCAATGGTACGAATCTCACTGCATTCGCCCACCACTATCTCAGTATCCATCTCTGCAACCCCAGGACATCATCAATCTATGTATCTCTTTGGTTAATCCTCCTATCTGGGTCGTCTTGTGGGTCATGGTGGAGACATAGGCCTCTCCACATCATCTCTCTGTGATTTATAGGAAGGGTGGTGGTACATCCTAGACTAACCCGAAGGCGGTGCCTAAACCACTCTACGGGTATTTTCTCATGCTCTCCCACTCTCGTCCCTCTATCCAAAGATAAATTTGTATCCCATCTAGCTCGTGGCCATCTGTCTCGTATGGGAAGCCACATATGGCCTCCAAATGATGTCCACCCGCATAACACCTCTAGAAAAATCTTATAGTAAGCTACACCATGAGTAACACTAGCACCTCGGGCCTCTCCAATGGCTGGTACCCACCGCATGTACCCAACTCTCAAAAATCTCTATGGGAATGCATCTTCCTGGGACATCCCCACTGGTTGAACACAAACAATGTGCTCATAAGCCTAGTAATGTAGTAGTATGATGCAACAGATGATGAACCTCCACAGTCACCCATAGACCTATAGATCTCTATATACCTATGTCAGCAATGTAGGTTCCCATGCAAACCATGTCTCGATGTATCACCATGTCATGAAGGACTCCCATCAGTGACCTCGGGAATCTCCCACCCTCTTGCATCTGGCAGTGCGTAGCAGCACACTGCCTCCATCAACAATACCACTAATCTCATCTCCTCAAGATGAGCTCTATACATCGCTCCATAGCTCATGTTAGCACTATGGAAAGTTAGTTCTTCTATACTCTCACCAAAAATAGGTGCTAATAGATCCTTAGACATCTCTAAGGAGAGAGAATAAACCTAGGCCCCCAATATGGGCAACCGCAGGATCCTGTAGACATCCTCCAGGGTGATCGTCATCTCACCCGTCGGCATGCGGAAGGAATTGGTTTCCGAGCCCCATCTATCGATGAGGGCAACCATCAGACTCACCTCCCAGACTACATGCCAGTAGCACCTCGCCCTTATTAACCCTACTTCTACAACAAACTACCACTCCTCCTGCGTTGTGCTCGGACGTACTATCAATAATAAGGGTGGCACCGGCCCTTAACCGCAGCTCATCTTGGGCCTACATCCCACAAGAACAATGTATTAGTATACCTATCCAAATTACCCTATTTTCACCCCACATCCCGGACCTAATCTCTAAGCCAACCTACCCAAACTCATCTACACTACCTATCTACCCTAACCCTCACCCAAACCTACCCAAACCTATCTACCCTACCTATCTACCCTAACCCTCACCCAAACCTACCCAAACCCATCTACCCTACCTATCTACCCTAACCCCCACCCAAACCCATCCACCCGAAACTATCTACCCTACCCCTCAACCAAGCCACCCTCAACCCTTCCTGTCTCCCTTAACCCTTTTCCCTCTCACATGACCGACCCCGGTTTTCCCCTAACCGACCATGGTCTCCCCTTGACTAACATCGGTCACTGTTCTTGTGACCGATACTAGTCACTACCCACCAACGTCAGCCACAAGTCAACTGATATCAGTCATTGTTGTGCCACCCACCACGACTTCCCAACCCTACTTTTTCCCTCCCTACTCATTCTACCCACCCAACTCACTCCTTACACCCCTAAATATCCCTCTATTACCTTCTTTCTCTACACCCTACCCTTCCCCATTCCCTTTTCCCTCTCTTTTTCCTGTTTTGAAATTCTTCCCCCAAACCCCCATTTTTCATACTTTCTATATTTTACATCAAATTTACCAAACAATGAATCAAAAGGTTTGGAACTTACCGCATCCCACTACCGCCATCATGGTGGAACCTCCGGCCTCCATACCGCTCCTCCCGATCCCTCTCCAGCCTCCACCATCCTCAAATGACCTCTCACTCTCCCAACCAATCACCTCGCTCGATCCAATCTCACGGCCCCACCTCTTGCCCAATCAATCTCACCTATGTGGCTCACCAACCAATCTCTTTGTTGTACTCTTTTGTCATCTTCCTCTTTTCTCTCTTCTTGTCCTTTTCTTCTTTTTACAATGCAAAAATTAATTTTCACACTGCGGGTTTTCCACTTTTTATAACCCACCCGACTCAACCGACATCGGTTTCCCCTTGACCGACATCGGTCGTATGCCCTCGTTCACCGACATCGGTTCCCATAGACCATCATCAGTTTATACCAACCAATGTTGGTAACCCTACATAGTCATTGCCCTCACATTTACCTAATTTTCCTTAACTCCCCCTTCTTTTACCTCCCCTACACCTACCAAGACCACTTTAACTTCACCTCTCCTCCCCTCTTCACCTTCTTCAACCTCACCTTGTAAGCCGATATTGACACCTACCTCGGCCTTACCCATGTTGTGACCTATCTACTTGGACCCAGAAAACTGTTTGTGACCTTTGAACCAATGTGCTCGTTATACCTTGCAACATTGTTACCTGTGTTGATTGACCTAATGACCTTACCTAGTCTATTGTCATGTTGTCTATCTTGACCCTACCTTTGGTGTCTTGGAACATACCTAAACATTCTTGCACCTAACCTACGTTGTTTTTCTTAACCTTATCCTATACCTTGGACACCAGATACACTTCACTCTTGTGCTGGATAAACTTATCGACCTTAGACGATGTAGAGTTTGCTTGCTCTTCAACCCAATCATGTGCTGCAATTTATATGTGTGCGTGAATTTGTATATTGCTACCTTTAACCCTGACCCATTACCTAGATTTCCCGAGTAGACCTTTCACCCTTTTTCCCTGCCCCCACTTGCCTTTTCCTCACATTTACCTTTTATCAAACCACTCACCGCTTCAGCCTGCTACCTTGTCAGTTCCTAGTTTGAGGGGGATCACCTTCACCCACACATGGGGCAACCACATCTTATTTTTATTAGCATTGCTTCGATACAAGCTACACAACAAAAAGGGAAAAATGTAGACACTAAAATTAGGTCACACTCCCCTTTCATCCCTTGACATATAAACACCCTTTATTACATTTACCTAGCCATGACCCCCTTCACCCCACTAATATTAATTTAATTAAACTAATGTTTTATCCTCACTATATTTATTATTTAAATAATATCTACACATACAATTCACTTAGATATGTCATCAAGCTAACTCAACCTAAGACCTATTCTTAGCAAGTTACCATAACTAACTAAGACTTACCCAAACCCTAAAAATCAATGCCTACCTTCCCTCTAACCATATCCCTGCATGCTCATAAGAGGCTCGAGTCTAATCCATGGGATAACGACACGAAATCAAAGGATATCAGAGGATCTCCTAAGTTTAGTAAACCTAGGAAATCCTCCTGACCGACGTCAGTTACCCCTAATCGTCACCGGTTAAGACGGACCACCATCGGTTACCCCTTTTAACCCAAAATAACCTTATTCTCAAGGTTAGAACTTGGAACTTTGAACTTGGAAGCAAGAAATTTGATGAACAAGAAAAAATCTCAAAGAGATAACGCATCTTCAGAGAGTCAATTCCAGCAAGAACTCACATCCAAGGAAGGAGGTTGAGCATCTTCTCTTACATAGCTAGCCCAGCCACATTCTGATCTATCCAAGCAAATAGGAGTGTGCATGCAGCCCATGTAGAAGATTTTCTTCAGTTGGTGATCACTTGTAGCCTTCAAACACATCATCAACACCTCCATCCTTCACACAAAAACCTTCAGAACAAAATCCAAGTAAGTACAACATCGTACTTTCGGTTATTTCATTTCATCATTATTTTATCATCCATTATTTATTTTTCTCCCTATAGACCTTCTCCAACATTTTCACCTCCATAGACTCATTAAAACCTTACAAAATCCTATTCCAATCACCCAATACCTCGTCTTGACCCACCAAATCCTTTGTATAATCACAAAGGAGACCAAAACCTCGTTATGTGACATTTCTAGATCTCACAAGAATCGCTACCTGCAGTTAAACCTAACCAAAGTTGGTCACCCCGACCAACGCCGGTCTCTGTGTTTACCCACATAGCCTTAAAAAGACCTACCCACCTAATTTTACCTCACCCTCACTCACCTGTGACCTACCCAAGACCTTTATCGACTGTAGAGATCCGAACCAATCATTTGACCTTTGGATTCTATTCTAGCTTAGCCTGTTAGATTAGATCTATTTTCTTATTGTGTTTTAAGTGAGATACCTAAATAATTTTAAAATAAAAATAGGATTTACTTTGTTTACAGCATTAATTTTTTTAAATAGTGGATCGACAGAAATCTAGGAAGTATCACACTTCCTCGGGTTTAGCTCACGTGAGGCGAGTTCATCGCCCATATTGTTTAATTATTTCTGGTGGTCTTGCTTTCATTACAGGTAGTTCCTCTTAGCCAAAAGGAATCTCTCATGGTCATTTGTGGATTTAGAAGTCATATGTGCATAACAACCCATCAACCAACATTTGAATAGGTATTCCTCCTATGCCCGTTACCCTATCTATTTCATCAATGATTCAAGGAAACAATCTAAGAAAAAGGTGAAACACTTGGTATGTGTGTCATGTCACTCCTTCCTTTGATCTTGTATTATTTATGTCTATTGAAGTGCTTCCATTCTCAACTCATCTAATTCATTGAGTTGAATAATTCTTTCCTTTTGTGTTGTATCCAACTCAATACCCACTTTAGCTATTGTCCTCAATGTTTGTAGTTCAAATTACATAGGTAACAAGGGCTTTTTCCCATACAATAACTCATATGGTGAACACCCTAATGTACTCTTCCAAGTTGTATTATATGCCCAAACAACCTCAAGTAGTATCTTTACCCAATCTCTTCTTCTTTATTAAATTGTTTTAGTAAGGATGTTTTCCAATTCTCTATTTTTACTTCTTCTTATCCATTTGGTTGTGGGTGATAAGGAGATGACTTCCTATGATTGATCGATAGTACATTCTAAAGGCCTAGATCATATTAGACATGAACTGTGGCCCTTGATCTGAAATTATACTCCTTGGTGCCCCAAACTTTATCATAATTTTGTGCCAAAGGAAATCAAGAATCGCTTCTTCAATGGTGTTTGTTAAAGCTCGCACCTCTTCCCACTTTGTCACATAATCAGTGAGACACAAGAGGACTAAAGGGACGTAAAATCTTTAGGAAACTAAACATGGGGGCATAAATCTTACTAAAATCCTTAATAAAATTCCTATAGTATCCGGCATGCCCTAAAAATGACATGATATCGTGGGGTTTAGTGAATAGGAAAATATTAAATAATCCTAATTTTGTCTTGGTCAACTCGAATTCCTCTTTTTGAAATGTGGTGTCCTGATATGATCCCCTCATCAATCATCATTAAACATTTCTCATGGCTAAGAAAAAAATGGTGTTCCTCACATCTTGTTAGTACTCTATCCAAATTTTTCAAGCATCATCAATGTGTTTCCATGTACAAACAAATTCATCCATGTATACCTATACACAATCATTCGTTGGGTCTACAAAATTTCTAATACAACTCTCAGAAGGTTGTTGGAGCATTACATAGTCCAAATGGCAATACCCTATAGGAAAAGGTACCCCATGGACAAGTAAATGTAGTTTTATCTTGATCCTCAACAACAAATCTTATTTGATTATATCCACTAAAGCCATCTAGGAAGGAAAAATATTGTTTACCTACAAGGTTGTCCAAAACTTGATCTATGAATGGTAAGGGAAAATAATCTCTCAGTGTGGCTTTGTTGAGCTCCCTATAATCAATACAAATTCTCCATTTTCGGTTCCTTTTAGGTACAATTACAAGAGGAGACACCCACCGACTATCTATGATAGGGTTGTAGACACCAAAATTGGGTCACAATCCCCTTGACCCCTTGTTAAATAATCAACTTGAACACACTCACCTAACCATGGCCCATTGTACCCCACAATAATATTAATTTAATTAATCCATGTCCTCACAATATTTATTATTTAATTATCCTAATTAAGATAATTCCCACCCCACCACCTCACCTACACACCTCACCTAACCACCTCAGCCTAAGTCTATTCTTATTATGTTTTCATAACTAACTAAGACCTGTAGACACCTAAAATATGCTTACACTTAGCATTTCCTCTAATTCAACCGATTGATGACACTTTGTTGATTAACCCTTATTTGCTCCATTCTTAGATGCCCATTTATGACACCTTCTTGGTCGTATTCTTCCCATATTCAGCTTACTTGGATAATATCTCTCTTATTAGCTAAACATTCCTCCTTTTGACCATTCAGAACCTCCCTATTTCTCTCTAGACCACTTCTATTGGATTTGTAGGCTATCTATCGGTCGAGAATTGATTATCCAGGACCCCTACCAACCCTCAATGAGTCTCTAATCACTTTCTAATCAAATTGTTATCCAAAATAAGCCCCAAGCTTTTTTTGGCCGACTCCTCCTTCTTCTCCTTTACTGGAAATTAAATGAATTTTTGGCATGCTATAGGTACTCAAAAGATTCTTAAAATGATATCATCAGATAGGATTTTTCCTCACCTTTCCAGAAAGGTAAAATTTTCCTCCTAACTCCTTGTATTTCTCAAGTTATGGCTCAACGGAGTTTTTTGGGGAAAATTTCCTTCACAGCACGCGACCAATAGGAATGTGCCACATGGCAAGTGGAGGTTAGGACATTAGAGGCGAGTTGAAAATTTTACCAAAGGGATCAACGGGGGGAGGAAGGAATATTTTTTTCCGAAGGCCCACGAACTAATAGGAATGTGCCACGTGGTAGTGGAGGTCGGGGGCATGGAGTAAACTTTGGATTTTTACCAAAGAAGCCGGAGGGAGAAAGGGAATAAAAAGGCCCAAAGGCCCGCATGAGACCAATAGGAGGTTGCCATGTGTCCAGTCAGTGGCAGAGGATGGGGGCATGGGGAGAATTGGGAATTTTTGCCAAAATTGTAAAATGTGCAAAGGAAAAATTAGAAGTGCATCCCCACCAACCAATCAGAAGGTGACACGTGTCACCAAGATAGCGGAGCCCGGGAAAAGTTGGGAAGTTTTTCCAATGGAAAATCAAAGTGGTGAAAGGTAGGTTTGGGCCCATGATCCCATTAACCAATCAGAGAGTGCCACGTGGCAGTGGGTGGTAGGGCATGGGATTTTTGGGAAAAATTTTCCAAATTCAAAAAGGGAAAATTTTAAAGTTTCGGCCCACCAATCCATTTTTGCCCTATTTTTTCCCTAAATCTTCAGAGGGGCATAACTTTTGATCCAGAGCTCAGATTTTTACATTCTTGGTGTCATTGGAAATATGGTAAAATTATCTACATGATGGAGGGTTCAATTTTGTATTTTGATGGAGATTTGTTAGAGAAAAATGGAGAAATGTCCCTGGCATGCAAAAAATGTAGAAATGGTTCCCAACCACCAAATTTAATGAAGTATGGGTTGTTTTTGGATCTGCAGAGCAATGTACTTTGAAGTATGGGATTTTTCATGGGAACCCATCATTTTTAGGCTAATTAGAAGGATTTTTCGGTGGTTGGAGTTGCAAATAAAGTTTTCTCTCATTTTTGCACTTTTCTCCATTCTACCTCGTCATAAAAGCCAGTTTTGGCTCATTTGTAAAGGTTGTTCATCTTTTCTGCTTTTCCCTCCCTTATTTTCTTCCCCAGGGTTGAAAATGGAGTTTGAAACTCCTCCCCGATTTGTTATTGTATTTTTGCCTTTTAGCATTAAAATGATGTTCTGTGTAAACTTCTGGAGCAACAAAAAATGTGTTTTATGATACATCTATCCATCCCTGCTCATTTTTTTACTTGTTTTCTTCTTACATCTCTTCATCACAGGTATTTTTGCATGTTTGAATGTTTATTATAGGTTTGGAGCTATGTTCAAGGATTTTGGAACATTTTCTAGGTGAAATCTATTCTTGGGCTTGTAATGCATCTGTTCATCCTTCCCATTTCTCACCTCTTCTTGTTTCATGGTAATTTTGATAGATGTTCAACATTTTCCTTCTCTAGTGTATCACCATTTTAGTGTAGGCTTATGTTTTTCCTCTTTTCTCTCTCCCCTATCTCCTTGGAAGTTAGATTAGAATTATATTAGCTTGCCTACACTAGAATAGCTTATGGCAGGTAGTTTAGGAAGATGAACCAACCTTCTCTCGGAGATCTTTCCCCATTTGTAAAGGTCCCACACTTTGGGAAGGATTAATGTTTTACATTCACACCAAATGACATTGCCTTAGAAAATCAGATCCACAAGTCATTTTTGGGGTTATGTGAATTTTACCTAATAGTTTTGGCACACCCGATGGGACCTTAGATGTCTTTCACCTTATCTTAGACAGGTTGGTGTGTTCCTATTAAGCATTCAGCCTTCTCGAGGCATATTCAAAAACACATCTGGTGACTCCATCCGATCAGCAACCCATTTCTGAAGTTGCAGACCCTCTTTCCATTCATTTTCATTCATTTTCCATTCATTATTCTTTCCATCTCTTTCATTCTTTTCCATTCCATGAAGTTGTGCAATCATGACTTCATTTCCATCATGGAATTCACATTTACAACAGCAAGTATATTCCACCTCCAACATGTTTTACAAATCCTCCAAATCAACATTTTGATCAAATTCAAGGTCAACATGCTTACCCATATGAGCAATACCAAAATTAGTTTGGTTGTGAAGCACATCAAGAGCAAGGGTACGCATGTAATGAAGACAATCAAATGGAAGATGTTGATTTTGTGGAGAAAATCCAAAAGATGGAGGTAAAGATGGTGCAATCTAGGGCTCAAGCATAAATGAAAGCATTCAGAATCAGTTTTGGAGCACCTTGTCCATGGGTGAGACCTTTTCCAAGGCATTACAGCCCTCAAGAGAAGCTTGACTTCATGATTACAACACTACCATTTCTTACAAAATGGATGAAGGAATAGAGGTGTATGAGAGGAATATTAAGAAACCTTGTCAATGGGTAAGCACACCATCTCATGCCTTTCATTTTCATCTTTCCCAAGCTGTTTCATCTCAGCAAAGTGTCACGTTTTAAACTCTCCATCTATTCTCCCAAATGTTGAATCCATTTCTCCATTCCCTAGTCTTCCACCCCATCTCAATTCTTTTTCCTCTTCCCTTCCAAATATTCATCTCCTCCACAAAAGCCAATAGAAATACCCTCTCCTCCAAAGAAAAAGGAGTTCTACCTCCTCCACCACCAAAAACAAATGCAAAATTGGTTGAACTCCAATCTCTCTCTCCTCTTGCATTCCCATTTCCATGTGGGGAAGAAGAAATTGCAAAAATCAGTCATGAAGGACAGCAAGAACAAGAGCCAAGAAAAGAAAGAATGATTAAGAGCTTAGTGAGTTTGGATCTTAAATATGGAATTGAGAAGATCCCTTTGTTGATGAAGCCTACAGAGGAGGCCAGAGTTGAAGAACAAATGGTGGTTAGGACTGATTTTGTTGCAGTAGAAGAAGAGAAAAAGGAAGAAGCAGATCAGCAATCAATTTGCTCAGAATGTAGTGTCCATGTTGGCACTCTATTTGAAGGAAATTTTGATCCAATTCAAGTTGCACAATCAACCATAGAAGAAGAAGATCTTGCAGCCCCAACTTGTCCTCTAGAGTAGCAAATTGAAGAGTTTGATTTGAAAACTTCATGCTAGAGGGAGAGTTTAATCAAGAGCAAGATTGTCTTCAAGCTGTGGAGGAAGAAAAACCAGCTCCAAATCCCATTGAAGAGGAGAAAATGGATGAGATCAAGTCATTTTTTACAACAACAGAAGAAGGAAGCATTATTGATACATTTTTGCTTTCATTTGAAGGGGCTGATTTGATTGATGAAGCCATTATGGAGGTGAACAAAACAGGTCCAAATTGTGAGCAAGAGGCACAAGAAATTTCATGTTTCTCTCCCACTTCATCTCTCCAAAAATCTGATTTTTTGGATGAGTTTGAATTGACAAGTTTCATGTTTAAAAATGAAACTACACATGGTGAAGAAAATGCAGATTTGGAGGCCACCATACAAGAAGGAGAGACCTTGCAGCAATAGGACATTGAAGAGTTTGATTTTCCATCAGACTTAGAAGAATGTTTGGATGAAGAGCCAACTGAAACTACAATATTTTCTTCTTCACCATTCGTTCTCCAACATCAAGAGCCTGCTACCACAAAGGAGAACATTGAAAAACAGTAGCCTGTGTTTTGTGACAGCTCTTTGGAACCAATGTTGGAAGATATTAATCTTCCATGTTCTTCACTAGAAAAGGAAGGAAAATAGTAGAAGAACTTCATCACTTCTTCCACACCATCCATTCAAGAAGGTCTACAAGAAGACTCTATTTTTGGAGTTAAATTTCAGAGTTATGGGCATATCAAATGGACTAGACCTTGCCCAATAAGGTATTTGGCTTCATTGGAGCCAAAGGAGAAGCCACAACCAGTCATACTTGCTTCTAAGCATGAGGATGAGCTACAAAGTACCAAGGATCAGTTGTCATACCTCTTCAATCCAAATGCAGAGCAAATAAAAGAGGTATTGGATTTGTTTTCAGTTGACACCTTGCTGATTTGGGTAGAAGACCAGCTTCTTGTTGATTTTCCACTCATCCAAGCAGCCATGATCAGATCCAAATCAATTGCATGGCTGCCCATTTTGAAGAAAGGAAGCTATTTTGCACAACCAGTTGCAGGGTTTGTTTATCTTTCCTTTTCTTCCAGTTAGAGTAGTGTAGGTAGGTTTGCTTTCAGTAGAAGAAGTGCTTATGCACACTTTGCATGCCCCATTTGGAGCATGTATGATTTTCATTTTTGTACATAGTTTTTGGTGCTGCTAGTTTTTCTCTTGCACAGTTCATTTCAATGGCATTTTGGTGAAAACAACTCCAAGTTCAGTGGGCTTCAAGTGGCTTAGAAGGAAGTTTTGAAAGTTCAAATCAGTTTCAGAGGCTACTCTGCTCATGACTCCATGCCCAATGGATGCTTCAAAGGCTATTGATCATTCATCTAGTAGGCGAGATGACCTCTCTCGAGTTTCAAATTGTTATCCAAAATAAGCCCCATGCTTATTTTTGGCTAACTCCTCCTTCTCCTTTTCGGCACTTAAATGAATTTTTGGCATGCTTCGGTACTCAACAGATTCTTGAAATGATCTCATCAGATAGGATTTTTCCTCACCTTTCCAGAAAGGTAAAATTTTCCTCCTAACTCCTTGTATTTCTCAAGTTATGGCTCAAGTGGATATTTTTGGGGAAAATTTTCCTCGACAAGCCCACGACCAATAGGAATGTGCCACGTGGCAATGGAGGTTGGGATAGTGGAGGTGAGTTGGAAAATTTTCCAAAGGGATCGGTAGGGGAAAAAGGAAAAAAATTCCTAAAGGACCGTGAACTAATAGGAATATGCCACGTGGCATTGGAGGTTGGGGGCACGGAGTAAACTTTGGCTTTTCGCCAAAGAAGTCATAGGGAGAAAGGGAAAAAGAGGCCCAAAGGCCCATGGACCAATAGGAGGCTGCCATGTGCCTAGTCAGTGGTAGAGGTTGGGGGTGTGGGGAGAATTGGGAATTTTTGCCAAAATTACAAAATGTGCAAAGGAAAAATTGGAAGTGCATCCCCACCAACCAATCGAGGAGGGTGACACGTATCACTGGGACAACAGAGCATGGGGAAAAGTTGGGAAATTTTCCTAATGGAAAATCAAAGTGGCAAAAGGAATGTTTGGGCCCATGATCCTATCAACCAATTGGAGAGTTCCATGTGGCAAAGGCAAGGGCAAGGCGTGAGGTTTATTGGGAAAATTTTAAAGTTTCAACCCATCAATCCATTTTTTTCCCTATTTTTACCCTAAATCTTCGTAGGGGCATAACTTTTGATACAGAGCTCAAATTTTTGTGTTCTTGGTGTCATTGGAAAGCTGGTAAAATTATCTATATGATGGAAAGTTCAATTTTTATTTTGATGGAGATTTACTAGATAAAAATGGAGAAAAGTCCCTAGCATGCAAAAAAAAATAGAAATGGTTCCTAACCACCAAATTTAATGAAGTATGGGTCGTTTTTGGATCTGCAAAGCAATGTACATAAAAGTATGGGATTTTTCACGGGAAAAATCATTTTTTAGGCTAATTAGAAGGATTTTTAGTGGTTGGAGTTGTAAATCAAAATTTCCCATGTTTTTGCACTTTTCTCCATTCTGCCTCGTGATAAAAGCTAGTTTTGGCTCATTTGTAAAGGTTGTTCATCTTTTCTACTCTACCCTCCCTTCTTTTCTTCCCCAGGGTTGAAAATGGAGTTTAAACCTCCTCCCTACTCTATAATGGAATTTTTTTACTTTTATAATTAAAATGATGTTCTTTGCAACCTTTCTCGGAGTAACAAAAACATGTTTTGTGATGCATCTATCCATCCTTCCTCATTTTTTTGCTTTCTTTCTTCTTGCCTCTCTTCATTGAGGTATTTTTGCATGTTTGAATGTTCATTATGGGTTTGGAGCTATGTTCAAGGAGTTTTGGAACATTTTCTCGTGTGAAATCTATCCTTGGGCTCTCGTGATGCATCTCGTCCATCCTTCCCATTGCTCACCTCTTCTTGTTACATGGCGATTTTGATAGATGTTCAACATTTTTCTTCTCTCGGTGTATCACCATTTTAGTGTAGGATTTTGTTTTTCCTCTTTTTCTCTCCCCTATCTCCTTGGAAATTATATTATAATTATATTAGCTTGCCTCGCACTGGAATAGCTTCTCGGTAGGTAGTTTAGGAAGAGGAACCAACCTTCTCTCGGAGAGCTTTCCCCATTTGTAAAGGTCCACACTTTGGGAAGGCTCAATGTTGTGCATTCACACCAAATGACATTGCCTTAGAAAAGTAGATCCACAATTCATGTTAGGGGTGCTGTGAATTTTTCCTAACACAAGTTTAACTAGCCTAAAACCTAGTTAACTAGCTTAATCCTAGCTTATCTAAGCCTAAAGCATGTTTATCCTAATCTAATCCTAAAATGCTTTTTGAGCTTTAAGTCCCACATGCACCCAAATTCCAAATTATTCCAAAACAAAACTATAAATACAAGGCTAAGCCTACCCATTCAAAAACACAACTTTACATAAGCTAAAGCCAAAACAAGCCTAAGAAATCTTAAGAGCTCATTTGCATTAGCCAAGCTAATAAGGCATTTGATCTAAAGCTTTCCTTCCTCCATTATTGAGCTAATTCCTCCATTTGCATCCATAATCCAAGTTTTGAGTAATATGGAGAGAACCATTGGCCTTGAAGCCATTAATGGTGAGACTCCATTCTTGAAAGCTTGAAAACCATAAACAACTAATCACCCCTTTGATTGCTAAGTTGATCTTTTTAGGTTCAATGTTTAATTAAGTGATCTAAAGAGTAGAGAATAGTTTTATCATGGTAGTTTAAATTTAATCTAGTTCCTACAATGATAGATGTTGGTCTTGTTTATCTCTTATCATGATGGTTTAGTGTAGATTAGGTTCATGCTTTGAGGTTATAGGTTTTAACTTCATTTCTATAGCATATCTAATTTATCCATGAGCACATTTGGCATGCCTAGTGGGACACTTATTTCCACCCTCCATTAATGGAGGTCCTTTAGGTTTCTCAAAGTTCATTTTCAATTTTTTTCTCAAATCACTTGTTATTTCCTGATTTTTATTTCTAACACTAGATAAATGACCTTCATTTGCATGTATTTTGTGGGTTTGATATAGAAATAGGATGCTTTGACTAACAACTAACCTGTTTGCTCTTGAAAACTTTGAAAATATATGCTTTTTGTAGTTTTTTCATAGGATGTGCATAGGTGTCCAAAAAGGGGCATTTATCCATTAAAATAGGCACGTATTCTGTCATATTGGATGCACTCGCATCACTGCCTCTCGTGTTTTCTATGCTTATGGGTGCAAAAACACCTACATGCATGTGTACTCATTGAAACAGGCATGTATCCATCATACTTGGGTGCATCTATGTCATTGTTTCTGTGTTTTATGTGTTTGTGGGCACAAAAAAACCTATACGCATGCGTACCCATTGAAGTAGGTGTGTATCTGTCATATTGGGCATGTCTACATCATCTGTTTCTATATTTTTGTGTTTCGGGTGAAAAACACCTATGCACATGCATACCCATTGAAACAGGTGCATATCCATCATACTGGGTGTGTCTACATCACTATTTCTATGTTTTCTATGTTTTTGGGTGCAAAAACACCTACGCACACACATATCCATTGAACTAGGTGCCTACCTATCAATAAAGGGGCACGTATGCATCAAAATGCATTCACCACCAATCTTTCAGAGGCCATAACGTTTGGTCCCAAGCTCAAAATGACTCGTTTTTGTTGCGTTGGAAAGGTATTAAAGAGAAATACACAATGGAATAATTAAATTAGGATTTTTACTTACCCAAAATTTATGGCTTACATTATTACGTAAATAGTAATTTTCTACCGTAACGTAAAGTCTAACAAAATTGTTTTTTTTGCCATTCTAAAACTTTGAAAGATTTTTGTAGAGCTAATCAGTTGTTTGCAGTGGTTATTTTGGTTTAATTTTAGACTAACTTAGTTAAGTGTTTCATTTCTTAAACTTGAAATAAGTTTGTAAAAGTGTGTATGCTCTCTCCTCACACCTTAAAAAGTGATCTTGGAGATCAGAAACACTTATACCAAACTTATATCAAATGTTCAAAAACACTTATTTTGTAAAAGGATGAAGTAAAATTTCATGTGATTTCAGTAGGATTTTTCCACTTTGCGTATGCTCTTCCTTCGCACCTTTTGGTGATCTTAGGAATCAAAAGCAAGTGTAAGTTCTCTTTTTACATCAATCTACGAACTGGAAAATTACTAAAACTTGTTGTCTATAGGACCCATCGCATGTCAAAGAAATATGTCAAAACTAAACAACACAAACCCACTAATACACATGTTTCTTACAGGTTGCCAAACGGTGTGCTACTTGAAACCACATTAAGCTAAGCAAGATAAAAACACACCATATTCAAAACATTGTATTGCAGATTTCAAAAAGGGTACACCCTATCCACTCAATCTGGAACATAACCCTTTGGCATAACGCCTTAAGCTATAACAATGGGGGTGGTACTAAGAACCCTAAAGTAATCCACCATTGAGTAACCTCGTGGATGAAATAGGAAGCGCTCCACTTACCCACTTGATTAGTTTTCCTTTGTGAGATAGTGTTACAAGTTGTCCCTATGTGACCCTTTTAAGTACATGATGGATGCATTTACTACCCACTGTGCTTGAAGGGGGAAAAGCCGAGATACTCCCAAACTAGTCATTACGACTTTTTGGGTAAATCACCCCACTCATGGATAAACTTTGTGACACCTAGTTGAGAGAACTTATTAGGAAATCCATTTTGTCTTGGAGCCCACTTTACTAGTCCTTTGTCGTGTCTTGGCCATCACAAAGTGATAACTTGTTTGGATTTAGAACCTTGTTTTTTGAACAAGGAAAAGAATCCACTTAAGTTGGATCTAAGTGCCTTTTATCACAGAAATTAGACAACGTATCACTTAGCTTGGTTTCTTTTTCATCTTCAAATGGGGTGAAGCTCTGCCCAAGTGGCACTTAGTTTATTTTTCACATTTTTGATTTATACCTTTACATTCTTTTTTCCCATTTGGGGCAAATGAAGGCATCTTTCGAGAGTGTTGTCATAGATAGTGTTCCACTTTTTTTTCATTTATTCTCATCCATGTTTACGGATGAGTTGTTAAATGTCTAAAGTGTGTGGATGCATCCTCATATCTTTGATGGCCACTTGATCTTAATTTCAGGATCATCATCATAGTTCGGATTGATTCATCATTTGATCTCCCTTTGTTAATATTTATGCCTTGTTCATTTCGAGCTTGACGTAAATATTGACATTGTGTTGATCATCTTTGCATCAAACTTACTTTGCACACACATTTACATAGGGTGTATTTCCTTGTTGATTGGCTTTGTCTTTTTACACTTGCATGATTATTTCTTGTGATTATTCATCTGGAAAAATTATTTTCTAGGACAATCATTTTTTATCTCATCAAGATTACATCATCACGATGTCTATTTTCCTTAAACCTTCTTTGGAAAATCAAGCACACATCTCCATACTTACATAATGTCTAGTTGGTTGTCATTATGCTACTCGAATCAACATGTCACTTCCTTCCCTTTGAAGGAGTTCCATCACACTATCTACATCTAGACATGTGTGCTTAAAAAATGCCAAACAATGACTCGACTATCATGAAGTTGCTCACATTTACAACAATACAGAACCTAGGTTTAGGTATTCACATCAAAATATTCCCATTATGACTAAGCCTTATTTGGTTCTTCATGCTAGAGGGCACACTCGGGTACCCTGTTCCCCACCTTTAGCTCATAGTCGGTGGTATGGTTTTGATGCTTCTGATGCAAATTATTATTAGGGTTCCCCCACTCTTCTTCTTCTAATTCAGATCCAAACTACCATTTGGATTCCCATGATTCTTCTAAAGATTCAGCTCCTAACTATTGTTTGGATACCCCTAGATCAAATCCTAATTCATGGTCCTCCCTTTCTCCACAGGACCTTTATTCCAACTCACCTCAACAACGTATATCTCCTTTGAAGACTCGTGTGACTCCAAGTTCCATCAATAACACATCTAATTCAGGTCTTGAGTCATAGTCCTCCCTTTCTTCACAAGACCGCCTTCATCAATCATCTAAATGACCTCCTCCTCCATCGAAGATTTCCACAACTTGGGCTACCTCTAGTCAATCATCTAACTTGACTCCTACATCGTAACTTCATGAATGGATATGTGATCCTATTGTCTTCTCCACATTAAGTCACCTTCTAGGAAAATGATCTAAGAAAAGATCCAAATCATCCATTCATGAGAGACTTGAGTCATCTTCTTCTATCAATCAATCGTCCCCACCCATCGACTTCTTTCTTCTATTCAACCTTCTATGGACAAAGAAAAAAATCTCTACCGATTTATTTCTCTTAGAATGAAGGAACAATCGACTACATGATGATATGCCTCTAGAGGATAGCAAACAAGGATTCTTTCTAAAACTCAATACGATCACATATTGGGGAAAAGAAGTTGATCCTTTTCGACAAAACATAGAGGAAAATTCTAAAGTCATGGAAATTGATTCTTCTTCTATTCCATCTTCACCTTCTTATAAGCATGATGAGATGTTGGGGTCTAGCATTGATCCATGGCCTATCTTCTCATTACCAACTCATTCATTATCTATCACCATTCCTCAATCAAAATCTCTCCTTGGGTCACTACCGAGCATCCCATTGGCTTCTTCTACCCTAGGACCACATCCTAGTAAGCCTCAATTTTCTACTATTGGTTCACCTCTTGGTAGCCCATTACCTTCTATTCTTGGGCCATGTCCTAGTATCCTTTCATCCTCTTCTATCTATGGGACCCATTTGAGTAGTCCCTCATCATCTTCTTTTCTATTCTTGGGCCACATCCTAAGAGCCCTCCATTATCTTTCATATATGAGTAAACTTGGGGTAGCTCATTTTCTTCCATCTTAGGGCCATATCCTGGTAGCCCTTCGTCATCTTATTTTAGTGGATCACCTCCTCATAGCCCATCCTCTTCAATTCTTGGACCGTATCCTTTTCATTCATCACATATTTCTTCTATCAATGGTTGTGGCAAGCCCGCGGTCATTTCTCACATCAGTTCTAAACGTCAACATTCTCTTTCTTCTCCTACTCAGGATCAGACAAGTCATGCATCAACTTATAAGAAACCCAAACAGGTTCATTATCAAGCTCAGATCAAAACTTCCAAGAGTTCAAAATCCCCAACAACTCAAACAATATCAAAATTGTAAATCAAGCACGATTCAAAATCGTACATCAACGCAACCATCAAGTTTGGTGCAAAGTGCATAAACCTATGGATAGGGAATTCAATCTCCCACATATGAAATCCATGTTTCAAGATAAATTAAAGTCATTTGTTGAGTACGAGCTCACCATGATCATCAAGATTGGGGATAATATTACGCTTGATAAGCAAACACGCCTAGTCTCCCTTATCAAGGAAGTTGCAAACATTGTTGTTGGATCTTATCACATGAACTGACTTTGTTGGTCCCACCTTTCTAAAAACTATCAAAAATCTAAAATCATAGAAAACAATTCAAAAATACAAAAACATGAGAAAACACAAAAATCAAAGGTACAAAGATCAAACATTGCAATAAGGTATTTATGTACACATGGATGTTTCTTTCTTCCCTTTTTCTACAAGTATTCCTACCATTTTGATCCCTTTGGTGATATTTTGGTTAGCTTATTCACATGCATTTTGAAACATTTATCTCTATGGTATCCATTTGACCCTGGTCTTTTATCACCTTGGTAAATTAAAGAATGAATGACCTCTTAGAGATCCTATCACTATCAACATATAATAAACTTGTTGCGAAGAACTTTTGGACATATTTGTTGACACTAGCCAATGTCATCATCACAATCACTTCCACCTCCTTCCATCAAGCCATCAGTGGTTCTTAACCCTTGTCAAAATAGAGAGCTAAAATAAATTTTCTGAAGAAAAAGAATCAAAATCAATCAAAAATCAAAAGCTAAAAGCTAAAAGCAAAAGTAAATTGATATATAATTCTCTCTTGGGGTTTTTCCAATAATATCTATCGGGGCTATAGACACCTAACTGGTAGTAGAGCAATGTTGTGATTAGAATCAAATGCATCTCTGTCAAGGTTATGGATGCCTGGTGCAACAGAGCAATGTACGGCTATCCTTTCACCATCAAATCACCTATCACCTTTCAAAATAAATCATTCCTACACATTGGCTAGGGTGTCTTCACTTGTTGTCTATTAAATCTTCCCTTCAAGAGGTAATAAATTCCACATGCACACACTAGATCTCTATGAGTAGGCAGATTAGTATGTTACCAAGTGTCTTTTTTGGACCTTTTTCAGACTCTTACTCTAGTCCATATCTCGTCTCACGATTTGTGCCTTTGGCTAATCACTTCTTCATCGCAAGGCTTCTAAGCTACATTCATATCATTCACATCGTTCTTCTACTTTGTTCAGAACATCCATGTGTATAAGATTAATTTTTTCCATGTTTTCGGACACCTTTGTCCCCTTTCACAAAAATAATCTTCTCCTTCCTTTCTATCATGTGCTTTTAGGCCAACTTATGCTGGGGGCATCCTTGCTTCTTCCTAACACTTCATTGGTTTACGTTCATCATCATGTTGAACCTATCCATAATGGCCTTGGGTCCCACTTCTACATGTGAAGAGTTTTCCTTTGAATACTCCCACCTAATCACTGGGGCATTTTTACATCTTCACCTTTCTCGTATGCACGTGGCCTTATGCCCTTGTACATCCCATCTATCGCTAGGGGAATCCATGCTTCCTCGTCTTCCTGTACATAGTTTCAAAAACTTTCAAAATAAAAACATTCAAATATGTTAGAAAAATAAAAACATTCAAATATGTTAGAAAAATAAAAACATTCAAATATGTTTAAGAAAACTTCTAAAAATTAAAAATCATCCTACAAAATGTCACTCTTTGGTTCTCACCTATTCATGTGCGTGACTCGTGGGTCATCTTAATCTAACTCCATCAACAAAAGCTACACTACTTACTTCATCTATATACTGCGGGGCACAACGAGTTGCCTAGTATCTTGTTTCATAGTGCACATTACTTTTCACACGGGATGGAAGTGTCCTCCATTATTCCCCTTGCATGTCTCCTTGCTTCGGGGAACCGCTCATTAACCCTTGTCATTAACTCACATAGGTCGAATCAAGCTTGATAACAAAAACATTACATCTTGTTTCTCTGTTAGTTTAGCTTGTTTAATTTCTTATATTGTGTTGAATTGTGTATGTTGCATGGAGTTAGGCATCTTTTACTTTTCGTATTGCATTGCATTTTCTATGTTGCATGGAGTTTGTGTTTTTAGCAATGAACATTTGTTTTTATATAGATTTTCATGTCATACTACACTTGTGTTCATTCTTTTTAATAACGACTGATAATGAACATCTTTAGCAATATGATGAAAATAAAGTTGTTTAAAAAGCATTGGATGAATGTTAGCTCATTCCCCATTTTCTTCTATATCCCCCTTCTTATTCACACTATTCTTTCTTTTGTTCTCTTTTTATCATCTTTTCGATCACCGATCGATTTCTTCTATCACCCTATCGACAATAGAGGCTTCATCCTCCATTCTACTCATTTTTCTTATATCCCTTCAAAAATTTCTACTTGTTTATGCTTGTCTACTTTCTTTGAAGTGACGTCACTTATGCCACCTCAAAGAGGGGCAAATGTAGACACCTAAAATATGCTTACACTTAACATTTCCTCTAATTCAACTGATTGACAACACTTCATTGATCAACCCTTCTTCACTCCATTCTCAGATGCCCATTTACGACACCTTCTTGGTCATATTCTTCCCATATTTAGCCTGTTTGGCTAATATCTCTCTTATTAGCTAAACATTCCTCCTTTCGATCATTCAGAACCTCCCTAGTTCTCTCTAAACCACTTCTATTAGCTTTGTAGCCTATTTATCACCACAATTGGTTATCCAGACTCGCCAACTCTCAATGAGTCTCTAATCACTTGCTAATCAAGTTTAACTAGCCTAAACCCTAGTTAACTAGCTTAATTATAGCTTATCTATGCCTAAAGCATGTTTATCCTAATCTAATCCTAAAATGCTTTTTGAGCTTTAAGTCCCACATGCACCCAAATTCCAAATTATTCCAAAACAAAACTATAAATACAAGGCTAATCCTACCCATTCAAAAACACAACTTTACATAAGCTAAAGCCAAAACAAGCCTAAGAAATCTTAAGAGCTCATTTGCATTAGCCAAGCTAATAAGGCATTTGATCTAAATCTTTCCTTCCTCCATTGTTGAGCTAATTCCTCCATTTGCATCCATAATCCAAGTTTTGAGTAATATGAAGAGAACCATTGGCCTTGAAGCCATTAATGGTGAGACTCCATTCTTGCAAGCTTGAAAACCATAAAAACAGCTAATCACCCCTTTGATTGCTAAGTTGATCTTCTTAGGTTCAATGTTTAATTAAGTGATCTAAAGAGTAGAGAGTAGTTTTATCATGTTAGTTTAAATTTAATCTAGTTCATATAATGATAGATGTTGGTCTTGTTTATCTCTTATCATGATGGTTTAGTGTAGATTAGGTTCATGCTTTGAGGTTATAGGTTTTAACTTCATTTCCATAGCATATCTAATTTATCCATGAACACAAGACCTAACTAAACCCTAAAAATCAAAGCCTAAATCCCCTCTAACCACAATTCCACATAAGAAAAGGTAACTCCTACTCTTTTTTAGATGAATAGAGAGATCCGCGAAAATCATCACATTGATATCCTATTTTTAGTAAACCTAGGGAATCCCGCCTAACCGATCTTTGGACACCCCCGCCCAAAACCATCGTCGATTACATTTTATTCGTTTGGTAACCTTATTTTAAGGTTGGAAAATTTCGAGAGAAAGGGAGGAGACCAGAGCTACATGTAAGCAAAACAAGCATCCTTTTGTGCATCTAGACATCTAGGGCCATCACTGTGATCAATCATAAAGCCACTACATTAACAGGAGAAATCTTAGACAACACCACTATAGGACCATACATGTATTCTCTGATCAACCACCTACACCACTCAGCCATCAAAAAATTTAACACAATAAGTATGGCCTTAACCAATATGATTTATTTTAGTTAGTAATCTTTATTACTCCTGTTGTTAATCTATTCTTTGCATGATTATTGCTTCATCACCTACTTTCCTGTGAACTCAAAAATCCCTTCACACATATCACCAAATCACCTATCCTCACCGGCATTTGTATATACTGAGCATACCTAAGATCTCTACAGAGCTCCCCATTCACTTGCCCAAACTTTATTTGACCTTAGATCACCCCTACCATTTAACCTATTTTGAGTTTCTTTTACCCCGACCATACCAACGCCGGTTATCCACAACCATTTTCGGTTCTATCTAAACTAGAATCGGTCACATTTAGATGACATTGGTCTTTGTTTTCTACACCTTCACCAAAAATAGACCCAACAATCACATTACCAGTTGACCTAAATAACCCAAAATCTGACCCTGACCAGTCCCAGTACCTTGACAGATACCTCACCTCTCATATCCAACTATAGCCTAGCTTGTTGTGATTGGATTTGCTTATTGTATTTGAATGAGATACCTAAATCATATCAAATATAGTAGGAATTTTTTTATTTCTCACATTAACTTATTTTAAACAGTGGATTGATAGCTGTCTAGGTACTATTACACATTCTAGAACTAGCATATGCTAGGCAATCCACTATCATATATCATTTAACTATCTCTTTGTGGTCTTGTTTTCTATTACAGGTAGTTCCTCCTAGCCAAAATGAAGCTCTCACATTTAGCTATGGATCAAGAAGTTAGAACATGTGTAACAACCATCAACCGACCAACATTTAATAGGTATTCCTTGTTGGCACTTACCCTTATTTGTTTTTTCATTCAAAAAGGTAAAGAAAATAGTGAAATATTTTGGCATGCCCAGTGGGACCCATCAGGGGCTCTTTTGAATTTATTCATTCCTAGGTGAAATTTATGTGTTTGTTTCCCTTTGAAAAGCTTCCAGATTAATTTTTCTTCTTTGGAATCATTCTCCTTCTTTCTATTGTCTAAAAACAATCGTGTTTTTGGTTCTTTAAAAAAGAACACATCTTCCTTTCTTTTGCATTGCGTTAGTGAAAGAGCATCCCTCTTCATATTCATCTCTTGCTACATCAAATATCACACTTCAAATTCGGTTTAAAAACTTGCATTGCATTCTAATTTGTTAAATTATTAGCTCACATTAAAACCGAGGGAAACCTATATGCTAAAAGGCATGCCGGTGATGGTTGACACAAAGAATCGTAGAAAGCACAGTATTCTCTCTCTTTATTTGTCTTACCAAAATAACATAAAATCAAATATACACATCTTTCTTAAACAACATCTTACCCAAGAACATCTTTCAGTGATCACATGATTTGGTTGGTAGGTACTCCCTAGCTCATTTCCTCTGTCGAGTCATCATCTCAAAGGACGGCCTGACCAGCAATAACATACCTAAAACCTCTCCTTTCAGATATCCTTCTTTGTAGGACACCTTCCCAACTAGAAAATTCTATTATAAATACACACAATCAGTCCTAAATAGCATAAGCTAAACAAACATAAGAAAATCACTATTAGGATCGTGCTTTTTCTTAACATTCTTCTTGGCTTGTGTTTTGAGGTGTGAGACTACAAATCTTCATTTTTCTTCTTCCTTGCACAATCCACCATCATAGTTGGAGTATTTTGACTTTTTCTAAGTGTGTTAGGGCCCCATCTCCTCATTCTCAGGCTTCTGAGTTTGATTCTTCACTTAATTTAATTCACAAAACCAATTTTCTTCATTTCTTTCTAATTTCACAGTCACTAACATCGGTCCAGTGACCATCATCGGTCACATCTCGACTTTCATTGGTTAAACCCTAACTATTGTCATTAAACACGCTTTCTAGTTAATTTACCTATAATAGCTTCCATCACTACTTCTATTTTGTTTTTGGCCCTCAGGGCATCATCATATTTCTCCCTTATTGATATTTACTATCATACACAATTTCACCAATACAAATCCAACATTCCCACTTCATTTTTTTATAGGTTTCTTCCACATTGATCGGTATCGGTTTCAAAAACCATCATCATGTGTTTCCCCAACTATCATCAGTCATCCTCACCATTATCAGTTTTCCCATAACCATCAGGGTCAACTTGACCATTGTCGGTTACATGTGTTTAATTTTTCAAAATCTAGACATTGACCAAATTCACCTCCTGGACCCCATTATTCTCTATTTTTATTGTTTTTTGTGTCATCTACAGAATATAGTCTTACTAGGTCAGCACTTGTTCACATGGTGCTGACTCACAGCCAAACTAACACCCTCATATTCCATGCTAGTTGTCAACCACTTCCACCTAGTCCCTCACCACCTTCCATCCTATCACCCATGGATCCAACCTTACCTACCACCATTGCTTTGCCGGTGACAAAGAGTTTGCATGACTCCTTGATTAGAATCCCACATCCTTACAGTTCTACCTTTCCCATTCTTCCACCCGAGACTCCTCTAGTCAGTTGATATACGACATACTTGTATCAATCTCTCCTGCCTTATTCCTACTACTGCATTAGCCCCTAATAATGCAGCGTTACCATCACCTACTTCACTCCTAGCAGCAGTTTTGCAGCTACCCATGGTTGCAGTCGCGACAACCATCCCTCCTACATACACCTATTATCAAAACTCCCTATCTCATCTATCACCCATTACGGATATGTGCCTTCCATGTCGGTTCCTTATTCTCAATCTCCTATCGGGTTCAATATCCACCTCCTTATGCGGGAAGAGGTGTCCCCCATCACAAACTACCAATGACATAATCAACTTGATGATGGAAAAGATACAAACACTAGATGCATGATGATTTCGACTCATGCAATTCCCTCACCTATGATGAAATTTTTAATGAGCCTATTCACCCATTCATTCCCATTTGACGATACCCCATACATTGGGAGATGCCAAAATTCAACCACTTCAATACAAAAGAAGATCCACAACAACATTTGTAGTCCTTTAAACATGGGTGTTACCTGATTTCCCATGATGATGCTTTACTTTTGAGGAATTACCAAATGTCCTGAAAGGACTCGCATTGGACTAGTACGGTGGACTACCAAGACACTCCATTTACTATTTCAATTAAGTAGAACATACCTTCCTAGATCACATCTCCATCAACATTGTTAAGAAGGTTACCATGAGTGATCCTTATTATACACAAAAATATGACGATGAGTCTATCACTAACTTCATCACTTCTTTGGCGTAGCCTCATTAACTAGCTCACATTCCACTTGCCTCGGACCAAGCTTATATAAATATTTACTAGGGCATGTGCTAGAAACATCACACCAACCCTACAAGTGTAAAATATTTGCACTTTTGACGAGGCATTCACCATGGCACAAAAATTGGAAATTCATGTTATCAAAGAAAAGAAGATTCAACTTCGTAACAAGAATATCATGTTCAAATCAAATGATACTTCTTCATCTTCGAAACCTCAAAACAACTATTCAAATCCCAAAGGTTCTATTAATGTCGTAGTTCTCAAAGCTGGTCCCCTCATCAAAAAAACCCAGCCAAACCCCTTCTAATCTCTCTCCTATCCAAGCTTTCCAATTCAGATGAGAACAACAAAAGTACACTTCCCTAGGAGAATCTTATTCTTCCATTTTGGAAAATCTTGTTAAGGTTGGTACCATTACCCTTCCACCTATAAAACCACATACTAGTTTCGACCCTAAGCAACCCATGCCTACGTGGTATAAGGAACATGACTTTTGTAACTATCATTGGGTCAAAGGTCACAATGATAATAATCGCATTACCTTAGAGAATATCGTTCAAGAAATGATGGACAAGGGAGACTTAGTCTTGGATAGCTCGAATGCACCAACTAACCAAAGCCTACACATCTTCAAGAAGACATTCCCTAATCATGCCCCATCTTCTAACTAAGTGGGTGATAGCTCAAACAATTATAGCACTATCCATGAGGTCCATGCTATTTTCAATGACGTACAGGGGACTTCCTAATTACCTCATATTCCTTCCATAGATGAAATCTTATCCCGTGCTCCCCTACCTACACCATAACCTATTTCATCTACTCCTCTACCCATTGAGGAATCCCCTTCATCTTCTACTTCACCTATAAAAGAGCCTATAATTAGCACATCACCTTTGACCGCTTAAAATTGACAGGCGTTGTTAGTGGCACCTCTCCTGCTCATAGAAAGGCGGTTCACCACCACACCACCAACGCAAGGATAGCCCACTCGCTAGCTCGCCCTCTCCTCTACCCATATAGGATACTATAGAAATACCACCACCTGTAGATGACCATTCACCATCAAACCTTCAAGATCCCGTTGATCTGCTTTCGTCTCTCTTACCCATAGAGTCTGAGGCTAGCCATTTCCCTTTATCTCAAATACATTTTACGGGGATTTCCACTTGGTCCATGTTGATTCCACTTACAATACTACCATTCTCACACTTAGACGATCACCTGGACTATGTCAATAGAACCTTACTTTAGGGGTGTCTTCTACTTCCTGTTTCAACACAAATGTAGCTATCACTCACTGAAACCTCCACTATCTATCCAAAAGTGTTTGGTGACGACCAAACAATTCTGCAAAACCTCCCACTATACCACTCATGGCTCAAATCACACCTCTTCCCATAGGCCAACATGCATCTACACCCAAACCCATGCCTATATCATCTCCCTTTCCTAAACCTATCACTACCTTAGGGGTCATACCAATAGCTAGCCTTACTCACCCACCCATCAAATTAGATTTAGCTACATCTTCCAAAACTAACACCAAACTTAACCCGACCCCTAAACAGAAGAGCTAATCTCCTAGATCTCATACCCCAACCTCACCAACCACACCCTTATCACCTTCACCCCTTCCATCCATCCTAGGACCTCACCCCTCAACCCTAGCCAAGAAACCCCCATCCACCAATAAAATAAGAACACAACAACCCATTTCCCCATCACTAGACCTCTAATATACCCAAGCGCCCCACACAACCTCTACCCTCACCTATAACCTTTTTACCACCCATACCTCCAATATTGTTAATAACTTCTTCACTATCCATTACACTTCTTTCTCTTTTACTCACGCCTCTTTCCTAACCCACTCCACCTACCTCCACAAAACCTCGGTTACCCCCATGGGTAACCCACCCTCTTCCACCATCTACTTTTCCCTCCACATCTCATGTGTTTGTATCACCTTTACCCAAAAAGATGCAACCTAAAGCTAAAAATCTGCTACCCTCTAATAAGGTAGTTAAACCAACCACACCTTCTATTTCCAGTTCATCTACCATGCCCCTACCCAAGCAAATATGACCAACACCTAAGACCACACCACACACCAAACTAGTAGCCCAACCTACTCCCCCTCTTACAAAGACTCTTCCTACACAGTCAGCCACACATGTACCCAAACCCACATTCACCTCCCATTATGATCCATTAGAAGGGTCCTACGCCAAAATCCTAACCAACCTCCTCGAAACTTTTTCATCACATTACCACCTCTTAAACCTTACGACCCACTCAAACCTAAATGAAATGGGTTTGACAAAACTAAAATTTGTGCCTACCATCATGTGCCAAGACACGATTTAGAGAAGCTGTAAGGATTAGAAAGCCGCTCTTATCTAATTGTCTCCTTTGGAAGAAAACATTGATGATGATGATCTTCTTGATAAGGACCCCATTTCACCTTCACAAATTTCCACATATCTTCCCTCATTGCCTACTCAGTGACCAAAATCTCCAGCCCCACAACTCTTAGATACATCCTTAAGATTTGAAATTAACATGGTTCACATAAGAGAGTTGGTCAAACCACCACCCAAATGCTGATGCACCTTACACATCTTGCAAGGGTTGTATCCACCACTAGGGTTTTTTTCCTTCTTACCACTATACCTTCCATGACACTCCCTCTTCATCCACCTCCCCTCAGATTAACATGATCAACATTGCCACCCATACTTAGAAAGATATGGGTAAGGAGAAAGTAACTAGCCCATCAACCAACCATGTACCCAATATATTATCTGCACCCACACCCAAAGTCATCATTCACGGTCCTACATATCCCATTTCGATGAGGCCACACATCGTACAATGCTAAAACAACTACACCAATCCCCCCTCAAAATGTCTTTATATGACCTCATCCAGACCTCGGAGTCACATCGTCAAGCCCTCATGGAGGTCCTTCAATCTATCAAAGTCTTACCAAATGACCCCACACCCATAGCCTCCATCATTAACCCTCACCATGTATCCTCTCTCACTCGTTCTTCACCCTCCTCTACACCTTTACCCACTTGCCAAGTGGCCACCCTCAGCTTTGTAAATGAAGAGATCACTCCCTTTCAGTCTGATGACCTTGACCCCACTCTTTTCATCTCTATCTTTATCAATAATATATGCATACGACACATTATGATCAATGGTGGTGCTAGCATTAACATCATCTCCTCCCATGCATACGCCCAAATGTAAATACCTACCAATTACATGCATAGTAACCCCATTATGTTACGTTCCTTCAATGACGCCATAACCTCTACACTAGGTACCATTGTCTTTATGTCTACATAGGTCCTCGCACCGTCCCGAAACTTTATATGTCCTAGAAACAGATTTCCAAAGTATAACTTACTACTTAGTTGACCTTGGCTCCATGCTATGGGTTGTGTCCTTTGACATTACATCAATGCCTCAAATTTGAACATGAGGGGAATAATTACACCATCCCTACTGACCCCTAAGCTTTCAAGACCTGTAACATGTTATATCAACGTAATGATGTGCTTGTACTAATCAAGACATCCACCATCAAAACAACTTCACCTCCACCCATGAACCCATCCACCAAAATTTCCACTACTTCTGTTGTGTCTAACCTCACTATCCATATCTACCGCAGTTTTAGCCTCTCATGTTAGCGCCCCTACATCCCCTTCATCTAGCAATCCATCTATACCCGCTACCCACATACCAACTACCGATCCCTTAGAAGGTGTTTTTCAACACCTCACTATAGGGGAATACCGCCTATACAATATCGATACCCTCATCACCCCATAAGAATACGGGAGTCTACGTCAACAAACTAGTTACAACATTTACATTGGTGACATTCTTCCTTATGGCCCTACCCGATTCACACCAATCTAATGTATGGGGACTTGATATGGCCACCTATAAACCCGAACCACCATCCCAAACCCAAACATTTTCCACCCACCTACACTCCCTCACTAACTATCATTTCACTCACACTTTCCTCCACCGGTGCACGTGGAAAGGATTTAACTTCAGTTTTTATGAACAAGGCCACCACATTGCCATCTCTTGTACCTCTCGTAAACACAATGATTGTAGTAGAATTATTTTTGATGCTCCATCTTCTAAGAAGGTTCACATCAACCTTATTCAGGACAAGAAATCTTCCCCTCTCATTCACCCACATTACCATCCTCACCCATGGAGTCCATAGATCTTGAATCTATACCTCCTAAATTTTTTTCATAAACACCATTTCCTTATGACCACTAACCTATCAACATGATGGTGAGGTTACCTCTTATCTCCCATTCCGTATCCCGACATGATAAATGACGATACACCTTCAATTAATTTCATTTAATTTCAGGAAGATGAGTCCATCCTCACCTACCTTGGTACAGAAGACTCTTATATCCACAAATCGTTACCCTTTGATAAGCAAACCATGTTGAACGAATCAACCACTGAAATCAACATTAATACTCAAGATGACCCGTACATTCTAAAGATCAGCCAATCTTTGCATGCTACTAAATAGGAAGCCTTCACCTTTTTCCTTCGGGAGCATAGCGACACATTTACTTGGTCCTATATCTTGATATGCCTGGTATCGATCCTAAAATCGTGGTTCACAATATCGTGACCATTCCTGATGCCAAACCTATCAAACAAAAGCTATGGAAAATGCATCCTCGCATTGCTCTTCTAGTCAAAGAAGAGATTTAATGCCTTCTCTTGGTTTCCTTCATTCTACCCATTGATTATCCCTAATGGATTTCTAACATCATTCCTATCATGAAAGTGATAGGGGGACTCTACATTTACACAGATTTCCATGACCTCAACCTCGCCTATCCCAAAGATGATTTCCCACTACCAGGTATTGACCAACTAGTTGATCTCATTGCTGGCCATGAAATGTTATCACTCATGGATGGTTTCTCAGGATACAATCAAATATTACTAGCTCCCAAGGATCAACACAAGACTACTTTCATCACCCCTTGGGGAATTTATGGTATAGAGTCATGCCCTTTGGTCTAAAAAACATTGGTGCTACATATCAGCGGGCCATGACTTACATCTTCCATGACATCATGCATCACATATTGGAGGATTATGTAGATGATCTACTTGCCAAATCCAAACATTGAACCGAACACCTACTTGTTCTTAAATTCATCTTTGACCACCTCATAAAATATTGTGTTCATCTTCAACCAAAAAATGCGTCTTTGTGGTACTTTCATGGAAACTCCTAGGTTTCATTGTTTCTTTGCATGATATAGAAGTCGATCTTGCTAAATTCAAGGTTATCCTTGAAATACCACCACCCACTAATCTCTATAAAATTCACAGCCTACAAGGAAAATTGCATTCAATTCATCATTTTATCTCTCAACTCTCTGACCAATGTCAACATTTCCATCATCTTCTCAAGAAATATGTTTCATTCAAATGGGATGAGGACTACCATAAAGCCTTCAAAGCCTTAAAACAATACCTACTTCAACCACTAGTGCTCGTTCCTCCTAAGGATGACCAGCCCTTCTACCTATATATTTCTGCCATTGACCATTCTCTAGGTGCCATGCTTGCTCATCATGATGACCAACACCAAGAGCAAGTGGTTTATTACATAAGTTGTACCCTTCTTGATTACAAAACTAGATATACCCATGCTGAAATTTTTTTCCTAGCCTTAGTTTTCATCACCACCAAACTCTATCATTACCTACTCAACCACAAAACCTTTTTCATTACTAATACTAACCCATTACACTACATGTATGCCAAACCTTATCAAAATCAATGTGTCGCATGTTGGCTTATGCTTTTGGCTGACCTTGACCTCAAATTCATCCATCAAAATTCCATCAAGGGCCAAGCTATCACCAACCAATTGGCTAATGCACCTATTTCCAGGATCAACCCTCTAACTTTGACTTTTCAAATGACTCTATTATGACCCTTTCCCTAGATAAACCTGCTTACCAAATGACACTCTTCTTCAATGGCTCCAAGTGTAAGTGTAGGGGTGGGGATGTTGTTATCCTCATTCCACTTGATGGTGAACCTATGCCTTTATCTTTCAAACTTTATTTTTATTGTACAAACAATATTGTTGAATACGAAGCACTAGTATTAGGTCTCGGGCTGATTATGCCTTAGATGTTAAGTTAATAAACATATTTGGTGATTCTAAGTTGGTAATAAACTAATTCAAAGGTATATACTAGTGTTGTAATGAGATACTTCAAAATTATAAGCATCTTGTGCATATGATTTTGACCACCTTCTTGTTATGCCCTTCAAACCACCCCACATTTTACCAATAAATTTACAGATGCCATGGCATGCTTGGCTTCTTAGATACCTACTTCACCCGCTGAATCTAAAATCTTTGTCACCATACAAAGACTACAATTACCCTCTTATTTTCCTCATGAGGTTTACTCTATCGGAACCGCTACTCCTGACCTAAGTGACCTTTGGTATAAGCAATACACGAATATCTTTCCCTCTCCATTTTACCCATTGATCTCACTCGTAATGGACAATGTGCCTTTCTTAAAGGTGTCTTCTTTTATGTCATCATGGGTGGTCTTACAGTAAAAATGTGGTTTTGACAACATTCTCTTGTGATGCCTTACCAATTCTAAAATTCCTTACATCATTAAGGAAGTTCATGATGGAATTTGTGGAGGCCACTTTAGTGGTCTCACTGTCACAAAATGTATTCGTCACCTAGGCTATTACTAGCCAAACCTGAACCATGATTGTTGTGATTATGTCAAATGCAAAGTGTGAAATGGCAAAGCAACATGTTAATATCCATCACACCCCTAGTCATGCCTTACAGTGCACGAGACCTTTGGTCTTTCTCTCGAATGGGTTTGGATCTTGTCGGTGAGATCAACCCCATTCTTCACAATGCCGCCAATGGATCATAATCGGTATTGAATATTACACTAAATGGGTAGATGCCATTCCCCTCATTTCTACCAAATCGAGAAAATATGTGAATTCATCAACCATCACATCATCTGCCGCTTTGGTGGTCCTCACCGCATTATCGCAGATAATAGAAAATAATTCAAAACCAAAACCCTACGCAAACTCTACGATGCTTTTGGCATCCAACTTAGTTTATCATCACCTTATTACCCATAAACCAATGGTCAAGCTGAATCAACCAATAAAACCTTGAACAAAATTCTTATGAAGGTGGTCAATGATATTGGGAAGGATTGGCATACACACATTCCTTTCACCTTGTGGGCTTACCACACTATTATTCACACTTCGATTGCTACCACCCCCTTTTCTCTGGTCTATGGTACTGAGGTTGTCTTACCTCTCGAATTCCAGATTCCATCCCTCCGCATCTCACTACAAGACATGCTCAACAACGATGACTTTCTCTAGGATTATTTGGCACAACTTGAATTAT
Source organism: Taxus wallichiana var. yunnanensis (assembly GCA_018340775.1). NCBI lineage: Eukaryota > Viridiplantae > Streptophyta > Pinopsida > Cupressales > Taxaceae > Taxus > Taxus wallichiana. Next base: position 604,114,302 of record CM031244.1, read on the forward strand.
TATATGAACATCATCTCAATGCCTTGGACCATCTCCAAATCTACCAAAAATGTATCAAAGCGTGCTACTATGACAAACTTGTTCATGAGCGAACCTTTCAATTCGGTTGACCTCATCCACGAAGGAAAATCAACATGTAACCAAAGAGGAGAAAAGTAAATGGGAAAATTTTGCTCCTAATTAGCTTGAACCCTATATCCTCACCCACGCTTATGGATTAGGTGCTTATCATTTTCTTCTCTCAAAAGTAAACCTAAACCTAAGCCCCTTAATTCCTTGCATCTTCGACCATTTTATTGTTGATATCAATTCCTATATCAATTTCTATCAATTGGTTTCTCATCCCTTGAGCGTTGTTCACCTTCTATTATTACCCATTTTGAGGATCCACGATTAAACAAGAATCATGTGATTACCCATCACCTTTTAGCCTTGTCTTAAATATGAGTACCACGTCTCTACTCATAGCATGATTCTCATGGATACGTTTTGTCTTCCACATTAGTTCCTAGTTTGAGGGGGATCACCCTTACCCACACATGGGGCAACCACATCTTTTTTTATCAACGTTACTTACCAATACAAGCTATGCAACAAAAAGGGGAAAAATGTAGACACTAAAATTAGGTCACACTCCCCTTGACCCCTCATTAAATAATCAACTTGAACACACTTACCTAACCATGGCCCCTTACACCCCACACTAATATTAATTTAATTAAATTAATCCATGTCCTCACAATATTTATTATTTAATTATCCTAATTAAGATAATTCCCACCCCACCATGTCACCTATACACCCCACTTAGCCACCTCACCTAAGTCTATTCTTAGTATGTTGCCATAACTAACTAATACCTAACTAAACCCTAAAAATCAAAGCCTACATCCCCTCTAACCACATTCCCACATAAGAAAAGGTAACTCCCACTCTTTCCCAGGATGAATAGAGAGATCTAGCAGAAATCATTGCCATGATCTCCTATTTTTAGTAAACCTAGGGAATCCCACCCTAACCGACGCTAGTCACCCCTGAACCAACGCCGGTCAACCCAAAACCATCATCGGTTACCTTTTATTCCCTTTGGTAACCTTATTTTGAGGTTGGCACATTCTGAGAGAAAAGAAGGAGACCAGAGCTGCATGTAAGCAAAACAAGCATCCTTTTATGCATCCAGACATCCAGAGCCATCACCAGGATCAATCATAGAGCCATTGCATTCATGGGAGCACTCTGGGAAAGCACCACTATAGGACCATACACATATTCTTTGATCAACCACCTCCACCACTCAGCCATCAAATCCTTAACACAGTAAGTATGGCCCTAACTAGTATGGTTTATTTCAGTTAGTAATCTTTATTACTCATGTTATTAATTTATTCTTTGCATGCTTATTGCTTCATCACCCACTTTCCTGTGAACTCAAAAATCCCTTCACCCATATCACCAAATCACCTATCCTCACCTGTTGTATACTTCTGAGCATACCTAAGATCTCTACAGACCTCCCCATTCACTCGCCCAAACTTTATTTGACCTTAGATCACCCCTACCATTTAACCTATTTTGAGTTTCTTTTACCCTAACCATACCAACGCTAGTTATCCACAACCATCGTCGGTTCTACCTAAACCAACATTGGTCACATTTATCCAACATTGGTCTCTGTGTTTTACACCTTGACCAAGAATAGACCCAACAATCACCTTATCAATTGACCTAAATAACCCAGAATCTGACCCTGACTAGTCCCAATACCTTGACAAATACCTCACCTCTCAGATCCAACTATAGCCTAGCCTGTTGTGATTGGATTTTCTTATTGTATTTGAATGAGATACCTAAATCATATCAACTACAGTAGGACTTTGTTTATTTCTCACATTAACTTGTTTTAAATAGTGGATTGATAGTCGTCTAGGAAGTATCACACTTCTTGGAACTAGCATATGTTAGGCAGTCCACTGTCATATATCATTTAACTATCTTTTTGTGGTCTTTTTTTCTATTACAAGTAGTTCCTCCTAGCCAAAAGGAAGCTCTCACATTTAGCTATGGATCAATAAGTTAGAATGTGCACAACAACCATCAACTGACCATCATTTAACATGTATTCCTCCTTGGCCCTTACCCTTATTTGTTTCTTAATTCAAAAAGGTAAAGAAAATGGTGAAACAAGGGTAGATAAAACCTACTTGTAATAGTGTTTCAATTTCTTACTTGACAATGTCCCTTAAGGCTAGATTAATCCTCCTATGAGGTTTCCTAACTACTTTAATATTTTCAAGTATAGATGTGATGAGTGTAAATACTTGGATGGATTCCTTTCATGTATTTATAGTCCCAAGTAAAAGCTCTAGTATGATCCTTCAAAACATCAAACAATTTATCTTCTTCATCATTTTTAGCCAATTTGTTAATGTTTAAAATTTTACGGTTGAATCTCAACATGTTTGCTTCCAATTTGTGATGAACTGATTTGTTGAAAGGGTGTCTTTAAGGTTTTTATTGGACATGGATGTGGTAATAACATATGATATATAGCAACATCTCCAAAATTACCTTGAGAAATAATATTAGACAAAGGGTAGGAGGAAGAGTTATGATACTTATCTTTTGTTGGTCAAACTCCTTTTCGTTGCTATTTTCCAAACATTACCTTCCATTTCCTAATATCTTTTAAACTAAAACTACTAATATCTGTCATGGCTATTTCTGCTCCGCCCCAAGAGAAATCTTGTTCCTCCTAAATGAAATTATTTTCATTTTCATGGGATCGTCGTTGTTTTGGTTTTAGAGATAAGTTGGAACGTTCTCGAAAATAAATGTGATGGTTTAGAACTAAGCCGATTGTTCAAGGACGGTTGGTGTTCATTCAACACTTGATTAATCATATCTTCCATCTCTCATATGTGATCCTACAATGTTATCATAGCCAAAGAAGACAGATTTTTTTTATTAGTGTCAAGATCATCAAGCCACAATTGCTCTTGATTATTAATAAAGGTCATGCAGAGGGGTATAACAAAATTTACTTATAACTCTTACCATTTAAGATAGTCATATCACCTTATCTGTAATCGATTAAGGTAGCAATACGCAACTAACCATGGCCTACCCAAAATAATGGGATAACCAAGTTTTTACCTTTTGGCTTCAATATAAGGAAGTCTTTGGATATTCCCATGACTCGCCATAACCACCACATCTTCAATAACTCCTTGTTTTGCTATGGACTGGTCTGCCATCGTAATATGGTGTTAGTAGGTTGGATACTGTTAATGGTAATGTTTTCAAAGTGTCCACTATCATCACATTTATAGCTACTCCCAAATCAACCAAAACATTATGTATATCTTTATTCCCTATAGAGACAGAAATAACAGGGCTACCAGGATCTCCATATTTGGGAAGTAAGAGTTTTCTGCTAATAAATCAGCAAGTTTCCCATCTACTTTAATAGTCCTAGGGTATTGCTTCTTCCTTCCAGGTATTTTTAAACATAGCATCTTGATTAACTTGTTCAACTCTAGAATGTCCTTGATTTCTTGTAAAAATGGTATTTCAATATTTAATTTCCTCAAATCCTGTACCAACTCAGATTCCTTGGTCCCTATGACTTCTTGAAATTTCTCTAGGTATGGAGTTGTAGAAGAGTTGTTACACGACCCATTTTCTTTTTCATATTTCTTGGGAACAACCGCACTAGGGATTTCATTTTCTTGTATCATTTCAGTAATTATAATAGGTGGGTTGCCAATTAATTTTCCAGATCTAGTTTGAATATATTTACAATCCATGGCATTTAGATCAATGGTTTTTCTTGTTACGCCCCATATACATGAGTTTTTTTGTTTCGGGATTAACAAATGGTTATGCTTGGCATTTTTGTTTATACGACATTTTTTTGTGAATTTTGTCTTTGGGGAACACATTATGGCTTGTTGATTCTGATTGGAATATGTCCTCCCTTGAGCATAATTATTAGGGCTCCACCTAGGTTGTGACCAAGAATTCGGGTTACTTTTACCAAACCATGAATGTTGGTGTCCTTAGGCATACCAAGATTGTCTTGACCAATCTTGAGGATTCCATGTTGGTTGAGCGACCCAAGGTGGTTATCCCCAACTTTTTGGTAATCTCTGAGCTACCCATGGCATCATCCAGGGGTTAGGAACTAACCTGGGCATGAATTGTCCTAAGCTAGGTTGTCTCTGGACAAAATTTACTTATTTAGATGTGGATGGAGTGCTATTTTTGTTTAAGATGATTTTTAATAAATGGAAGAAGAGAACCGGCATTACTCTCATGGTCCCTACATTCACAGATAAGGCACATTTCTATTTTATCCAGGGGACAATCTATTACTTTATGCTTCTTCCTACATCTAGGACAATACATAGCTAATGGTTCACTCTTAGCCATTTTTTTAGCTTCAATCCATCCATAGTGGAGGTTAATTGAACTAAAATGTATGTTTTAAAGTTTTTTAGTTCATCCATCAGTTTGTTCATATCACGGATTCAAACTTTTAACTTTTGTTCCTTTTAAAGGTGCACCCATTGTTCTTGAATAGCTTCTACAAATGTCTTTAATATCATTCATTCTTAATTTATCAATGTTTCCACCTCCCATAAAATCAAGGGTATCCCTAGATTCATCATCCAGAGCTTTAAGAACAATGATTTTTCTTAACTCTGTTGTAGTACAAATCCACATCTTTTACTCACAAAGAGGATTTTGTCTAAATAATATTCCATATTCTCATCCTCCTCCTACTTGATTTTGAAAAATTCTTCCTTCCTATTCCCTCCTCTACAAAAGTAGTATTGATACTTTTCTAGGAAGGTAACTTCCATTTGTGACTAAGTGGTAATAGAATTAGATGTTAAACCCATAAACCACCTCATTGTTGCATCCTTCGGGGTAGATGGAAATAACTTGAGATTCTAATTATCTATTTTGTAATCATAAGTCTAACACGGTATTTTAAATTCAAACAAAAATTGGTTAGGATCTTCAGATGACATTCCTCTAAATGTGGGTAAATGTGCAGGTGAAATATTCTTCATGGGTGTATCATCATCGTCCAATTGAATTGGATAAGTAAAGGTCCTATCAGGTTCTCTTTCAGCTTCTCATGCCATTTCTGTAATACCTTCTAGAATTTTCTCCCAATCAATATGGTATGTGATCTATTTTGGGGAAGGTGAAAAGTCAAGAGTAGGAGGTTGACTACTCAATTGTGAATCAAAACTTTCTCTAAACGGGTCTTGGGATATAATCCTCTTTCTAAAGGTTCCACTTCCTTCTAGTGACTGATCCAAGAATTCTAAAGGTGGAAATTCTGCTTCTTATCTAACAGGGGACAATGGTGCTTCTAATTCTTGGTCAACTTCTTTATTTGATTGAGAAGATGTTGATGATTGATTCTCGGTTCAGATAATTTTGGGAGGAATCGACCCTTGGAGTCTCTTGGTCTACTCATAAATTTTATGATGACGTAGGGAAGATTCTTCAATTACTAGATATATGATTTTTCTCTTGTTGACACCTAATTAGACAATTCTAACTATTGGGTCCCTAGCAACGACACCAAAAATGATGGGTTTTGTTATTCCCTTCATTTAATCAACTCTTTGTTGATGTCATATTAAAACCAGGGGGTGTCCAAAGCTTTATGCAACAAAAAATCTTAGTGATCTAGTAATTGACTGTAGGTATTTGTTATTTTATTTTCTGGGGGTTTTTACAGTGTCTTTAGAATTCCATGACCAAATCCTTATTATATCTATGTTGTGAGAAACTTATTGAAGTAAACACTCATAGTTGGAATGAGTTTCTTGGAAATAAACACAAATACATGAATAAATAGAATGCTAGAAATAAACACACAATGTAGAAGAAAAAACACTTTTCTTAGAAATAAACACATGGGTAAAAATGTTGTGAAAAGCTTGTAAGGAAATGAAAATCTAGTCTATAACACCTGCAGGGACAACTATAAAATAGAGTGTAATTTATAAAATCAAATACATTTACAAAATTAATAGATCTACACTATTTTCTTTAGAAATATAAATACCAAATAAATGAGAATCTTGGTTCTTGAAGGAGTGGATCCTGCTCCACCTTGAATCAGGATTTGACAAAGTAATATTCTCTCAAAACAAAGTGGTTGTTTTATTGCTGAAATATTATGTCTTACAAAAACATACTGAATCTTTCCATCTCTCTATCTCTATGTCGTGTGTGTGTGTGTGTGTTTGTGTGTGTGTGTGTTTGTGTGTGTGTGTGTTTGTGTATGTGTGTGTGTGTTCTATTTAATCTATCTACATGTCTTTTTATATGTATTTCTTTCAAAGATGCATTTACAGCCATAGTTGTTCTACTAATTCAGATGGAACCAAATTATGCCCAAAATAAATGTTGAATTTGGAACCTTGCTGGACGTATAGTTATCTAATAAGTTATCCCTGGATCTTTGAGTATGAAGAATTAGAAATCTTCTGATCTACTCCTAATTGAAAGGCTTCATTGATTGCTCTATCATTGGATGTCATCAAAATAATAGATTCCCATTAGTTCTGAAACTTTGGAGAAGTTCTAGAACTAAAGGGGACTATTCTTGATCTAACCATGAAATTTCTAGAGCTAAACGCAGGAGTTTCGGAACTAAGTGTTGGGGTTCCGGAACTAAGTCCGAAAGTTAGGAACTAAACAATAGAGATCATAAACTGTGTGATAGAGTTCTAAAACTAAGTCTGGAAGTTCCATAACTAAGCCATATTGAAGCCAAGGCTCCCAAAAACATGTTGATCACTTCATACTCCGTTCTCTAACTGATTATGACTTGTTTTATTACAAAAATTGAATTTCCACACACTTTGTTAGGAATTACAAATATTTTAAACTTTAGAACTAAATTCAACAAAAGATGGACAATTACATCCTAACTAACATTAGATAAAAAAAAGTCACAAAATGCGAGGCAAACATGATTAAAAGGAGAGTAAAATAAGATCATTAATTGTGCATTAATGAGACATATTTTGGAACTTTAGATATGACGTTCACAAACTTAATCTTTCGGCACACAAGTAGCGGTCCTAAGAAATAATGGATCATTTGGAGGTGATGTAGTTGAAATTGAAGCTCCAAACCATAACCATTAAACTCATTGGGTGGTTTTCAGCCTTGAAACTCCATCGGGAACTCCAGACTTAGCCATTTTTGAAGAGGAAAAGTGTCGGCACTGGGAGCACAGGCGGAATTCCATGTCCCTTTCATCCCTTTGGCAAAGGGAAAAGAGGAGACAAAAATTCTCCTAGCCCTTTTTATCCCCAGAACACTAATATGACAAAAAAATCCAATTAATCCCCAAGAGCTAAGTTTGAGCTTTCTCTCTCCCTGCATGGATGATCACCAATTGTCATGATGAGGCACAAAGTGGAAATTGATGTCCCTTTCATCCCTTTAGCAAAGATACATAGGGGACACAAAATCCCTAGCCCACTTAATCCTTTTGGTTCCTCATGCGCCCTAAAGTCATCTCCCAAATGCTTTTTCCTAGCCTCCCTCTCATTCTCAACTACAAATAACTTCATTATCCTCCATCACTAAAAGAGGGTTTGAAAACCCAAAAGTGAGGATCTGAGGGACAACGTGCACATCGACGGATGTGTGAGCGGTAGCGTGAAGAGATCTCGGGAGGAGCGAGCATCAATTGAATGTGCATGTAAAGATTCAACAAATGGGCGAGAACTGGTTAAGCCATAAAACTCTCCTCTATCTCATAGATCAAATGGGGTGTACATATAGGAGGTCTTTAAGAAACCCTAGTGCTTTGCAATCATGACAACTCGAGTAGAGAGGGGGAGTTACATTCCCAGAATAGAATTATAACTCCCAATGATGCATATGATGCATTGACGTGTAAGGGAATCTCATAATGACCCCTAAATGACACATGGACCTATGATATCACCTAAGTGAGATGACTCACCTGATGATGTGGAAAATACACACACCAACACCCCCCTTCATCGTAACTTAGGATGAGGCGGCAAGACAGAAATGAGAAATGGGTCCTGGCACAAAGCCTTATGAGGTACCCATGTACAAGAAAGAAGTCCCAAATAGTGAAGGAAAACCCAGTGGGAAAAACATCCACCATAAGAGAAAAAAACACTCTCTAATCTAAGAAAGATGCCAAATATGGGTCCCAACTCTAGACAAGCCTAAAAAGGTACCCATGTACAAAGAGGCAATCTCTTGGAAAGAAGAAGAAGAGAGAAGAAGAGGGAGATGAGAGGAATACAGAAGATGCCATGGACGGATCTGAACTCTGCAGCTCTAGGAGGTCTCCCAGAAGAATGTCGATCACGAGATCCTCTGCCTCTAGATTGAAGAAGATCCACTCGTAAAATTGTGTGCCTACCCTTAGGAAGGACAGAAATGACATGCTGGAAGTCCGCCCACTCCACAAAGGAAACTGAAGGTAGCAACATGAAGAACTTTGAGTCTGGTGCATGAAAGTGTGACATAGGTCTAGCGAGTGAGTGCTAAGGAACCGAAGGTAATGCCACATGCGTAGAACTATCAGAGTGAAGAGGAACACCCACGAAAGGATGTCCAAGTGATGTGAAGGGAATAGAACATCCTCCACAATAGAAAAGGGATCCACAGCTGAGGGTGGATCAATGAAGGTCTCTAGAAAAGTGGAAGTGGTAAGAGTCCCAAAAGGGGCACTCCCAACAACAGAGATGATGAACTCCTCTGAAACACCTGTAGATGGATGAGGGACCTGTAGTGCATCACAAGTAGACTCTATGAAAAGACAACTAAGGTCAAGCTAGATACTCGTCCCAATGAGGGGGCTCAACAAATAGAAGAGTGATGTATGATAGGTATGAGTCATCCAATGAAGGTAGAGGAGGGAAATGGGTCTCACGCACTTTGGAAGTGGAAAGGAGGCTGGTGTAATGACGGTGTGAGGCCCGAGTAGGAGACTACTTGATATCTGATGAGATGTGGGGGGTGACAACAATGACATATGCGGAATAGTGAGAGAAAGAGGAGAAGAGTCCTCTGTAGTACTCTCGACATCAAAATTGGATGCAAAATCCTCATCATCAGAAGTAGAACCAAGTGAGCCTGTGTCAGTGGAACTATCATCACATGAAGAAATGGAGGAGACAACTGAATCAGCAGCAGCAACAACAACGACAGTATGTAAAGGGTCTTCATAGAAGGACTGAAGAATGCTCCAAACACGATGAGGTGGATCTGAATCTGCCACGTGAAACCAGAGAGAACGAGAGACATGCATCATCATGTGACCAAAGACATGGTCACAAGTGTTGAGGAAGTCCTCTAGATGACAATGATCAGCAGGTGTAGGAACTGGCCCAAGCAAGAAGGGTAAAAGATCCTCGTGGGCAAAGTAATGTTCCATGGAAGCACGCCAAGCTGAGTAGGTCTCTCTCCCGGTGAGAAGTGGCGGAGGCTGTAAGGCAATCCTATGACACTCATGTCTAGAAAGAGCACTCTCCATGATGAAAAATGCAAGATGCACAAAAGCAAGACATCGAACTTGGCCGATAATGCATCTACGTGTGTAGGCCCAAGAGAACAAGTAACCCCGAGAATGTGGCACTTTATAAAAGTAGTGAATTTACAATATTTACAATTTCATCACATAGTTTGTGAGAAATCATGCAACTTTGACCAAGGAAGCTCTCAAAAACGAGCAAGCGAGTCAAAAGTTATGGCATAAATACAATTCCTGCAACTGATGGAAAAATACACTAAAGCCGCTATAAACCGATTAAAAAAGTGCTCAAAGCGAGTGCTGAAAGGGTATCATGTACTTGCTTGTTGGAAACAACATGAAATTTTAGTAGGGGTTTGTTTTGACTGTGAGGGGGGGGTTAGGCTCCTTCCAACCCCGGACCTCGCCCTCCGTCTTCAACAAGCGTAGGAAGGCCAAATTACAAGCAAAATACAGCCAAAAACCCATTTTATTTTTTTTACATGCCAATGAATAAATGTTTTGTTTTTTAAACACTTTAAAACATTAAAAAAAGTGGAGAGGAGGGGCCCACGTTGGAAGAGTGGACTGTTCAAGCTCCTGTCAAGGACCACGTGCTGGTTGTGCATTGTAAAACGCGTCTAAAAAAACAGGTTATGCAGTCCTTTGGAGGTTCTTAGAGGTAGAATGAGGGTGTTGCAGACATGTGGGAGGTCACTGGAGGTGCTGGGAGCAGGTGTGGTAGGCTGCACAAGTGGGAGGAGCCGTTTGAAGACCCAAAACACCCAAAAAATCCCAAAAATGCCAAAAAACGCCCAAAAAATGTTTCAAGCAAAGACTGAGCCGTTGAATATGATGTTACGGGGTTACGGAGTTCTTTAGAGATGTGTAAATCGTTTGCTCGAGGTCTTTGGGAGTAGGTGTTGTAGGTCTACACAAGCTGGAGGAGCCGTTTGAAGACCCAAAACACCAAAAACACCCAAAAACGGTGAGCAAAGTCAAAAAACATTTTTCCAATGGAAGAGGATGCTGGAGGAGCCGTTTGAAGGGAACAAGGCAGGTTTGCAATAGTAACAACAAAAAATGGTGAGCCAAGAACAGCAATCGCTGCGAAGCAGATTCAAATGGCGAACACCACAGCTGATTCCTTCAGCGAACACCACCACAGATCCAAACGGCGAGCAAACTTTCAACACAGGTCCCAAACAGGTCCAACACAGGTGGTTGAGTGTGCAAAAAATGTCCACGGTCAGAGAAACGAGTTGCAGGAAGCAAGAGCCGAGTCACCAGCAAGTTGTCGGTCAAGCTAATGCAAGAATGGAGAACCAATGTAAACTAGCACAAAATACGTAGATCTGCAACTCGGAACGCATTAGACCTCAGGAAAACACCTCTAAACGCACATGTAAACCTAGAGAATCGAGTAGTCAAGGACACTAAACTCGAAAAACACCAAAAACTCGAACACGACCACCTCAAACACATGAACAACCCAAGGAATGCCATGAAATCGGTCAAGCGAGCATGATCGGAATATCCATTACGACACATGCGACGAAATATGTATATCACGCCGGAAGCCAAAAAAATGCACAAGCAATGCCGAGGAGTGCATGGATCCACAAGATCTACTCTGATACCATGAAATAGGGTTTGAAAACCCAAAAGTAAGGATCATGAGGGACGATGTGCACATCAATGGACATGTGAATGTCAGCATGAAGAGATCTCGGGAGGAGCGAGAATCAACCGAATGTGCATGCAAAGATTCGACAAATGGGCAGAACCTGGTTAAGCCATAAAACTCTCCTCTATCTCATAGATCAAATGGGGTCTACATATAGGAGGTCTTTGAGTAAGCTGTTAGGAATATCTATGTTGTAGTGTGAACATAGAATATTATGTAAGTGATTATATTATCTAGGATAATATAATATGTGTTGTAATAATTAATTACATTATTGTAAATGTAATTATGAGTGGGTGAGTAAATATTGTTATGAGTTGTTGAGTAAACAAATCATTAACAATATTAGTTTTGTGAGAAAACAAAATCTCACGTATAATAGCATGGAGTTGTTTTAGGAGTTATGTGTGGAGATATTTATGGAGATTATATCTCCTTAAATATAGGAACAACATCTCCTATTTAAATGGATATGTATTGATCAAGAATAAAGAGTAAGATTTCGAATTTTCTTTATGCAATTATGATATTAACTTTTCATTTGGTAACAGAGCAGGTTTGATGCAAGAAATTTCAGTGCTTTCATGATCAGATCCGTCTCAAAGAATATATTATATTTTTCGTTTCCAGATGTGGGTTTTTCTATAATTTTGTGTGCAGAATCACGTGCTGGTCAAGAAACTACAAAAGAAATTTCAGAAGAACCCAGAACGTAGTTTGGAAGAAATACGGATTTTACTATGCAGCTATCAAATTAAGCACATCAATTCTTCTACTGAAAGTTTTCTCCAATTTTCAATAATGTTGAATTGTTAATACAAGTTCTTGACTTGCTTGGAGGTTAAAAGGTATTCAATATAAAATTTTAAAGTACTTGATTCAATTTTGTATTTTTTTATCAGTATTGTACAAAATAATGGAGAAACTAAATCTGATTGAAAAGTTTGAAGGACAAGATTTCCATACATAAGCAACTACGAGATGCAATTACATTTAATAGAAAAGGATCTATGGGATGTGGTGAAGTCTAATTCAACTCCACCCACTGGAGGAAATGAATTGGCAAAGTGGAATGCAAAATATCAGAGAGCATTGGGTACCATTGGTCTGGGCTTATCAAAAGCCTATCTACATCATGTGGATTTCACAAAATCTGCAAAAGAAATTTGGGAGTCTCTTAACAAATTGTTTGGTTCTGAAGCTGAAATGGCAAAGACTACACTGAAGCAACGCTTGTACGGGTTGAAAATGGAAGAGAACTCAAAAATGGCAGATCATATAAGTAAGTTTCGTTCTTTGCTAAATCAACTATTTGGAATTAAAGAACATGTAAAAGATGATGATGTTAAAGCTATTCTTCTTAATAGCATGCCTAAGAGTTACTCAAATATTGTATTTACTTTGAGTAAAATTACTATTAGTCTAGAAGGAGTGATTTCTACATTGTTAGAACAAAGCAATCATGAAGAACATGAAGAAGTACTATATGTAGGAAACAAACCGAGCTCCTCATCTAAGAAGGAAAAACATAAACCAAAGAAGGTTCCTTCACATGGAAAAATAAAATGCTTTTATTGTAATGAGATTGGGCATGTAATACTGAACTGTAAAAAGAGAGCTCAGGATCTTCTTGATGACAAGATAGATCAGAAAGCCCTTCTAGCTGAAGTAGAAACTGATTGGGAAGTCTACTCAACTGATGAAGAACTTTCATGTCCTAGTGATGAGGATTTCCTATGGTAGACTCTTTTCTTGTTGGAGGAAGGAGGCAATGGAGGAAGGAGGAAAATCAGCGTCCTCTCGTCATTCACCAACGATGGGGTCGCAGACAGATGTGGTGATATTTTATTTCAGTTATGTGGTGTGTTTATACACAAGGGGGTGAAACTAGTTTCATGTTTTGATTTTAATGTGTTCACATAGACTAACAACAGTTCCTGAGTGTCTATTTGGTGTGGAAGAAGCAAACTGCATGACTCAGCTTACAGGGGAAAATCATCTACGTACGGTCCTCTGACTGCCATACTTCGGTGGAAGGTACTTCGGTGGAAGGTGATCAGTCGATGAAGATGTTCATACGACAAGGATGATCATTAGCAGCAAGATCCAGATAGCAAGATCCAGTAGCAATGAATACTCCGACAAGGTTGATGTTTCCAGGAGCTCTTACCCCATGTTCACACTAAGGGGGCGAATGTTAGGAATATCTATGTTGTAGTGTGAACATAGAATATTATGTAAGTGATTATATTATCTAGGATAATATAATATGTGTTGTAATAATTAATTACATTATTGTAAATGTAATTATGAGTGGGTGAGTAAATATTGTTATGAGTTGTTGAGTAAACAAATCATTAACAATATTAGTTTTGTGAGAAAACAAAATCTCACGTATAATAGCATGGAGTTGTTTTAGGAGTTATGTGTGGAGATATTTATGGAGATTATATCTCCTTAAATATAGGAACAACATCTCCTATTTAAATGGATATGTATTGAGCAAGAATAAAGAGTAAGATTTCGAATTTTCTTTATGCAATTATGATATTAACTTTTCAGTAACCCTAGTGCTGCAATCATGACAACTCGAGTAGAGAGGGAGTTACATTCCCGAGAATAGAAGTGTAACTCCCAATGATGCATATGGCCTTGACGCACTAACATGCTAACGCACTGACCCGCTGACGCACCGACGCGTAAGGAAATCTCATAATGACCCCTAAATGACACATGGACCTATGATCTCACCTAAGTGAGATGACTCACTGATGATGTGGAAAATACACACACCAACAATCACCACCTCTATGATATCTAAAGATTTAAGAATCCATTAATCACCACCATGAATAACATCAATGAAAAATCCAGGTGATCTACCTCTTCACTTCTCAAGGTTCCAGTGGGAAAATCGAGCTAAAATTGGAGGGAATGATCATTAAAAAAATCGAGTTTCATGTAAACTAGTTTTCGAGCCATGAATTCCCTATTTTTAGGGATATGGAGGGTTGTGTTTTTTATAATTATTATTTCCTCACTAATGAAAATAACATTTTCCCACTTGTTCAGATGAAGTAATTACCCAAAATTTAGAACATGGAACCCCAAAATAAAACCCAAAATTTCAAGACATGTTTTGTTGCATTCTGACACCCGCATTACACTTACTAAAAATAACATGTGTCCATGGTGAGGTAGACTAAAAATAGAAAGTGGATAAAAATGGCAATGAATCATTAACAAAGGAGGATTGAAATGTTCCAAAGGGTTTAAAGGCATCGGGATCAATTTGGCATAGCCTTTTAGGAGTCAACAGGATCGGATTCTTCATCAACATAATGTTCTCTCTCTTCTCTGCCCCCTCTTTCTCTCTCCTCCATGTTCTAATTCTTTTTGGGGGTGAAATTTTTATATTTACTTAATGAAATTAAAAATCAACTTTATGTTTCTAATGTAAAATTCACCTTTATGTTATAAAAAGGGACTTAATATTCTCCTAGGAAGTTGAAAAGTTATAAGTTGCTCAAGGACATATGAAAAGTCATTGGGGGTATATGAAGAGTCATTTCTCTTCCTATAAATTGTAAAGCCATTCCCATTTCAAAGGGTTGGTTGTCAATTTTTTATACTCATGAGAGATCACTACTTGTGAAGAAACAAAGGAGATAACTATTTCTTCTAGTTCCTTTCTCTATGTTCTTCTACTTCTAACTATGTACAATTTTGTCAAAGCATCAATAAAGAAAGAAGGAGTTTCATGCCTTTTTTGGATGAGGAGTTTTAGAAACTTTGAGTTCTCAATCTTAACTCACCTTGTTGCCACTTGCAAAAAAAAATTCTTCTAAGTATATGTGTGTTGGAATTTTCTTGTTAACGGTTGTAGGAATATGATTTTCTACTGCAACATTAATCCCCCTCTATTTTTTCACTCCCTTTCCCACTCTCCTAGAAAATTCCTCTCTTCCAAGTATCCTCAAGCTTTTTCTACAAGGTCAGTGGAGTGCGCCTATTGGATCCCTAGCAGTAAGGCCACCAATGATTTTTATTTCATGCATGCATAATAAGTGGAGTTGTACCACCCAAGTAGAGAAACCTAGAGTCTTGGAGACGTTGGCTAGAAACCCACCAATTTGTCAACCGAGAAAATTTTCTCGCTTGACTCCATATCACTCAACTTAAAATTTTAGTAGGATTGGGTAGAATAGAAGCTACAAAACATATTTTATACCATTAATTTAGGATTTGATTGCTCTAACCACCAGATTTGATTCATATCTCACCCCTTTCCTTCTTCTACACATATAAAAAAAAAAAGGAGAAGTGCATTTGAAAAAAAATTAGGTGGATTTACAAACATTCATTGATGGTTATTGGTGATTGGGTTTTCAAATCATATTTTCCCTCCTCCTCTTCTCTCATAGATTCATCTATAAATGAAACATCCTTGTTCATTGTAAAGGGTTGGACCTTTTGGATCCTCTAGTATTGGCTAAGGATTCTGTAACTTTAAATTTTGAGTTACAGACCTCTAGATCTAGTTCTTGCATGTGGCTATAAGTTTGCATATGCCATTGTATATCTTGTGCATACTCAAAAGTAATAGAAGCATTGTTTTGTGGCTATTCTCTACCTTAACATGTTTGTATTCTTCTTTCTTTCCTTTAATTTTTTTATGTTCTTGTTGTGTCATTTTAAATCCCTTGTACATTCTTATTGTGTCTCATGAAATTGATCGTGTGAATGCATTTTGGTCTGTGTTGCACATGCCTAGCCTCCCTTTATTCCTTTTCCTTGGTTTTAGCTCAAAAGACATCATGTTCATCCCACTTTTTCGGTAATATCACCTCCTTTAGTTTTAGTTTCCCCTTTTTTCATATACTTCTATCTTTGGTCCCTTGGAATCATAAGCTTAGCTTTCCCTTTCACCATTAGTATCGTAGATAGAATTAGGTAGAGGAACCGACATTCTCTAGAGGTCTCTGTCTCAAGTGTACAACTTTCCATAACTTGGATACAGTCTCATTGTCCACTCAATAAATCAGTTTTTTTATATCTAAGACATGGGTGCAAGCTTAAGCCCTAGTACTTTCTGGCACACCTAGTGGGACAAGCATTGAAAGCTTAAATTTCATTGTTGTTAAGTTCTAGTGTGTTACTTATTAATTTCTAGCCTTTGGCGGCTTGTCCCAACACATCTCACAATTCCCAACACTTCCAAATCTATTGTTATCACCATTCTTAAGTGTTTCTCATGAGAAGAGTACACACGAGACAAAATGTTACATTTAGAGCATATTTCGAGTACCTCTAGCTATCTATGAGGATAACACATATCAAAACACCTATGCATGCATCCACATCTCCACTACGTCATGTGTAATCCACTCATTATCACAACATACTTACATGCCCTACCATGGCACTCCAATAACTTCCTCCTCGAGGAACTTCACAAATTTCTATGGTCAAAGTTCTCTTGTCCTAAATGCACAATTTGATATGCCTGCAACCGTACTCAATATTATTCCCTACTTTACTAGTGAAAATCAAATCACCCCTATTGAGAAAATTTAGGATGTAACAAATGTGTGCTCTGTCTATTTGATCATGCATGATGATGTAGCAGTCAAATTATTTGCAGCCTCATTCAAAGGTAAAGTACTCTAGTGGTACATAGGTTTGAGACCTACATCTATTACCACCTAGGATGAGCTTGGTACAACTCTGTGTAATTATTTTGAAGACAAGTCAGATCACCTATCTCTAGTGGAGAAACTGACTACAACAAAGAGGGTACCCAATGAACAAATGACTGATTTCAATATCATATTCTAGAAAACTTGGGATAAAATCCCTCAAGTGGTAAGGCCTACAACCCAACATGATTTCTAGTACTATCTATGGGCCTTGAATACGACATCTCTGTCATGATTCAATCCATGGGAGGTAGAACCTTACCTGTTTCTTATAATATTGCAATAAGGTCAGAAAACAGTCTCATTCAAGTGGGAAAGATAGCCCCTAGACCTCTTATTCCCATATTCCTAGAAATGTCTCAGACACCCTAGCCTTTTGTTGCTCATATTCCCAAATAGAGCACCTAACCATTTACATCCACATCCTACTCTCTTGCATAGTAGAAAGAATATGAGGAATTAAAAACCCTACTTAGGAACTTGTCCAATAAAGTTATATCTTTAGATAAGCAGCATGTGCAAGCCTTTAAAAGTAGTTCTAATCAGAGGAAAATCCAAAGCAATTGGCCTGGTGGAATCAATCGGTTTATGCAAACTAGAGATATGGGTAGAACCAATAAAATGATAGATGACATGCTAATGCACATCTTCCCTTGAAATTAATTCCTCCAAGACAAGCCCTTCCAGATTACCTAGCATAAGTCAAGCACTTGTTCCAATTTAGAACAATATGGCCCAAGATTCAGAATGGTTCTTCCCTTACAATATGCCCCATAGTCAGTATCATTATGCCAATTCCATACACGTGGAGGCTTATATGATTCAGAATGATTCTAATTGTGAACCTTCCACCGGCCACAGCTGAAGTAGAAAACCAAGAAAATCCATAGGTTCCTCCTAAGGCCAATCGATGATCTTTGGCATTGAAGACTTTTGTGTAATTAATCAAACTACTGAAAGTTCCGAAAAAGCTGTGCACCCAATTTTTGATAACACAAGGTATAAGAAGAGAATGTTAGACTCAATCACACAACCTTCACCTCTGTCATGTAGGTTGATCATAAAAAGAAAAAATATGTATATAAATCATTTAGTAGTAAATGTGCACGAGTTCCAGTGTGTAAGGTTCCACGTAATGCTCCTTCTGAAGCAATGTGCACCCATCCTTTGGTAGGTCAAGCCTCTACGCAAGCTAAGGCCCCTACCTCTACACCTAAACAACCAAGAAAAGATGTTATTATGCCCCAAATGCACAAGTCTATGGGTATTCCATTCAAAATTGTGGATCACATGAAGAATAAAAATGTGAATTTCATAATGTGGGATGCCCTAGCCATTCAATCTCAAAGCACAAACTATTGCATGAAGCCCAAGTACAACCTTCTACGCGTTGATCCGGATATCTAAAAATTGCGTGTTATTCTTAATATTTTCCAAGTAGAGGAGAATAAAGTAACATTGTAAAAACTCCACCCTTCTATATGTATATAATCATAGTTAAACACCTTGTGCACAATTGTATGATTGGCGTAGGCGCTAGTACTTCTCTCATGCCTAATAAAATTGTTGATGTCTTAGGTCTTAAGTATAGTCCTTTTTTCAAAGGAGTCATGTAGCTTGATGGCTCAATTGTTACCACTTTTGGAGTCATCAAGGATCTTGAGTTAACCCTTCATACATGTCCAATTCTCACTATAACTCAAGATGTTTCAATCATTGATCTACCCCCTTGGTTTTCCTTATGTCTATCAAGAGATTTTAATACTAAAGTGGGTAGTTACTTATCTTCTTATTCGTCCCATATGTTACACAAGAAAAGGTATGGTACTTGGTTTACCATACAGGTTGTTCCAATATTTTTCTATTATGTAGATTCATATGACATATCCCCTCTCCAAGAAAATTTCCTAATCAAAGAGGGCCAAGAACAAGTTTCTGATGAGTAGCCTATTCCTCTTCCTATACCTGATTTATTGCTAGATGAGTGGACGGAAAGGCACCAAAAAATTGATGCATATGATGAAGATCTTGAATCTTTAGAAAGCGGGCTAGGTACAAACCTGTTGCATCCTTGAAGAATAAGATACGTTTTCTATGCCTGCTAAAGAAAAATGAAGAATACACTAGTCTGTGGAAGTTATACTTTGACAATTCTAGAAGCGAGAAATGACGTGGGCACGAATTTTTTCTCACTTATCCCAAGGATAATAAATTCTTCTTTGTGAATAGGTTATAATTCACATACTCCAACAATGTAGTAGAATATGAAGCATTGTTGCAAGGTCTTCTCATTACAGAAAAGAAAAGGATTAAGGTGTTGCAGATCTTTAGGGACACAATATTCGTTATCCACAGTCACAAACAAGTGTGATACAAAGAATGAACTCCTCAAAGATTATAGACAC
Organism: Taxus wallichiana var. yunnanensis; assembly: GCA_018340775.1. Classification (NCBI taxonomy): domain Eukaryota; kingdom Viridiplantae; phylum Streptophyta; class Pinopsida; order Cupressales; family Taxaceae; genus Taxus; species Taxus wallichiana. The sequence continues at coordinate 604,133,631 of CM031244.1, forward strand.
GAGTTTGGGACCTTTTTGAGAGATTGATGCTTTAAATATGTAGGTGGTACTGTAGAAATTAATCTGATCTAATACAAAGAATCCATGAAATAGATACACAGACAATAATTGAAATCAACAACTCTATATTATATTTTTTATTAATTCACTATTTCAATACACTCCATTATATAGGAGATGTAAAATAACAATCCTTACAACAACATTTGTCTTCATATACAACCATACACCCATATGGTTTCAACCTCTCACCATTATAATAATAAAACAATACTAATTGTTTTATTATTCTAACTTACTAACTTACCACATACTAACCACATTTTACATTTACTATTTACATTTACATAGTAAATGTACTTTCACTAATTTACCATAATAATAATTACACATGTAATTATTATTCACCCATACATACAAATGGAGCACTAATATATATTTCCTAACATTCCCCCTTAGTGCAAACATGGGAAAACACTGCTTTATCTTGAAATGTGCCGCTACATAGCATGTTCATGATCTCGGATGGTTTCAAGGACAATACCAACAACCTCGGATGGTTTTCCAAGTGGTTAACCAACAACAACACAACGAGATGGTTTTTTGAGGACGAGTACAACAACCTCGGATAGTTTTTACGGATAACTAACAACCACAATATCATGATGATGCAAGTAGTATCAACAACTCTCATCACTGTCACCTGCAGGGGAATAACATAGGAATCCCTCTTTGAAATCATGTTGCTCATACATACATAGAAAAAGCTGACATCTTTGGAAATGGAACATTGGATCATGTTCCCCCAATGTGAAATTTCCACTTATTCAATCACGAACAACGTCTGGAACTATGACAAGAAGCACACGACACTGGTGAAAGCAAATACACCATAAAAATGTCACCAAACCATCATGCGGCCCCGTCGTTGGTGACTGACGAGAGGTCATTGAATGACCTCCAACCTCCTGTGCCTCCGTCCTCCAAGAACATGCTTCTTGCTAGCTCGGTCAGGTTTGGATATGAAGCTCATTTGTTTCCACATTGAAGTTATTCTCCCCCGTGATGTGAAACATTTTAGTTTTAGGACGTCGGGTACAACCGATAATGCGTCCCACAAAATAGCCAAAAAATATGATATTTTTCAAAGTGGGTATTTTATCCCAAAATTAGAACCACTATAATGAGAATTAAAAAATAAACACTTTTGCAAAAAACGGTGCTCAATTTTGAGTTACCGTGCAAAAGTTATTGAGGTTACAATTTCCCGTAAATTGGTCCAATTAAAATAAAATTGAATTGCCCTCAAAATTCAATTATTAAGCAAAAACTATAGAAATATATATATATTTTAAACTATAGTTTTGCTAAATAATTAAAAAAAATTGACCAATAAGAAAAAACCTGTGTGTTGCATTTCTTTTCCCGGATGTGCATTTCCAGCCACAAAAATGTCTGTTTGACAGCAATTTCGTCATATCTGCATGCTGAATCTGACCCTGATGTAAACTACAAAGTTGTGCGTCTTTTTCTCATCTTTTCAACCCAAAAAGAATCGCCTCAATCCGATGTTTTATGAGGAAGATATGTTCATTTTACTGAACACTACTTGCTGTATTTTTTTGGACGGATTTTTGAATATTCTCTTTGGCCTCTTAAATCTTCTTGGCTCTCATAGGAATAACCTGCTCTGGTACCAAATGTAGAAATTAATCTGATCTAATACAAAGAATCCATGAAATAGATACACAAACAATAATTGAAATCAACAACTCTATATTATATTTTTTATTAATTCACTATTTCAATACACTCCATTATATAGGAGATGTAAAATAACAATCCTTACAACAACATTTGTCTTCATATACAACCATACACCCATATGGTTTCAACCTCTCACCAATATAATAATAAAACAATACTAATTGTTTTATTATTCTAACTTACTAACTTACCACATACTAACCACATTTTACATTTACTATTTACATTTACATAGTAAATGTACTTTCACTAATTTACCATAATAATAATTACACATGTAATTATTATTCACCCATACAAATGGAGCACTAATATATATTTCCTAACAGTACCAAGGAAAATGAATAAATAAGATGATCGGATGGTCGCATTTGGCTCACATTTTCTCTGTGGCAAAGGATTTGGTCAATGAAAATTCAAAGCATGTCAAGATGGTAATCATACCATCATTTCTAGATAACAACACAAGTGGAAAGTGTTTGACAATGACACGTAAATTATTTAGTTCATTTATAATGAAGTTGAGTTTTCTTCAAGTATGTAAGATGATTTGCGTGATAGTTATGGAAACCAAGTGATCTAGCTAAAGAAAAACAAGTTTCCTAAAGGGTTTGTCATCTTAGAGAAATTATTTATCACACGATGATCGGTTCAAGGGTGAATAAAATACTATGCTCACGGTGTATGAAGATTGTAGTCGAATCACTATTGTACATGACATAGAGTCACTCCTCATTAAATATTGTGTGCATGATGAAATGAAGGCCTTCATCTCTCTCTGTTAGAAATATAGTGATATATTCTCATGGGAGTATGAAGACCTCAAAGGATTTGATCCAAGTGTTTCTCAAAACTCCATCAACCTTGATCCTATCATAAAACCCACCAGGAAAAAGTAGAGGCCAGTCTATCCAAGAATAGAGACCCTCATGAGGAAAGAGTCGTCTAAACTCGTCGAGGTGAAGATAATATTTACAATCAAATACTCTTCTTGGGTCATGAATCTCGTTCCAAAGTATCATGATAATAACGGTGCAATTAGACTCTACATTGATTTCAAAGATTTGAATAAGGCATCCCTAAAGGATCATTATCCTTTACCTTCTATGGAGTAGATTTTGTAGAAGGTGGGTGGCACTCGAGTTTTTCTATGTTGGATGGGTATTCTTGCTTCAATAAAATCTGGTGAGGGAAGAGGACTAATTCAAAATGGTGTTCACAACCAAATGGGGGACATATGCACATCATAATATGCCCTTTGCTATGTTAAATTTAGGCGCAACATTTTAACATGTTATGGATATTTCCTTCAAAGGATACATCAATGAGTTCATCTTGGTTGACTGGATGACATAAATATTTTCCCAAACCAAGGCGTCATTCAAAGTTTCATGTGCTTTGGATTGGCCCATTTATTATCATTTCTTGTAAGAAGGTTAACTCTTTCGAGTTATCTCATCTTGATGGAGGCACATTATTAATCCCGAGACAATGGGATCCATCTGAAACACTTTCATTAAGATTTTTGCAACATTTTGTGTATATTATAGTAGTATTAATTCCTCCAAGCGTGTTGTGCATGCATTGTCTTGTTTATACATAGTTCCTTCTTCTCACGTGCTCCTTGCACGCACTCTTTATTGCTTCACGAAATTGGTAATCTTCGGGAATTTTCAATGATTTGCAAGATTCATACAGATTACAGAACATGCTTCAAGTGACTCAAGGGTAGTTCTTCAAAGTTATAGATCAAATATTTATATACACACTTACTCCATGACCAATGGATGCTCTAGGCTATTGATCTATTTCATCCGGTAGGAAGATGGCCTTGAAATTCACCAAATTGTTATCTAAAATAACTCCCCTAGTTATTTGGACAACTTATATTTCCATTATGGATCTCGAAGTTCTACATTACAGTCGTGCACACTTCAATTGTTCTCTTAGCACATTTCCTTCATTCATTTACCTCACGCACCCTTTCGTGCTCTCCATTTTCTTTTTACTTCCCATAGTTTCCTTCCCCTTCCTTCTATTCTTTTCTATTTTCCATCACTCCCTATATTTACACATTCGCATTCTTCCCAGTATCCCATGCATCCGATGCGCATGCCTTGGACTTGCTTCCAAAACCTAAATAAATCCCTCACATTCTCACATGCCCCTTACTTATTTCCACACATTATTTTGTAATTATTGTGCCTCTTCCATACATACCTCAAGTAGGTGTTCCTTCTATTCCTCCCATGTGCATTACTTTTGTGCACCTCCTATTTTCTTATTTCATGCTTCCTCTCTTCACACATTGTCATGCTTTCCTCTCGTGCCAATTCTTGTGCTAGGTAGACTACTGAGACATTGAGTGTATCACATGAAACCTATCAAGTGATCCAAGAGGGTGTGGAATCCTTGTAACTAAATAAGATATAACATGTGGTAGAAAATGAAAAAATAGTTGATGATGTGGGTTACACTCCATATCACTAAACTTCAAATTTTGGTGGGTAGGTGAGAGTTTGGAAAATGTCTTTTATACAATTAATGCAAGATATGATTGCTCCAACCACCAAATTTGATTTAGATCTTGCCCCTTTCCTTCTCCTACATGCAAAATAGACATGGATAAGTGCATTTTACAAATTTCCAGGCATTCACTCTTTTGGTTTTGGTGGTTGGATTTTCAAATCAGACTTTCCCTCCTTCTCCTCCTCTTCTCTTGTTGATTCATCTATAAATGTAAGAGCATTACTCATTGTAAATGGTTGGACATTTTGGATCCTCTAGTATTTGCTAAGGATTTCATATATTTTCATTTTTAATCACAAACATATAGATCTAGCTCTTGCATGTGGATATCGACCTCATACACCATTGTAACATCATTTGTGCATACTTGGAAGCAATAGAAGCATTATTTTGTGGCTATTATTTTCCTTAACGTGTTTATATTATTCTTTCTTTCCCTTTGTATTGTGTTCTTGATGTGCCATTTTAAATCCCTTGCAGCTCCATTTTCTTGTTATGTCTCATGAAATCGATCGTGTGAATGCATTTTGGTTTTTTTACATGTGCCTAGCCTCCCTTTATGCCTTTTCCTTCGTTTTCACTCAAAATAGATCATTTTCATCCCATGTTTTTGGTTTTATCGCCTCCATAAGTTTTATTTTCCCCTTTTTATATATCTTTCTATCCCTAGTCCCTTGGCATTATTATCTTAGGTTTCCCTTTCAGCATTAGGAGTAGCAGTAGTAGTAGAAGTAGGTAGAGGAACCGACCTTCTCTGGAGGTCTGTCTCAAGCATGCAAGGTCCCATAACTTGGAGACAGTCCATTGTTGACTCAATAACTTAGTTCTTTCAGATCTGAGATACGGGTGAAAGTTTGAGCCCCAACACTTTATTTACATGAGCTTAATAAATTATTTTTCTATCTCTACCTCCATCTTTCTTCTAGTAAGTCATTTTCACATTTCCAAGCCTTACCTAGGTTCTCATCCACACCTAGTCTCTTGACTACTTTTTTCTTCTCTTTCTCTTCGTAATTTCTTCACTTTCCTTCAATTTTATCTTTCTTTATTGACTTTTCAAAGAGAAACCGTTATGACAAAAAAAGTAGCACCACGAGATTCAACTATGCAGATCTCTACATTTTGCTAACATGGGACCATCTCTCAAGTTGTGGGACTTACTACTTGAGATGGACCTCCGAGAGAAGGCCATCTTCCTCTACCTAATCTAATGCTAAACTACTCCTAGAAGAGAAAATGCAGCTAACTAATCCTAAACTAACCATTCTAAGGGACCAAGGAGAGAGAGGATTAGATAGATTCATGGAATGGAAATCCTACGCTAAAATGTGGTGATAGCACTAGAAAATGGTGAAAATGCTCTAGTGAGGGAGAAAGGAGAAGGAAAATGGATAACGGAAAGGCTAGACATAAGTGATACTGGACCCAAAGCATTCATTTACCATCTATTCTCACATAAACATTAAAAAAATGAGCTCATGAAAGGAGAAATAAATGCACAACACAATTCAATAAGTAAATGAGAGGCAAGGTTGCAAATAAAACGAGCTAGGACAAACAAATGTGTCATAAAACAATATTTATTCCAATATAAGTATGCATAGACCATTACATTATAGAATAAGGTACAAGAATTCTTTTCAAGCCCAAAAATAAAGGTTTAGAGCTCACAACTACTCTGAAACCATTTTGACAGGTTCCTTTTACAACTTTGGAACATCTCCTTCAATAATGAAATATTTTACAATATATATCTCTAAGAGAAAGATAAAAAACAAGAGAAGAGAGATAAGAGAGAAGGGATGGACCTTTTAATATTTAACCACTAACAACATGCATTAAAGTCTTTTGAAAATCACATGGGCACTCTACTAAGCCATTACTATGTCTATTTCATTCTACATAAGCAAATGAATCCATGCTTCATCAATTCTGATGGTTGAGCTTCTTGATTTTTTGTTTGCATGCATAAACTACTCTTTTCGCCCCCAAAATCCATGTTTTCCATTTTAATCCACTAAATTCATATTTTTATGATGGCAAGTTGAAGAGATCGAGGAGAGCTTACCAATGATATAAATTTTTCTTGATTTTGAGCTCTAGATCAAAAGATATGGCCTTCTAAATATTTACATGTTAGGGTGAACCAAAATTTGACATGTGTAAGCATCTAATTAGTTTGGATATCAGCCACTACTAACATAATTTCTCTTATGTTTTCCATGTGTCCACCTCCTATAGGCTCGTGATTCTAGACTTTACTTCCTCTCTTTCCTTCACTTTCATTTTCCTTTACTTTTTCCAAGATGCCTTTATGTAAATACGAGCCAATAAGAATCTTCCACATTCCCTTGCAATTTTCCCTTTCAAATTCCTTTAACTAACCATTCAAAGTTTGAGCCAATAGGATGGCTTTACGCACTTTACATCTTAGTCATTTTCTTTGATCTCCACCGACAACTACAAAGTAAGAGCTAATAAAAACGCTCCAAATCTCCACGGTGTCAAAACAAGCTAGACCTACTTCAATCCTTGCATTTTCAGATCACGTGAAAGGAGAACTAATGAATTGGATCCATGTAGCTCTTTACATCAAAACTTTCTACCTTTGGGGACTTAGAAACTTGTAACTTTGAATTTATTTTCATTTGGCCCCTTTGACCTCGATCACCTACCCGTGCACGATGGAATATGAACTTAGGTTTAATTTGGGCATTGGATTTTGGATGATCTCATCACCTTTGAAATTTCTAGATTGTTAACACTTGTTTTACTTTCAACCATTGATCTGCTACCACTTGTCGACCTTTTATTCTACTACGGATCTTCTTTCTTGTGTGGATTATAAATGTCATGCGGGTTTAAGTTAAACCCACCTAGTTATTTGACCGAACTTCTTTATTTTGTGGGTTAGGAGAACCCATAGAACACTAAGTTCCATACAAACCCACATGGAACTGAAATAGTCTTCTACGGTTTTTTTAAAGCCAACGGCCAATGCTTTTTGGTAGTGTAATTTTACTATCGTTTTAAATGTCCCGATCTGCTAAAAATGGGTAAGTCCATCTTTTATATGTTTTCCAAATTAAACCTATGAGTAAATTTGGGAAAACAGAAAATTTTCACTATTTCTTCACATACAAATATCAAGAAGGATACAATTAGTTTCAACAACTTCAATCAACTCATATTAGTTCAACCTCATCCATTAAAACAACTATATTCAAATGCTTCTTACAAAAAGCAATTTTAGCTTCAAATTGATAACTTCAAACTTATTGATTCCATTTCTTTGATACCTAATGATGTAAAGTACCCTGCATTTACTCTTCTCTATATACCAAATCAGTCAACAACCCAAGAAAATAGATCATCACTTAGCCAACATCACCAAAACATGTTATAATCACACTTTCTCAAGAAGTCAAAACTTTCTCAAAAGCACTAAAATGCATGGAAACACTAAACCAAGGAAAAAATCAATTTGAACATGCTTATAAGCACAAATAAAACTTGATCAAGCTATCAAATTAGTTCCATAACATCATTTGCACCTATTTTCCTTATAGACCTTCAATTTTGGTTATAACCCTTGCTAAATGCAAATTCTAATGAAATTAACCAAATATAAGGAATTAATATTTTCCGGTAAGATTTGTAGATACCATTTTTAACCATTTATATGAATTACAAATTTTTAAGGTTTAGTTCTAAACCCAAGTGTTTTTATTCTCATTTTACCATTTTCAACTAGGTCATTTTTTAGCCCTTTTTGACTTCACGAGTTTATACTTTAGACCAAACTATAAAATTTATAGAAAAAATAGTTATTGCTTGAGATGACCTTTATTCTCATATTTCTTCATTCAAAATTCCATGCCCCAACTTGTTGGTTCGAAAATCTGTCGGGAGGGCAGATCTATGGACAAACGAGCCAACAGTGTGCAGGGCATAGCCCCTCTTTGAGACAGCAAAGCGAAATTGGTTTATTGCTATTCTACCAGCAGGAATCTATGCAAGTCCTACAATATTCTGCCTTTAGGGGTTTGGGATCTCGTCCCACTGGAGTATTCATTATGTGAAGGTAAAAGAACGAAGAGAGGAGAGGAGATAGAGCAGATTTGAAGGGAGAAAAGAAATGAATTCCAAAGCGTAAAGGTCGGAGGGTTTATGTTTTGGGATTGGCGATAAATGGAGCCAAACCTACTTGCATAAATGAACAAAGCAATACTAGTGATCAAATGACAAAAAGGTAGAGACAGTCTAATAAAGTAAACACACAGATCTAACGTAAGAAAGGTCGATGCACATAACACATTTATTGACACAAAGTCTCAATATTTGTATTAATGTTTCCTTTTGTTAAAAAAAGTACAAAGCCTTTTCTTCTCACTTCTATTTTTCATCTAAAAAATGTCCACCACCTAGAATACAACAAATATCCAAGTATACATAGAAGGAGAGGGAGAAAGAAGGAAAAACGAAACCAACAACTAATTACAAAATATATAAAAGTCAACTATTGACTTTGGGGCAACTTGGTGGATGACAACATCTCATGGTGCAACATGGATGATGTCATCATTTGTGCACAACAAACTTTTAAATACTACAAAAAAACCATCCAAGGAAGAAGGAACCTATTCATCGTCATCCCGTGGCTAGAAAGGAGTATCCTGCTTCTGGTCAGGAGAGGAAATGTGGAATTGAGCCCGATACTCCATGAATTTGCTAATCATCGGTTGAAGTTGATCCTGAGCGGGACCCTTGGTGTGATGACCAATGACTTCACAAGTCTCTCATTCCTCTCTGAGTCTCTCTGGGAGCTTGAAGTATTCATTACCTACCTCCATCAGGTATCCAACAAAATCATGGTAGGCTAGAAGGTTATTGATAGATTCCATGTCAAAAGTAGCTTCTGACCCTAACCCTTGTGACGTGATCTCCTTAAAGATCTAAATAGTGCGATCTACCTTCCTCAAGGCATATGATGGGGTGAACAATCCTGGAGACATCCTTAGGATGATCTTCTCCATTTGATGCATTACATCCAATGCTTCCTCCTTGATTTTATCAATTTTCTCTAAGATGAATTCCATCTGATCGACCTGATAGTCCAAAGCAGCAAGGATTTTGTTGGGTGCTGGGGTAATTGATGACGCCAAATTTGACTAAGTCATTGATAGGCAATTGATCATATTTTGTAATGTCTCATGTTGTAACCTAGCATGGTCCAACTCTTGGGAGATAGGTCCCGTAATCAGCCTGGAGGTCCTTGTTAGCCTAACCAATATTTTGATATAGCTCTATGAACTTTACGATTACTTCCTCACTATCTTTGAGGATCTGGTCTCTCCAGGTGGATACTGCCATACCTTGTTCACCAATCTTGGCGTATTCATTTATCTTTTCCTAGCTAAGGGCCTCAAGAGTTTTAGTGGCAGTTGTAGGAGGTGCACTACCCATTTTCTACAGGGCTTGGAAAAGGTGTCTATTCTGCTCTTTCAGTATCCTCTTCTCTTCCTTTTCTTCCTGAAGATTTTTGCAAAGGGCATCCACTGTAGATAGGGCCTCTCCCTGTAGGCTTTCTGAGGACGTTCCCATCATGACCTATGTCACTGTATAATCTTTTGGAGATAGATTCTTTTTGTCCTTTGTGGGATTGGGGTATGCGATCTCCATTACCCTTTCACCTAAAGCACTCGAGAGAGGTGGGTGTTTCGCTCGGAATGTTTTGACTTTTGGGAATAGAGTTGCTTCTATCCTTTCATTCCTTTTAGAAACAAATAAGGGTTAGGGCTAGGAGGAATACCTGTGGAATGTCGAGATGGTGTGCGCGTACCGTAGAGGAAGATCAGGCTAACTGCGAAGAACTCCTTTTTGTCTTGGAAGGACTACTTGCAAATAAGAACACAAGACCACAAGATTTTGATTAGACAATAAATGAGGAAACTGCCTTGGGCCCAAGAAATATAAAACTTCCTTTCGAAGGTGGTCGGTTCCCTCGCTAATATGAATTAACACAAAAGACTATAAGTTATTAATTAAATTGCTTTGTTGAACTGGGTAGGGGAAAGGCTGGTTATTGGTTATAGTCAGTATAACCGATGCCGGTTACTGATAACCGATGGCGGTTACTGATGACCGATATCGGTAGAGTCTAGGATCTGAAGGTTAGTTGTTTTGTGGGGTGGTGGTGTTATTTGGTAGTTGTGTTATTTGTAGGGCTGTATATAGGTGATATTAGGAAATAGGGTGATGAGAGGTAGATGAATGACAGTTAGATGCAATGATACGTTGGGTAGTGGATCCAAGAATGGATTTGTGGGGACTTATGATTCAAAAAGTTGAAGAAATGTTATTAAAGAGGACATGCAAGATGTAACTTACTGATTATTCACGGAGATGCAGGTCCAAGAGCTCTGATGGCAAAGGCGGAGTAATCGAGGTAGGATGGTCAGCACACTGGCCAGATCAAATCATCTGAGTATCACAGGGCTCTAGTATCCAGTTGCAGTCCTTGGCTTACTCTCCTTGTCTCTTCACTTGTCTCTGCTCGGTCAAGTGAAGATCTGGACTCTCTTGATCGCTCCTGATGCTCTTCTTTTTTATTCAAAATCCTTCCACCTAATCCCAAAATGAAATTCCGGTCCTTTGTTTTTGGTTTGGGGAGACCATTTATAGGGAACCAATGGCGGTTACGTAACCGACGGCGGTCGAGTAGGAACAGGCATCAGGAAGGAAAATAGGCTATTTTTAGTAAAATCGCCCACCTTCCCTGCTTTTCTCCCGAGAGATTAGTTGCGGGCTTGGTCAAGTGACTAGAAGGTCGGTTTTAGGTGCGAGAAAGGGGTCCTTAGTCATGGGTGTAGGTGTAGACCAAGTTTTAGGTTTTAATTAGGTTAGTTTAGGATTAGGGCTAGGTCATGATGAGGTGGCAAAATGAGGTGGCAGGTGAGGTGATGGGGATTTATCAATTACAAGGTAATTAATAAATAATTGTGTAAGGTTTAGGTAATGAGGTTAGGTTGCGAAATGGGATGCGGGTCACAAGGGGTCGTAAGACATGAATTTGGTGTCTACAGGTGGGTTACTAGATTTTGCTTCTTATCTCCTTTTGTTGGGATGACGGAGAAGTCCATAGGTGCAATGGGGACTTTCCTCTTGTCTTTGGCTCAGTGTTGGGAGATCCATGCTAGACTTAAGGGAGTGTGACAAAAGGGGGAAGAGGGAACGGAGGAAGAGGAAGGATCAACTATAGTGAACTCAGGGAAATGGGTCGAGACGCTTGGCAGCGGCATTGATAAAGAAGTCAAATCTCCAATGCTCATAGGGGTAGGAGTCACTACAAGAGAGGAAATAGTGGGGGTGGAAGGGATCTGAGAGATGAGGGAAGAAATGTTGGGGGACAGCTCCGCGAGGGAAGAGAAGATGGAGGAAGAGGAAGGGGAAACAGTAGAAGATGGGGGAGAAGACACAACTAGAGGAGTGGTTGTTTGAGTGACGTGAGGAGGGGAAGGAGGAGCGGGAGATGGGGTGGTGGGAACTTCAATAGTTATAATGGTGGCAACATCCTGAGTGGATGTGCCCATTGGAACACTTACCGTCTGTTCTTTTTTTGGGGAGATAGGACGTACGACTGCTGCTCTTGGGCCGACGGAAGGAGGACTCTCAGAAAATTGCTCTGAG